>JAACIZ010000001.1:169385-381505 GCA_017140785.1 Calonectria pauciramosa | reverse complement strand
AAAAAAATAAATAATTTAATTTTTTTAAATTTTATACTTAATAATTATAAAAAAATTAATTTTTTATTACTTTAAATAATTTTTTTTATTAAAATTAATTAACTTTAATATATAAATAATATTATTTAAAATTATAATATTTTCTTTTAAATATATAATAATTAAATAATCTTAATAATCTTATATAATTTATTTTATAAATACTTTTTATATTTAATTAATAAACTATTTATATTAATATTATATCTTTATTTAAAAAAAAATCCTACCTAAGATTTTTAATACTAAAATTTCTTAGCTTATTTTCTTTAATTAAATATAATTTATTAAATTTAAGCTATTTATATTATTATATAATTATCTTAATAAATAAAAAAAAGCCTTTATTAAAAAATAAATAAAAATATTAAATATAATTATAATTATTTATAATCCCTATACCTACTAGCTAAATAGAAATACTAGTAAGCAAAGGGATTTTACTTAAGAGATCTATAAGCCTCGCCATAATACTTAGATAATAAGAATCTAGGGATAGGTTAATAAGGTATATAAAAAGATAGAGTAAGAAAACTAATAGGATTAGCAAAGGTAGTAGCCGCCGCGTATGGCATTGGCTCTAAAAAGCCTAAAGTAATAAGGAAGCTTTCTATACTATATAATAACAAATCCATTCAATATAAATGTGTGTGTGTGTGTGATAATTGAGGTTAAATTTTATTATATATACTTTATTACTCCTAGGAAAACCTAGTTAAGCCTCCTACTTATTTTTTTGACTAGAAATAAATTAACAAAGCCTCATCTTACACTTCCTTGATCTAAATTTTTCATCCTAATTCTTAATACCGCAAGGGCAATTATGAGTGAGAATCACATTCTCGATCAGAGTTCGGGAAATCACTTGTGAATCGCCACATTGAACCATACACCCAATGTTGCAAACCGACATCTAAACCGCAGCATTAAGTTTTATGCTGCGAATACTGTCAATAGCTTGAAAATATCCAATCTGTCGTTGGCCCGAAACAAGTTGATGTGGTTCAATCCTGTCCCGCATTCCTCACTTTTCCCAAGTTTCGGTCAGTCATCGTTGCGACACATTTCGGTTAGAATAACCTTCTATTTTATTTTCTATAAGATTTGATGCTAGATAAACCAATCGTGTCTATTAATCGATAACGACGTCATTTTCCGTTTCGACGCTGCCAACAACGGCAAATTTCACATGTTGCTTAAAATTCTCAATGTACACCCTGATGAGAGCTTCACGTCTCTGCAGCTGACGGGTTAGTGGATACCAGATTGATGGTGAGACGGGCGAAATCGTCGGAGATATCTATCTTGACGACGATGTTTGGCCCACCCGGTGCCTTGCATTTATAACCTGATTATGGTAGTGAGACTTTGGGGAAAAATGGCCACTGCTTACTAAAGAATGTGACAGCAAAAGAATACCCACGCACACCACACGGCACAGTCAGCTCAATGTACCCATATTTGAATCACCGACCGTTGGTGGACACTTCAGCCAACAAGCACGATTCGGAGTATCCTGTCCGCGCTTTTCAAAGTAGTGGGGGCCGTCCTTGATCACACCATAAGCTTAAAGGGCGGCAAGCACTTTTAAATCACACCCAATCTGATATAGAGCATTCAGTAGGCGCTGGCGGCAATTAAACTAAGCAGACGGCCAATAGTGACTTACTTCATACTGCTGGACTACGATGGTCTACGGGGTAAGGGTTTCGTTTAGGCGCCGGCGACGCAGCGAGCAGAGCAGGCTGCCAATTAAGACTCAGATAATTCTAGCTGCTTACTGTGGTCCATGGTTTCATTTAGCGCCGCCAAATGATTCACTGGTCAACAGCGCATTTTAGCTTTAGCCTGAGTTGCGAAACCGCTTGGGTGCGTTAAACCTGCATTTCTCTAACAGCCACATTGGCGATCTGAGAACTCTGGTGGGCACATATATTTGGTAAGACTGTATGTAACATTTCTAAACTACTACCATGTTAGTCCGAACCTTTGCAGATATGGATATGCAGGCTTACCACACTGGAAGGGGTACAGAGAACCAGGCTCGGACGCTGGTTTCAGCCTCAATTCTGGTATCTACAAATACCCAATTGAGTGCACAAACAGCACCGCTTCTTCTTCATACAATCCTCCATTCTTCGCAATCATCTCATACTCGCTCAAGTTGTTCAATTCCTCACCTCGATCCTCATTCATCTCTCTAACAGTCAAGATGGGCCAAATCATGTCCATCAATGACCGATGCAAGGGGAATGATGTTGTGATCACAAAAGACCAGTGTACAATCAAATTTTCACCTGCGGGCGTAGAACGCTACGGGAATGTGACCAGAGGTCAATTTGAACCAAACACAGACATTGCCGGGCAAGGTGTGAGTATCTACTCCCAATATCCCCCCTTTCGTCATTTGTATTAAGGCCTAGTGCTAAAGTCTTCAAGGTGCTACTTGCATTTGGGATATCAAGCATACTCGTCTCCTTAATAGCGTTCTCATCTGGTCTGATACGTCTCGCATCATTCCTCGCTAAAAAGAAATGGAAATGCTTTAGGCTGTCGTAAGTTTCACCACACCAATTAAAGGTGAGAACAGTGGTTTGATGTTCGCGTTTAGGAAAAGGGATGAGCGTATGTACGCTGGAAATAGCCAGTCAGACGAGTTTCATGAGACGTTTGACGATCTCATTTGCTCGTCAGGTGATGCTCAACTTTTCTTAATTTTGGCATACGGTCTTGCCTTTTATACCGGCACTCAGTGCAATATTTCTAGCTACCACCTCAGCATTGCCGTTCATACAGTTCTCACGGGCCTAGCAACATCACTACTGAGCATGTCAGTTGCCAAATACGATCGGGAAAAGGCAATAACTTATTTTGTGCGAATGGTTATTTTTGCTATTTGCCTGTACGAGCTTATCAGTACTGATGGATTCTGGAATGATGAGTATTCTCCTGTTGTGAGTACACTTCCTTCGTCTTCTCAACTAGACAGCGTCATGTTTCTACCGGCCTTCTGCTTTCTCTCGAATTCAACAAACCCATTACATACTCTACCTAATGACCAGAAGATCCGGGTCAAAAATAACGGTTCGGATGCAAATGTCTGGATGGAAACACGGATAGTCATAGCTGCCTCCATCTTGGTCGCAGTATCAAACATTCTCTTTAGATTAAAAAATGGAGTGCGGATCAATATCATCAGTTGTGTGGAGAAATGTATTGGAGATGATTGGTTAATAGGCTTGAAGGGGCTTTGCAAAGCCGCTGTTTGGCTTTTTGCTAATATCATTATGATACTTAGCTACTACAACATTTTCAAGCTTAAAGGCTATGTCGCAGAATCCGGCTGGCTGAAAATGGATGGAGACAAGAATCCTGAATATGATGTTCAAGGTCTTGGTCAAGTTGCGCCATTGGTTGCACTTGGGGTTATTCTATTGACTCTTACAGATTCCATGGGGCGCGATCATTTGAAAATAAAAAAATGGAAAAAGGAAAGAAAGCAGAAGCTTTCTTCTGTATAGTTTGATCTGGTGGTACTGCTGTGTTGCGGACTAGGAGATTTAGGTCTAAAATGGCCTACGGCGGATGAGTTGTCTGATCAGTAGGGTTCTGAAGTGTTGGAAAGTGTAACAAAAAGAGGATTTTAGATTAACTAGGTTTTCTTCTGTCGTTTTTATATTCGTCGAACAAATTCAATAACTTTAGGTCAACGAGTTGTTATTGTTTGGTCAAGTTTTCTCTGCGTCACAGAACTGGACTGGTCTGCCGGGCGACTTAACAGAGTGTCTAATTTTAGTCTCAGACTCAGCAAAACTACACTCAAGATGCGGCTGACACACGCAAAGCTTAAGCCGCATCCATAATTGATCAGTGCCCAACGACATGGATTGTGAATTATCAAATACAACCCCTATTTTTGCTACAAACGGGTGGATTTGTGAAGAAGCTCAGGGCCCGAAATGGAGATACGGGACCCAGTTCAATGCATCTTCCACGTCTTCGTCGCAGAGAACAGCATTCCTGGCTTCCCTGATACCCTTCTCTCCCCTCTCTTCTTCATTCTGGGGACTTATCTCATCATCAACTACTACATTACAGACATTGCTCGACTTTCTTTGCCTTTCTTTACTGCCGGAACTGTCCAACCATTTGTCTCGAAGTCGCCGGGTTGCATTATGAAGTCCTTGGTAGACGGACTCATCACTCATTTGTCCATCTCTCATTCCTTCATATATGCTCCTAGCTATTTCAACACAGGTCTGATCGTTGACTTCCCAAAGTGTACCAAAAACATGGCGAAACCCTGCCTGCCAGTTTGCATCCACTGATAAGATGAATGCTTTCATCTATAAACTTTTCATCTTCTATGCGGGCTGTGCCGCAAGCTGATAGAAATGCCAAAAATGGCGACTTTTGCCGAATATTGGTTTCAAAAAGGGTGGTTACCATGAGGGGATCGGTTTTACTATCCTCAAGAAGTAACTGACTCTTCCATGGATCAGTACTATCGGTGTAGCAATGGCCAGCAAAATGAAAGATACCACAGTCTAATAAATGTGGCAGGATGTCTTTTTTGTGTCGCTTCGGCTCAATGGGAACGAAGCCTAACGATTCGCACAACTTACGAACAACGCGTACCTCTTCCGCCGCGTAAGGGAGATTGGAATATCCTACTGTGTGCCCCATAGCAACGAGAAGTGCATGTCCAGATGAGGACTGAGCTACCGAATGCCGGCGAGCTTGGGTCGGTGAATTGACTGACGAACTGTACGATGACATGACCCTATCCATGACCGAGTCGAAGGCCCTTCGACTTAGCCCTCATGATCACATTCCTCCTCATCGCATTAACACTCAATGAATCGACGCGGGCATCCATCTTCGCATAAGCTTGCCTTCTTTGCCTCTGCCTCCAGGTTTGTCATAGCCCGCAAAATCCGGAGGCAGCATTTCATGTCAATTTAACTGGATAAAAAATGCCGACTTAGGGGGAAATATCTAGCTTTGTGGCTACAAAAGCCATCACCTACACTAGGAAGCTGTATTTCTATCGTGATTTGGTAGGCAGTGCCCATAAGAGGGAAGCCACAGAGCAATAAAAAGAATGCAGGGCTGATTTATGAAGTCAATTGAAGCGTGCAGTAGATTGCATTCTACTCCAGGTTAGGGCGCCCAGAGGGCAGATTGCTGTCCCAGGCTATGCTGTTCATCGATATGCTCACAAGAGTTGGTCGCTACGCGCAATTACTTGCAAGCCTGCGTCCATAAAAAGAAGAATTTTTATTTGCAGTTCCTGCTAGTGCACGGGAGTGTGCGGCTTTTCAGTCCCGGACCGACGGGTCGTCCCGGGTGCGTGCGGCAATATAAGCATTCCCTCGGCCGCAGACTAAGGGCTTGGTCTTCAAGGATAGGGATACTGTGCACCCTCGCATCATTTCCTCATTTACGGATAAAACAAAATTGGAAATATTTTTTCTTCTTTTAGGGCGGTGTTTGTTGTACGTGAGCTCTCCCAAACCTAGGGCTTCACTTTTAAAAAGGATAACAACGAAATGAGGCCCTGCCATTGGCCTTACACAATCCTGGACGACTCGTGCGATTCATTTCCTCACCTCTATATTCTTCTATTTCCCATGTTTTCAGAGCGATACATAGCGGACATTTGGACAAATAAAATTGTTACCATTTCGGCTTCGTATCTCGTCCAGTACATAGCTCTAAGAGGTTAGATAGAAATAAATGAGAGGATGCAACAGAACATCATAAAATGTTACCAGGCCTGGATGAAGGCGAGGCACAGAGCTCTTAATTATTCACCGTCCATATTAGCTACCTAACTAAAAGAATATATGTAGCTATCGTGTGTTTGAGGGTCTCATATGGCGTCTATTTGGTAGTTCTAGGCGGGAGCGCGTAGCGCGCGAGCCGTTTGCCGCCCTGAGTAAGTTGACCTGAGTCAGCCGTACTTGGGAAAGCCGACTCATCAATTTCTATGTCAATGAATATTCATATTCATAATTCTTAGCCTGTGCTGAATCAGACCCGATTGCATCAGTGAGGTTACATGGCTGAGTCGTCAAATTATTTGACGATTTGTCATTTTTTTCTTGCCGCCTCTAAAAGCGAATACTCAATAATATCGAGGATATTCGGTATTTTGCGAGACAATAAATCCTGAGTCAGCCCTATCGTACTCTCCATGTCTGACTCGCAAATCCCATGCAACCCAGCGTCAGGCTCGGCTTTTCCATCATCCTTGGTCAAGTGGCTTGTAGAACTGACGGGACAAGGCCGAAGCGCAGCTTCTATTGGCTCGTGGTCAAGCAACGCGGGACAGCCGCTGACTCTGGTTCATTTTGACCCACTGGTTCGAGACATTCGCTGTCAGGCCATTCTGACTCGACCCAAACAAGCAAAGATATATACTTATTGACGTCAAGATACCGTCAATTTCTTCAGCCAATCGTTGCGACTAAGGTCAAACTAGCGAGCATTCACCTGTAACATCTCGTAAATGACCAAAGTTGTTGACATGAAGACCTCTGACTTCGATGGTTGGGGTACGCTAGCAGCCGTTGACGGCGGGGGCCGAAAGTGGAATTGGCGGACCAAAACAAATCCCGTCATCCCAGAGAGGAATACTTATTTGAATGTCGCCATGAATATTTTTAGCCGTCGATGGCAGTAGCGTTCGGTCAAATCCGTAATGCTCCCCCTCGACCATATCATAGGGCGATGTTGGAGATTTGCTATACCTCTTCTTGGATTCCCCTGCATCGTCCTCGAGTCAAGAGCAGACAGCAAACATGTTTCGGGATCAGGTTTGCTCTTTTCCCCCAATTCTCCAAGCATTTTTCATGGCCTTGAGCGCAGAATTGAGCTCATGGCACGACCCGGGCCTTTGTGGTCGGGCGAAACTTGGGCTTGGGCTAATCAAGAATTGACCACGGCAGGGCGCTCTGAGATTCGTTTTCCAATGGGGCCAGCAGCCTTCATCCACTGCAGCACGTCTCCATACACACAAAACAGAGGCGTGGCATTTCTCTACCTGGCCTGGTCTCCCCATACAGCTAGCGACAAACGGATCCGAACGGTCAAAAAGAATGTGGTTTCTGAGCTTTGGCCCAAGAGGTATCTTTGCATCAATGAGTGAATGAGCATTGACTCCAAGATTCAGCCTCCCGGAACCATCGCTGGAGAATTGGGCGACAAGTGTCGACTTCCCTTCGCTAACACGATGAGTAAAGTACAGTCCCGTTGGTATTCCAATGTCCAATGTGCTCGGCACCGTCACGAGAGAGCACCATAGGTCAGCAAACCAGCACTGTCGGTCGCAATGCCATTCGCCTGGCACTCGACTTCTCTTTCTTCAATACAAGCATGGAGTTCATATGGCTCTGAGAGGTGAAAAGGTAGTCTATAGGGGAAAGGAGGGAGGAAGAGAGAACGGAGGTAATGTTTGCAATTCCTTTGAGTACGGGCATCTCAGCTAACACTCTCAGGTTACCCATCATTCCGGAGCCTTTCCTCCGGGTGCCGTTCACCTATCAAAAGCTGAACCGCCAACTAATTACCACCTGCTGGCTGTCCAATCAGATGGAAAGTTGATTATGTGAGCAAAAGGCAACCATGCTGCGGCTGGCCTTGAGTGAGACATGCCCATTCTCGGCTAACTTCACCGCTGTTGCAGCACTCATTTGCCTACTTTCCCATCTTACAAGAATGGTTCATATTCACCAGTGAGGGCCAGGCTGGCGATCGGAACCGATCCGAACGGATGGCCGTGCGAACCACTCGGATTTCGATTATCCCAATGTCGGCATTTCCATCCTAACAACATGGTGTCGTCATCCGGCTTCCCCGCCTCCGATGTCATGGTTCGTACCCAATCAGGGGCTGTAGGCCGGGGACGAGTTTATACCAGGGGATAGATTTGTGCATGTTTTCACAAATCCCTCTGTGACGCCAAATTCGCATTCGGGTTTCGCCGCGCTTGCGCATAAAACTCTAATGTGCTGGCACATTCATGCTTATACTGTACGGTGGCCTCGCGATGGCCCGGCGCGGTTCCCACTCAGCCCAGCAAGGCTAACGCATGGCGATGCCTATTCGCAAGCATTTCATGTATGCGCCAGGGTCCCCATTATACAGTGCCAGCGATGGCCATTGCCATGTAGGTCACACCTGCATTAGGAGGCAACTTGTTTGATGGGCCCAGCTCCACGTCCCGACAACCATCCCTTTCCCGGAAAGCACCGCATCAGCCTAGCCAGATGTCGCAGCCCAGGAGGCTGCCCGGTTGGGCTGGGGATATATTGACGATAGTCATGGCCCAGTCTGGACCTCGCGATCGACACGGCGTGCAAAGTTCGAGACAGATGTGCAAGGCACTGGTGATGGCATTTGACGGCAGGCATTGTTGACACTGTAGATGGCCATCAACCCCGCGGGCCCTGACTGGCCAGCTTGCATTTGGCCAGGCCCTTAGCTTGGCGAGCGAGGCCAATCCCTCAGTTGATGGATGCGCCTTCTTTTCTTTTTCCTGGGCGCTTTGACTGCGCTTTGACCCGGATCACATGATGCTCCCTCACGCCCAGCTGTATGGCCATCGCCCATAGACTCTCAGCCATTCGATCTCCGCTTATTGCCTGGTTGCGCAAAGGCGTATTTATCCCTTCGGCGGCCCTGCTCCACAATAAACCGTCGCTATTCGCTCCCCACACGCACTGACAGCCTTTCACTATGGAGAACCGACAGCCCGTCGCCGAGAAGAGCCAGGACGACTTGGCAGAGTCTCGTCGGCTCAAGAAGCGAGAGCTCGACCGCAAGGCACAGCGGCTCGCTAGGGAGCGCACCAAGAACCGCATTGCAGAGCTCGAGTCCATGGTCTCGCACCTTCAGAAAAATGACACCAACACCCAAACCATGTCCCTCCTGGACCAGCTGTCCCGAGTAACCAAGGAGAGAGACAAGGCCGTGGCAACCCTCAGGTCGCTGGGTTCCATCATCGAACGCCAGGTCACGGATGGCCCTGCCAACAAGTCAGCGTCGGATGCACGACGCGAGGAGGCACCTGAACTGCCTACGCCAGAGAGCCTAGTAGATCCGTTGAACCCATCAAGCTCCGCATCGTGCTCTGCAACTCCAGGAGGTCCTGAATTAGATCTGGTTTCGTGGTCACTGCAGCCGTGGGCGACCAACTCCCCTCTCCCCCAGGACACACTTGATTGCCTTGGTGGAATGCTCCCTTCCGACACAACCATCATTACCCCTGACGAAGGGAGTGTATCACAGCTGCGAGTGGATTCCATCCTTCCGCTTGCCGAATGCCACCACCCCCAGGACTTCAACGATGACCCCAATGCCCCTCGGCCACCACTCACATGTTACTGTTCCATGGCTGACGTGGGAGATGGCGAAGACCCTCCAAATACGTGGCGAACAGCAAACGAGGCCCTGGGGAAGGCTACCCGGATGTCACAAATCGAGTTGATGACAGAGGACTTTGCCAGCCACGATACTCCTGTGAGGGCCATCATCGAAGGCTGGGACAGTGTCGAGCAGGCAGGCAAAATGACAAAGGCGTGGCGCAAGCTGAGGAAGGTTGATGAGGTTTGTTTCAAAGGATGCGGACCTGTCGAACGCCTTGCATGTCTGAAGCTCATGCATCTGATGATGATCTACCATGGGGACCCAAACGCTGCACGGCAGTCAGAACTTCCACGCTGGTTTGTACAAAGGTAAGCTGGGATGGCTCAATTTGCGGAATGTAAAGCTAAGCGCTTCTTAGGCCATCCCAAGCCCTTTTCCACTCCCATGCCATTGACTACTTCGTATGGTATGTACTTGAGCATGTATGCCACAAGGCACCACTAACACAGGCTCAAAGGCCGGGCATACGTGAACGCTTCATATTCGGGGAACACCGATACTGCACCAACATCTTCTGGGACCTGTTCCAGACCAACTTCAAGATCCGATGGCCCTTTGGCTTCCGAGACACGTACATGCACAACTCGGAGACGGGCCAGTTCCAGCTGTCGCCCGTGTTTCAGGAGAGGCTGCAGGACCTCAACTCGTGGACCATGGGCCCCGACTTCTTCGCGCCGTTTCCAGAGCTCTGCGGCGACATTCCCACTTCGATGAGCGTCCCAAAGACGCTGAACACCATGGATGAACAGCTGGCCCTGTATCTTCATAAACAAAACCAGGTGGCGGCAAGGAGAGCCGCTGAGACCGGTAGGCTCTCCCCGCAAGTGTAATTAATTGTATTTACAAGAAAAAGGCGTTAGCTCGTTTCAGTATTGTGTATATTGACAAAAAAAAAATGGTATCCCTTCGATCAACCACCCCGTGATTACCGTTTAGTGTGGAAGTCGAAAGCAATTCACCATCAAATAACATTGGTCGCGTGGCCCAATGGCAAGGCGTCTGACTACGAATCAGGAGATCGTGGGTTCGAGCCCCACCGTGACCTGCGATGTTTTCTTTTTGCGTGGTTTGCGATTTTTTTGTGGACGGGGTTGAATGTGGACAAGACGGATGGGCTAGTGGCACCGAGAAAGCGGGGGCGGATTTGGGAATCGGACAGAATTTTTCATGGTCAAGGCGGGAAGAGAGTTTGTCAATTGACCTTCGTGGAGTTTGCATGGAATTCATTTATTCAGCTAAGAATAATCCGACAGCACCTAATCCATCCATGACCGGCTTTATTGACGATGGTTGATGTGTTATTGATCACGTTCGGAAGCACGTGCAGGTGTAGTTGACCCATACAGAGCATGTAAAGCAATTCTTATAAACTACATTATGACCCGACCGATCATGTCCGCATACGAAATAGCAACGCAGCTCTAAACTCGCGTTTTCTTTATTCCATATCCAGTTTGTCATCATTGCGAAACAAGAACGCGGCGCAAGCTCAAGTTAGTTATTACATTTCAGAAGTAATGCAAGCGGTCAAAGCTGGCCCATATGTAACATGTAATCCCAATCATGTTCACTGTGTGGAAGCAGTAGGAGAATTGCCACGGGACTTCGCAACGCTTCTGCAATCCAATTATGGCACAGGTTGGACCGGAATAAAAACGGCGCCTGAAACTTTGCAAAGATCTAAGGATAAGAGGACAATCGATCTAAAATTCCCCGCAGTGCAAAGAAAAAGGTAGAATCCGAATAGTCATCTCCTAGCCCCCGATGGTATTTGATCATGCCAGACCGCTGTTCAAATAACGTGGCCGCTCATCTCCTAGGTTCCGGACCCTTTATCCGGGGGTGCAGAAGATGTTGTTCGAGGATTCGTGCTAGAGACACGTCAGTACTGAACTTCTAGCCGCGTTACTTTGTGAAGATTCCGCTGGGGATTTCATTACCGTGAAGATGCCGTCACCGCCGCAGTTCATATATGCATAACCGTCGCAATAAAAGCCTCCGGGTACACATCCCATAGAGCTCGTTGTGGTTGTTGTAGTTGTGGTGGTTGATGAGATACTGGTTGGTGCCGACGTTGTGGTCGACGTCGTTGTTGACGCGGTATCTGAGGTGCTGGTTGATGAGGTGCTAGTTGGTGCCGACGTTATGGTCGACGTCGTCGTCAACATGGTATCTGAGGTGCTGGTTGGCTCGAGTGTAGATGATGTTGATGATTCGAATGTAGACGACGTCGATGATTCAAATGTAGATGAAGTTGATGATTCAAATGTAGATGAAGTTGATGATTCAAGTGTAGAAGTCGTCGCTGAAGTGGTTACACATTGCCTTACGGCACAAACACCTCGTGCTGCGATTAAAGCATAAAGAGCATTTAAGAACATCATATTGGCATAGTGTGAGAATGATGCCGGGATGAATTCTCATTGGCGACCAGAGAATCAAGTATAAATAAGCAGTGCTTCCTCCCTTCTATTTGTCTTTGGTCAAGAGTGGAGAATGGGTGAGAAATTTAAGACATTGACACCCATATTGCAATAGGTAGGCCTCTTATACTAGCACCTACCATATTCTATCGTCTTTTGTCGAGGGAGAAAAGGCATAGACGCAAGAATTCTTCGAGATGGCATCGTTTATGGATTAGTTGAATAGAAAATATACCGACCCGACCGCGTGCTTGAGGGCATTGTGGTCAAGAATGCAGCAATAAGAGGTGGCTGTTTTTCTGCAATTAGAGCAGCATTCCAGCGATAAGACACGCCCTAAATTGAGAGACTGGAGCATTCAATTGGTAAGCACCGTTGGCGCTGTGCATACAGCTTGCGGGTCTCCCCCAATGTCTGCGCAACTCTCACCTCAGGCATAAAAGCTGGAGACGCAAGAGTGTTCTAATTTGCCCTACTCTGATCATGTACTCCATCAGGTAACAATCATTGGTTAGATCCGCGGCACGCTTTGACACAAATTGCCGCCCTAGTTCCAGATTTGCAACTAGCTCAAGAGCCATAGCCAACAGACGAAGCACCACGGCACAGAATCACGTGGTCGGTCGTTAGCCTTGCGGCCAAATTGAGGGCTACCAACATTCTACTCCTCTTTATTTTCTTGATCATACGTTGAATTCATTCATTACTACTTCCACATATCTGCCGCTACAGCTATGGCTCCTCCTTTGTCCTATGTCGACCATGATGGGGTTAATTGGTGTGATTATGGCAAAGATAAGGCGGACGAGGAGCGCGAGATCGATCTCTTTACCTTTGACACTGACAATCAATTCGAGCAACTGGAACTCCCCGGGTTTTCTATCTACCCACGAGATTCGAATTCAGTCATCATGGTGCCTTCCTGTCGTTACTTTGAACTTGGAGATCCCGAAGACAACGACGACTGGCGTGAGGAGACCGAAGCCGTGTACCTCTGGAAAACATTGGCTGTGTATGACAAGATTGGCAATGAGCACCCGAGATTCCCGCGGTATGCCGCTCCACAACCTACCCATTCAATGACGGCATTAATAAACTCTTTAGATTACTCGGCCGGGACGAATGGTCGGGCCTTCCCATCCTAGAAAAGCCATCAGGCGATAGTCTTGATGTGTTCATTACCAAGCATGCGCAATCGATGTACGAAAAACGAGAATCAGACGCCCCTCGCATCAAAGATGAATTTCTTCCGCTAGCATATCAATGGTCGCTGCATCTCATTTCGGCATTGTCACATCTTCACTCCCACAGAATAGCATTTGGAAACATCATCAGCAGTCTGTGTTGGCTTTCGACACCTTCCCTGGACCTCTCTCTTGTAGGGTTTACGACCTGCGATGCTGGAAATAATCCGGATGCAAGAATACACGATGAGTACTTCGATGGGGGCTACAACACCAGCGAACCGTTTAAGCCAGTGGTGGATAGACCAACCTTCAAAACCGACGTGTTCTCCTATGCGGCGCTGGTTTATGAAATGATGGTCTCAGCCAGGCCTGGTGAGGAATCCAACAAGTCTGATGAGGAGATAGAGGCAATGGTCCAGAATCACGAGTGGCCTCAAATCGAGCAGAAATACTTAGGAAGCATTCTTCACAAGTGCTGGGAGTATGAATATAATAGTCTAGATGACGTAAAGAGGGATATCGAGGACTATGTGAGGTCCCAGGGTTGGACGATTGAGCAAGATGTCTTGGTGGGGTTTTCTGGTTCTAGTTTGCTTGCAGCTTTATGATAGGACTTTACACCTAGTATCATTATTGCCCCTGCTTTTTTTTTTTTTAATTAAGACAGGAAAACCGCCACGTCTCCTTGGTGAGCTCTTTACAATAATGGCCTCATCAAATTCGCGACTCTGGGAAACGAAATGGATCTCTGATCCACTTTCACATCGGAACTATTGGACCGCAGATTTCTGCAGCGAAATTTGTTGAGGGAGTTCGCAAGAGGAAAGAGAAAAGAGAAGTGGCCCCCTCGATACGCGGCAAGAATGCCGGGGCGGAAATAGGCCGGATTTACAAGAGCCGAGCGGTGTGGAGCTGTTCCTGGGTCTGAGCGCGAAGGCCGAAAGGCCGAAGTCGAACGGATGGAGATCACTGCGGCATTTCACCTTTGGAATGTAGTACTGTGGTGGAGTTGGAGCCGCATTGCGGCAGTTCTCGAAGTGGATTCGGATCTACCCACACGGCTCGGCATCTAGGTGCCGCGCGAGCTAGAATCCGTGTTTCTTGGCAAATAGGAACATACTGATCAAAGGTGTAGGTGCCATGCCAGGTTAGTGCTGGTTTTTCCCAGGCTTAGTTGATCTGTCAATGCCAAAGCGACTTCCGAAGTGTCAGCCGAGATGCAGAATCTTATGTCAGAGCGGGGAAATGGCGACGAACGATTCAGCGGATCGCATTCATTTGATGGCGAAAGTCCTAGGATTGCATTGGCTGGAATGTCTATTTTAAGAATCGTTTTCGCATATGAAATAAGAATAACGGGATATGGTTTGGTTTCTATTCTATACCTCCCACTTTGACCCTGTCTCATTGTAGACATGGAAGAGCAACATGGCTTCATAGGCCTGGGGGCCATGGGACGAGGCATGGCCTTGAATTTGGTCGCTAGAGGACGTCTCAATAAACCGTTGGTCATCTGGAACCGCACGGAAAGCAAGGCCGCCGATTTCTCAGAGGTTCCAGAAGTTCAGAAGGGCAGCGGAGTCGGCATCGCCAAGACACCCATTGACGCCATCAGCCGCGCCAATGTTGTCTGGTCATGTCTGTACGACCAACAAGTCGCAGAGGATATGTGGTTCGATGCGGCGGCCAATGCAGACCTCCAAGGGACCACTGTGGTTGAAACCTCGACCATGAGCGGGGCCGGCACAATTGAGCTGTCTCGACGCATTGAAGCAGCAGGCGGACAGTTGATTGCCATGCCCGGTGAGCGGGTGTCCAAGCTACAGCTGCAAATTGGCTTCCTAACAAATCATGACAGTTGTTGGTCCCCCGGAACTGGCACGGGCTGGCAAGTTGATCTGTATAACGTCCAGAAAGGCGGATGCAATCCAGCATACAGTGAGGGCGCAGAAGTTCCGCTCAGTCCATGATTTCCTACCATAAGGGCGTTTAGAAGCTCCAACATAAAATCAAAAAATAATTACTATAATACATAAACCTAATTATTTTACTTTATTATTATTATTATCTTATTTTATTTTATCTTAGTTTATATATATTGAGTTTTGGCATAAAACTATGAACTGAGCGGAATTTTTGCGTCCCAGCTGTATCAAGCCATTCATCGAGGGCGTGTGAGTGACTAGGCGCACTTACATAACAAGCGAAAATGTTCTAATAATTAATTTTTTTCCCGTTAGAATCGGCAAGATACATCTTGACCTGTCAGGTCATCCAGTTGACAGTGCTTTGTGGCTCAAGCTCTGCCAAAACCTGTTTTCGCTGACCGTGACGCAGCCACTGGCCGAGTTCTACACTCTCGCTGAAAAGTGAGGCGTTGGCGTCGACAACAGCCAGAAGCTGGTGGACGCGCCATTCCCAGGTAGTCCACACCACCTGTTTTACAGCAAGCGAATGGTCCTGCTTCGACACGGACAACATTGTCAACGGCGCCGACAAGGTGCTGCCGGTGACGGCGCAGGCCAACGCCATGGCCAACGAGTGCGGCGTGGAACTGGAGAGTTACCACGTGGCCGTGAGAAACCTTGGTCTTGTTGGCACCCGGGGAGACTTGACGGCCATCTACGGGGCGGTCCGGGAGAAGAGCGGGCTGCCGTTTTCAACGAGCGAGTGATGCAGGTACCAGGCTGGGCTTGACCCCGTTTGAACAAGGCGCATCAAGTGGAGGAAACACGGTCCCTCTGTCATAGTTTGGCTACTAATACAATCCCACGTGGAAGATGATTGACGGGAAGACTGGTTCGCTAATCTGCAACTTTAACCCAGTGTCACCTGTGGGGATGGGGTCGAAGGGCGCGCCAACAGTCCATCAGCGGATTCAGCAGCAGCGCGTTTGCTGCGTGTCTGATAGGCCGGCAGGGCGTGGCAACCTGGTTAGGCTCGTGGGTCTTTGCCCTTGAGGGCTCCTGGAGCCGGCAGTTTTGCTTCTTCGAGGCCGGGATGGAACGACGTCTTTCGCGGGGCCCCGGACGAACAGCGCGAGGCAGGCCCATCAGGCCCCTCAGGGCAGCTGCCCCTGGCCCTGCCGCGCGAGTTTAAGGTTCTCTGCATTGCCGGGACAGGGCCACGGGCGAATCATAGCGCTGCAAGCCCGCGGCTGCGCTGGAGTCCGCCCATGGCGCCACCCCCTGACCCCACCAACCTCGGCTCGAGGCGGCGTGGGGGCCTCGAGACGGAGTCGGATGACGATGCGCCCCCCGTTTGGACCAACTGCCGATTTCCGGGCAGCTCCACTTGGGCCCTTTTTCCCAAACTCCACGACCGCGTCTTGACAAATGTCCCCTCCAGCCCCCGGAGCCATCGCTGCAGGCGGGCAGACCCAACGCTTCCCGGCCCTCGACTGCTCTGTTTGGACATCCAACCCGCTGCCGTCGCAGTAAGACATCTTCGTTCGTGCCCAACATGGTCTCGCCGCGCGATGCCCAGCCGCCCGCCAGCAAGGATGCGACCGCCCAGCAGCAGCACCAGCGACGCGTGCAGCGCACCAAGTCTAGGCGGCGCTTTTCCACCGCCTGCCTCCAGTGCCGCACCCAGAAGATCCGATGCGTCCGCCTCAACGCCACGGGCCGCTGCGTCAACTGCAACATGGGCGACAAGGCCTGCACCCTCATGGCGAATGACCGCGCATGGTGAGCATTTGGATCTGCGCCCGTCATGCATGGCGACGGGCGATGCGATGTGACAGATGACACAGACAACGCTGACCTCGGCCTAGGCCCTCCATCTCCTCGGAAAGTACCACGGCGGCCACGGCGGCCACTGTCTATGATAATGACTCAGCCAATGCCTGGGCCGAGACAATCTCCAAGATGCAAATCGAGGAGTACGCAAATCAGAGTTTGCACACGCCCTTTGGCTTCTCCGGCGTCCCTGTCGGCTCGCCCCAGGCTGTCTCAAGCCCGTCACAGTCGTCATCATGTCCCTCCACAGCACCAAGCCAGGCAGAACTAACAAACCTCCTACCCAACGTCGCCGCCATGGAGTCAAAGACGGTCCAGTACCTCAACCACCAGAGCTGCTTCACCATTCCCGATCAGTGCGCCCTTGACCAGTTCTATCACCAGTACTTTGTGCACATTCACCCTCTCTTCCCCATCATCGATGAGGTCCACTTCTTTGAGATGCATCGATCCAAGTCTACGCTCGCCCTCATCATTGATGGCAGATTCTCCCTCCTTGTTTTGTATGGAATGCTGTACACCTCTGCAAGCGTGAGTGAGACCCAACCATCCCGTGCCGTCGTTCAATCACCTAAATCAATCAACCGTCTAGTACGTACCAACGAGCTTGATAGCGGGGCTCGGGTTCCACGACATCCATCAAGCAAAGGCTGTCTTTCACATGCGAGCCAAGGTATGCGTGACATCTGTCTTACCCAATCATGTTTCACGCTGACACATCAAAGCTCCTGTATGACTCTCGGTTTGAGCCGTCGTCAATAGCACTTGCCCAAGCGGCCTTGCTGCTGTCACACTGCTACTACACCGAACCTCCTTCTTCGTTCAAGAGTCTCGCCCCGACCTGGCTCGGCGAGGCCATCAAGCATGCCAGGGAGGCCGGTGCTGACCGCTACAACACCTTACCGCTGGCAGCAAGACCGGCCACGGTGGAAAATGAAGAGCTGAGGCGCAGCCTGAAGCGTGTTTGGTGGTGCTGCATGATTCGAGACCGGGTCATGCCGCTTGCCGCGCGCAAAAACATCAGAGTGACCAGAGACGATTTTGATTTCGAAAGCCATCCTCCCCTGGACATTTCCGACTTTGCCGAGGAAATTCACTACTCGACCATCTATGACAAGAGCACCAAGAGGACGGTTGTGGAAATTCTAACTAAGTTGCTCGAGCTGTGTGTTATTTTGACTGATGTCCTTGTCCCAAATCACTGGTCCATTGAGGATGTTGAGTACACCCCCATACAGGAAGCCGAGCAGGCGAGTAGAATTCGCACATGTCGAGCGGCGCTAGAAGAATGGCACGACTCCTTCCTCCACCTGCAGCTGCAAAAACGAACAAAAAGCCCTCACCAGGGCGGTACCATAGAGGCATCCGAGGAACTCATCATCCTGTTTACAAACATTGTCGTCATGTACTACCAGTAAGTGCTCTATTTGGACGATGAATAATTCGTCTTCCGTTACTGACATGACGTGCAGCTCGGCCGACCTGACCTTGAGCCACCAAGAAATGACCATCTTTGGAGTTGGATCAGGATCGCTAGTCGACCCCCGCCAACCCGAGAGCAGTCTAGATGGAAACCGAGTGACAAGGGCAACCTCTCAGCTGGTCCAGTGTTTGACAAACTTGGTTCAATTGCGTCTGGCTCACTGTCTGCCGCTCAGCATTGTGGGCTTGTCCATGCTTCCCGTGGCGCTTCAAATTCTCGACCTGAAGCTCTTGTCGACGACAGCCGGCCATCCATCACATCTCAATCCGGAAGCCGCTATTCTAAAACAAAGGCAATCACGATTCGTGAGTCTTATCGAGGCTATTCAGCTGTCACGCCCTCGGTTTAATGGGGTGGACTGGATCCTTCACTGCATTCGAGTTAGCGTGGATGCGTTCCATCATTTACTCTTTACCAACGCCTTTCCAAGTAACGCGAATGCGCAAATTGTGCTATCCTCAAAAAGCTGGACCGATATTCTCCGCAAGCATCCCAAGTTTTATCTCTCCCTGGCAACGTCGATGGAGTATAGTCTTAGCAATGGAACGTTACCAGAGATGTACGACCTCCCAGCGCGGTTTAGAACAATGGAGCGGCCCAAACTTCTACCCACCGCTCGGCTGGAACATGACATTTTCCCCGAGTCGCTGAGTCCATACGATATCCACATCTTGACGAATGTGGAATTGTACTCATCCAGTCTAGCACCTGATCAGGGAGCAGGGAGGGTGGAAACACATGTGGATCCTGATGAGGCGGATCTTATCATACTTTGAAATAAAAGTAAAGGGAAGTGGAAATGCAAAAAAAAAAAAAAAAAAAAAAAAAAACTGAAAAAAAAGACTAGTAATGATATGCTGGCAACGGCAAGTGGATTGATTGGATCAGGGAAGATCCAAGATGCAATGCTATTTCAGACGGTTGGTTTTTTGGGCGGGGCTCAGGTATGATGGGGACAAGGAAACAGTCCATAGGATAGCAGGGAGTTACGGGCGCAAACGGCATTACCACGAAATATCAAATATTTCAAGGCAAGAAAATGAACATCTTTATTTGTTGTGTGGACCGAGATGCTACGCTGTCTTGGTGCTTTTGAATATTTTACGTAACCCTCTCACCGTTGCTGCGCCCTTATCGTGACACAACATGAGTACGAATATTCGGACCCAGGTATGGCTCAAAAAACCATTGCTGTGGGAATGGTTCATGGTGCTTTGGGGTTAATTAAAAAAAGAAAAGAAAAACCTTGCTTTTTATAACTTGGCTTTGACAAGGTGGTTGGTCGGTGCAAGTGCCAACTGAGCAACGACTGGGGATGGATTGGAAACCAACTCATCTTGGGCAAGACGCTCAGATTTTAGCTCAGGGACACAGGATGAAGCTAAGTAATCGTCTGGTTATTATGATAGAGAGGAGTTAGTCCTCTTTCAGCTAGAGTCTCTGGGTCGACGCTGTGGCGGGTGCAAGAGCGTTGCTCTGCATGCTGCATGTATGAGGTAACGTTAACTTTTACCTTCAAAGCTTGTCTGGAGCCAAATTCATTCTCTACAAGTGCAGCAAATGTGGTCGCAGCCACGTCGCACGACCTATAGGCGCGGCGGATTGAACACAACCGTTCAATGTGGGTGTGCAAACGCCAGCGCAAGTTCACGTTGCTACCCCTGCAGTAGGGCCGTTGATGGAGGCGCCTCCCTGTCGGGACCGGCACTTGGTACCGAATGGACCATCACGATGACCTCAGTTTTACATGGAAAGCCCGGGAACCGGCAGCTTGGCGCAAGATCAGCCTTGTGTTGAACCCAGTGGCAATCTGAGCTCGGCAGAAACGAGGCCGGGCCAACCTAGCCATTGCTCGCCATGGCCTTCTTCCTCCCAACGGCCTGAGAGCCCAGGAAATGACCCAATTTTCAAACGCGACCGTGCCCACCAAGCCACGCTAAGATTGGCGCCCCGTTTACCACATAAAGTATGTAGGGAAATTTATTTGATCAGGGCGAGCAAAGCCGCCGATTCTGCTGCAATGGGCGGTTTTATAAAGCAGCCCAAGCCCGCTATTATCCGGGGGTCTCGAGCCCAAAAGTACTAGGACAAGAACAATGGACACCAACGAGCCCAAGAAAAGGTGGACTCGGGCGCGAGCAGGCAGAGTGAGGACGGGCTGCGCAACCTGGTTAGCACTTACTTACCCCATCCCGAGCTTGATCGTATTTGATTGATTGGACGCTGACCCCCGACCAAGCAAGTCAGTTGGACGATGCTTCCCAACAACCCCTGGCGATGCTCATACTGACCATGCATGTGTAGACGACGCCACCTAAAATGCGACGAAGAGAGGCCGCACTGCAAGAGGTGCGCCAGGGACGGCTACGGGTGCGAGGGCTACCCGGCCATTCCCATGCGGAAGCCGCGGCAGACGAAGCCCAAGACGCAGCTCTCGTGGCGGCAGTGGGACATTTGCCCTCGGAGCTCCTTGGTGGTGCTCCCGGCGGCGGATCCGTCCCTCTCGACGGCCGAGCTGGAGCTCTACCACCACGTGCAGACCTGCGCCATTGAGGAGTTCGGCATCGGCCTGCTGCCGACCGACTTCTGGAACAACCACGCGCTCCCGCTGAGCCACTCGGTGCAGCCCATCAAGCACGCCATCTGCGCCCTCGCCGCCGCCCACCGGCACTTCAAATCCCAGCAGGCCATCGGTAGAGAAAGCCCCAGGTCCGACACGTTTGAGACCATGTGCATCGTGCAGTACAACCAGGCCATCTGCCACATCAACGCCATTGCCAGCGACGGCTCGATACCCAAGGCCGAGACGGTCCTGATATGCTGCATCGCCTTTGTGTGCATCGAGAACCTCCTGGGCCGCCAGAGCGAGTCGCTTCGCCACATCCGCGCCGGAACAGGGCTGTTTTCGTCCCTTCGCCGCCGGACCATGCTGGATGGCGGATCCGAGAAGACGAATAGTAAGAATACGAAGCTACTACACGACATAGAAGATATTCTGGCCACGTATGCCATGCAAGCGGCCCTGTACACGGGCACCGACGTGGCCCCGGATCTCTACTTCTGCCCCGCGCTCGAGCCCGGCAGCAGCTGCGAT
This sequence comes from Calonectria pauciramosa, assembly GCA_017140785.1. Taxonomy (NCBI): domain Eukaryota; kingdom Fungi; phylum Ascomycota; class Sordariomycetes; order Hypocreales; family Nectriaceae; genus Calonectria; species Calonectria pauciramosa. Next base: position 360,107 of record JAACIZ010000001.1, on the reverse strand, counting down.
ACTACGGCGTTTGAATCAATAGGGGATGCGGCGGCATCGCTGATTCGGCTACAGAGGCGGCACATTGGCGCCATGTACTTGGCCAAGAAGGCCGCCGCTGCCCACAGCCACCAGGCCGTTCACCCCGCCGCCGCCCAGGACGACATGCCCTTCTACTTCACTCCCGTCCATCCCGGCGCCGACGTACCCACCAGCCACGGCTTTGAGGTCTGGAACGAGCGCTTCACCCCGCTGGCCGAGAAGCTGCACGACGAAAGCACGCCCAAGGAGGACGGCTACCGGATCCAGCTTCTGTGCCTGGAGAGAGCAGTTTGGAGAGCGTTTGCGCAGATGCGGGGACCGTACGACATCATCGAGCCCGAGGCCTGCCGCGGCATCCAGGACGAGGCCAAAATGCTCATCAGCTGGCACAAGCGTCAGGCCTCGCCCACTTTCGCCTTTAGCTCCAACATCATCATCGCGCTCGCCATGTCGTGCGCCTTTTGCCAGGACAAAGACGTCCAGCAGCGAGGGACGGCCTTGCTGCGCATCATGCGGAGGAGGGAAAAAATGTGGGACAGCGATGAAGCTGCGGACGCGATTGAGGCCATGGTGCGTGATCCGGTGAGAAAACGCGAGTCATGGTGGAACATCGCATGGAAGACGTAGGACCGAACAGCGGGCATAATGCAAACAAACTAATTATCATCATCATCAGATCCGAAGTGTCGGCCGGGCCAAGAAATGAGGACTTGGTGATTGTATGGATGGTGTTTTAGGCGGGGTTTCGGCGTTGAGGGATGATGGGATCAGGCGTTATGAATTTGACCACCTTCGTCCGTGGGCTGAGAGGAATCATCAACACTTTGGAGCAGCCGAACCTTTCCCCGATCCTCCCCCGGCGGACGCCCTTTTTATCTACTGCGGCGACTGGCTTCCGCGCGCATCACTCGCCTCAGATGACATGCGGCTCGCCAGCATGTCCCGTGAGTTAAATATATGCTTAAGCGAGTGCGAGCATCGACAAGCGGATGCGAATATGGGGGTTTTCTCACGATTAGCCTTCCCCCCTCCGCCCAGCGACGGAAATACTTACCTTTTGCGATAGGAAAGGGCTATTTGCAGGGAATGGTGCGGCTCGCTAGATGAGCGAAACCCCACTTTGAGCCTCACATGCCAATCACACTCAACGAGCGGGCCCCATTAATAATCGGAACTTGCGCAAACCTCCCGCTTCCCGAGCCTCCGCTCCACTGAAACAAGACGGTAAAGTTGCGAAGTTGGGAGAGGAAAATGGCATAGCGAGGTAGGGCGTCAATGCCATGTCGCAGTTTTGATGGAAGCAAGGAAGATGGAGGGAGCTGCTCGGGCGCGGGGAACTTGGCACCATCGGATTTACTTCATTCTTCGGACATCGGCAACACGGTTTTGCCTTGGATAGTACGAAGTCACAAAATTGATATAAACCTCTAGTAGGAAGCAATAGCTTTCTGTTGAATCATAAAAAGACATCAATAGTTGATTGCCTCTCATCATCATCATCATCATCATCATCATCCACTTTTCTTTTGCAATTACCAAACACCTACCTACCTCAGACTTAAGATGACTGAAACAGTTGTGCAAGTTAGAAAGGAAAGTCCATACGAGTTGGAATTCACCAATGGTCTTCCTCCGGGCACAGATTCCTTTGAACAGTACAAGAACAGCCCCCGGCCATTCAGACCGCTGCCTCAACCCAAGCGACCCACTCCGCAATGGCCGCCGCGAGAGGAGCGCAAGGGGAAATGGATCTCCAAGTATCTCGACCAGGTATTTTTAAACTTGCATGCCAAGACCCTAAAAAGACGCTTTTTTGTATGTGACAGTAGCTTATTTCTTTTGGCCAACTGCTGGATCCGGAGACGGAGTTTGATCAAATCATCCGCACGGCGTGGATGTACTGCGGCAGCGACTTTGGCACGGCCCTGGGCTACGCAGCCATCTTCTGCTCTCTGACGGCCACGCCCGCTGGCGCACTTGCCATTCACGGAGGCAAGGTGATCCGCCGCGGCCACCAGCGCTACTACGAGACGCAGCTCTTCAACCTGCACTGGGCCTACTACGGCGCCTGCTCGGCCGAGTCGGAAAAGTACGCCAACGACGTCAACAAGATCCACTCGGCCATCTGGAAGCGCGTGCCGGGCACCTACTCGTTTCCGTGGGAGGCGCAAACGGCCATCATTGGGCTGAGCTACTTTGAAACGTGGATCCGCAAGACGGCAGGGGCCAGAGCGAGGGAGATTCATCCGAAAATCCAGGCGGCGTACCCGTTCTGGGGCGAGCGGCTGGCGAGCTATTTTAAAACGGAGCCCAGCGACGGATCGCGCTCGATGGGCGAGAACTACCCGCGGGACTGGGACGAGCTCGAAAGCTTCTGGTACTGGTTTGATGGGTTTGACTTTAACGACCAGAGAACGCCCGACCAGCGACAAAAGGGCCACGAGACAGCCGAGGCCTTCATTGATCAGTTTTGCGAGCTCTGGTTCCCCAGGTATGCATTCATTGACTTGTCCTCAAGATTTGTGCGAAGTTTTTGAAAGCTAACTGAACCTATCTATGATAGACCTCTGAAATTTGTTGGTCGGAGCTTTCTGCTCACATTTGTGCCCCCGGGAGCCCGCAGGACGCAAAACATCGGAGACCCGAACCCCATTATTGCCTTCTTCGCCAGGCTCTTCATGAAGACGCTGCTTGATCTGGGAGACTGGGTGTCCGACCCCGTCGACCCACCGATTGCCTACTTCCGGGAGAAGCTGATGGAGCTAGACATGTACAAGATTGACAAGACAACCAAGACGCGCAGAGATTTTTCGGACCGCGTGCTGCTGGGGGTCTTTTCCGTTTTAGTTTTAGGACTGCTGGTTTTGCTGGGACGCAGTGTACGACTTGACGTGCCCATTTGAAATTTGGGGTGGGTTCACAATAGGGCTGTATAGTAGAAGGAGATTGTGTTAGACCGAGATGTTGAAGTGTAATCATTAAACTTGAGAGATCTGTTGAAATAGGAACAATCAATTCGGTAACCATTATACAGATACATGCGAGCCAAACGGCGTTTGCGCCTCCTGAACCGCCTTGCGCCCCTCGATCCTCTTGAAGTAGGCGTCGACATTCTTCCGCCCCGGAACCAGCAGCCACGGCGCAGCCAAGGTGGCGCTCGCCTTGACGAGCCCGTAAAAGTGGACGTCCGCCGCCGAGAACCGCTCGCCGCACAGGTACGCCCTGCCCTCGAGCTGGTCCTCGAGCAGGTTCAGCGCCTGGTTGATGGCCACCTTTTGCACCACCCGCGCCTCCGGGCACGGCAGGCGGTTTCCCTGGTAGATGTCGATGGTGGCGGGGTCGTTGCGGAACCACGAGAAGACAGGCTGCGCGATCTCGAGGTCCATCCTCCGCAGCCACATGCGCGTTTCCGCGCGCTCCAGCGCTGTGTCCCCAAAGAGGGACCGGCCTCCCGTGGCCACCTCGTCGAGGTACTCGCAGATGGCGGTAATCTCCGTCAAGACGGTCTTATCGTCGACAAGGAGGGCCGGGAGCTCGCCGCGGGGGTTGATTTCTGTGCGGTAGGCCAGTCTTCGGTTTTCCATGTTGCTAATGTCTACTTGCTGGACGTCTAGCTCGAGCCCCCCGCGCTCAAGTATGAACAGGCGCACGACCAATGGGTTTGGGGCGCGAGCATCGTATAGTTTTAAAGTCATTTTTGGGGGAAAAGGTATTATCCGGGCTGTAACAATGATCCTGTATCGCAGTGTCACTGGTCTGGGTCACACAAATATAGCCAACTCGGGTGCGGTGCAGCCTCTATTTAAACATCACCACTTACAACACCGGGCTCCTCAAGGAACAGGGCTCGGAAGGTTATTTCGTCCCAGGCCGCGCGTATGTCAGGAAATAGTGACAAGAATAGCTCCACTTCTCCAGGTTCTGTCCTCATCAAGCTAGTTTCCTGACGGCTTTAAGCCAAGAGTCCGCGGACAAATAAACTTCACAGCTCGGCGCGAGCGGCCAAGGCTGCGCGTAACTCCCCCCCATCCATAACCCTCACCACCAGGACGACCGTGACCAAAAAGAAACACCATGCAGGCGCAAAAAGACAGGAACACTGGTGGGTTCTAACCACCGCAGATGGACGAACAGGGAATCGAACCCTGGACCACTCCCAGATCATTCAGACGAATTATGCTAAGGGAGTATTATACCACTAAACCATTCGCCCAATTGATGGCATCTCCAGCGAGCACAACGCACCCAAGACAGCTTGCGGAGTGGTTTCCCACGAACCCGAAGGCCGAGAATAACCAGTGCACGGAGCTTCCCCGACAATTTCCGCAGAATGTAGGGTATTATTAATTCACAGACCCAGCAGGAACCAACAAGACCGTGTAAGGGTGCTGGTCAGACCCCAGTGCATGGTACTTCTGCGGGCAACAGCAAGTCAGCAGCCAAGGTTGTATGCCCCGAGTGCGTTGTGGTTTAGCAAGTCCACAACCGACACTAAATATTTCAACAACGCAGAAGCAAGGTTTATGGGTTGTTTCCCTCGGAGTTAAGACCATTGACTCCGCTATACCCGCAAAGCTCCAAGTCCAGCCCTTTATAAATACAGGGTAACTTGTAGACTACCCGAGAAATGTTTTATGAGGCCTAGGATCCACTGCAAGCTTCGTCACTATTTCACCAACGGAGTCGTAAAAGTTGCGATCTAGAATCATCCCTCACTACACGGGCTTATGCACGTGTTTTAAAAAGAGGAATGACACCCATCCATTCCAATTGATGCTTTCAGTTGTAACAACTCTCAAAACCCCATACTACTTTGGCGGAAATGACATCACTCAGTTCAGCTGCTACCCTATAGTGCAGGACGGCCGACTGACCTGGCTTGGACCTTGCTTTATTTAAAATGATAACACAAGAAGACCGGCAGTTATATTTATTTGTAGAAATAAATTAAAAAAGAACAATTGGGAATATAGCAGTTCATAGCATGATCTAACCCTTTGCTCAAAACAACGGGTAGACTAACCAACCATGCCGGGGCTAAACAAGATCAGGCAACAAATGGTAGGTCAATAATGTTTGCTATAGTTGAATGAGACCAATAGCGAAATCAACAATTATTCTTATTTTGGAGTATATTATTCCCAACTCAAAGCCGCCGATACGTCGTTGTACCAGTGTTCCGAAATATGCCACGTGCTACTACTCGTCCAAAGGAGAAAAGGGCGCACTTGAATAGACGAGCGAGCTATGTGATGAGATGAAGTCGAGGTCGAAGCTAGTTACTATGTTGTAGAATGAAGTGGGTAGGAAGTTTGGTTTTACCGATACTGTGTCCATTCCACTGTTGATTAATCCAAAGTACACAATGATGAATGTTGGACGAAAAATAAATAAATTATAATTGAAACGCATCTTCATTTAATGTACAACCCAATGGTCCAAACCCATACCTGCCCTCATCGCCCCAGGTCGTATTTCATTGGATATCCAACCTGGCATAGTCATCCGCGTGTGGCCGTTGCTCATCAGAAAAAGTTTAGTCCTCGCACGCCTCAAATTGGTACTGTCAGAGTCGGCGAGGACCTTTTCGTGCTCTTTACAGGCTCGTTGAAACTAGTCGCTATCGCTTGAATAGTGGTGGTGGGGCTCGTCGTCATCGTCACCGCCGTAATAGTTGTTGATGACTGTGGTTTCACCACCGCCACCACCCTCGTGCTTGTGCTCATCGTCGCTGTCATCGGCAAGGGCGCCGGCAATCAGAGCGCCTCCAATAGCACCAACGGCGAGACCACCGGCAGCGCCCATGAGCATGTTCTTCTTGTCGCTCTTCTTCTTGTCGGCCTGCTGGGCGGGCGCCTGGCTGTCGCCGTAAGCGCGGTTGTCATAGCCTCCCTGGCCGCCGTAGCTGCTGGGGGGAGGGGGAGCCGCTCCGTAGCCGGCAGCCGCTCCGTAACTGGCGGCCGCACCGGGAGGAGCGCCAGCAGGAGCGTCGTAGCCAGGAGCAGGAGATCCATAGCCTCGAGAACCATCAGAGGGGTAGGACGACATGGGAGGGCGGGTGTCCAGGGGAGGAGGAGGACCAGGAGGAGGGCGGTACACAGGAGCATCCCACTGGGACTGATGGCTGGCAATGTTGACAAAGTACCAGCGCTGGTACTGCTGGTCAAACTGGGCGGTCCAGCCCTCGAGAACAGCTGGCTTCTCAGGAGGGGGCTGCTGGTAGGCTGGCTGCTGGGGAGGGGGAGGGGGTGAGGAATAGTACTGCTGGCCACCAGGAGGGGGAGGGGCACTCTGACCACCCTGGTATCCACCATAATCACGGTTTCCTAGAAGAAGCAGATGTTAGGACATAGGTCGAGGCAGCGGGCGTAGGGTGATGTGAAGGCAACACGTACTTTGCTCCTGAGGAGGAGGGGGAGGGGGAGTAGGCTGAGAGTATTGCTGCTGATATTGCTGTGGGGGAGGCTGCTGGTATTGTTGGTACTGTTGCTGTTGGTATTGTCCCTGTTGTTGCTGCTGTTGGTTCTTGTCGCCCATTCCGAAGCCCTCGAACTCGGAGGTCATCTTCTTGAAGAAAGACATGGTGGGAATGTGCCTCTGAGGGGGTCCCGGTTTGAGTGTGTGTGTATTCGAAGTGAGGGAGGTGAGTGATTGAGATGATGAGTGGATGAATGGAAGGAGAGGAGAAGAGGTGGGAAATACGCTCAAGATATAGAATTTGACTCAAGGTGGCTTCTGGGTCTTTTTTTGTCTTTTTTACCCCCTTCCAAGCGTATTATCCGTGCAAGCTCTCCGCGTAGCAGCTCGTAGGGCGCCTGGGCCTTGGCGATCTGCGCATGTGAGAGGACGAATTCCGAGTGGTACGGTGAGGACAATTGGCACCGCAGGGGTCAGCCAACGGGCCCAAATACGCCATTGCGAGTGCGAAGTACCGGCTTGCCTGTCTGCTCGGCAGATGTGTACTTGGTTGGGCTGCCTCCCGCACATGGAAATTAAGCCAAGCACAGGCAAAACATCACCGCATCCTGACGGCTTCACACGCCGCAGATACTATGCAGCGTATCAGGGCCACTGTCCCGGTTGGCCAGCCCTGACAGCAGAAAAAACAGCGCCCAACACAGCCCCGATACAGGTCCCTGCGGGCCGTTCCGGTGGGGCTACGGGCCCCCTCTGGCACCTCGGCGGAAGCCCTCATTGGAGCTCTCGTGTATCGGTGAGGTGACTAAACCGCCCCGCCCAGCCCGGACCTCTGGGCCTCTGGGCCAATTTCCAACTGGCGGCCCTCATTCGAGCGTCCGTAATTCAGTAAGGCATGTATTCCGGTGCGTGCAATGACAGCTAGGCGATGCCGACACCGTTTACAGTCGGCTCCTCCCCACTGCGCCCCGCTCTGCTGCCCTCTGGCTGGTGAAGGCACGGAATAATGTCCTTTGTCCTGAATGTCCGGACTGTGCACCGTATTTGCTCCAGTGCCCCCACGCGAGGGCCACCCGCCACACCCGTTGGAAGCACCGCCACATGCCTCAAAGTCAAACCCGGCGCCGGGACCCGACTCGGCGTCGCATAAAGGCCGCAGCTATTTGCTTCTGCGGCTAGAGCATGGCCCTATAAACACTGCCACAGCCTCGATTTCTTCAACTGACCTAGTTGTTGCACCTGTGACAGTGCCGTCGCTGCCGTTATGGTGCCGCTGGTGCCGCGCTGATGAGAGAGGATGTTGGTGAAAGCCACTGCCACTCTGACCTGTCAGACCAAGCTGTTTCAGACTAGCTACACCGACTTCAAGAAGCTGTAGATGAGGTCTGCTGTTGTTGGTAACCGCGATTGATGATGGCTGCTATTCAACATGAAGACTACCGCGTTTCCGACCTATTGAGAAGTCCATCGACCTCACCTAGTTTATCAAACAGTGATGATGTTAGGTGCATAGAAAATTCCTTATTTAATTGAAAGAAATAACCATCTAGATCTCCCATATTCACTGTTCCTGCTGACTGTTTGAGGTGGCTGTTGGAGGCCGCCGCCGGAGTCCGGGTCATAAGGTTTAGCTAGTGTGACGATCACGATCAGGCGCCGGTAGTTGACAGATTGATCATAAAAGGCCGATAAATTGGCACATTCTAGTGCACACCATTTTTCTTTTTATTCTTCAACAACGCCACAAGCTGTGTATGTATTGGCAATGGTTGGCCTCTGGTTTTTGGAGACGGTGGGCTGTGCCAATCCATCAAGCTTTTACGGAATGATCTAGTATCGAGTGTCTTTGGGATGTTTTGGGGCTGACTGCGGTCTTTTTCATCCGACTGTTACGTTGAATGTGATGTCTGCTGGCCCGGCCATCGGGCCGACATCACAAGGTCGGTTCAGGAGGTTGCAATGACCAGGCTGTTACTCGAAATTCCAACCTTTGCCGGAAATAAGATTGCTATGACCAGGAAAATGATATGGATAACGGTTCTCATTCTGGAACGGAAACAAGCAAACACTCAGCATTCAGCAGCCCACCGTATTGCTCGAAAGGGCTAGTCTATACCGTTCTCCCGTTTTCTTTGTCTAATTTCTAACCAAAATTGCCACCACGAACCCATCATACTTTGACCATTTGAAAGCCCACTTGGATATATCGAGCTATCACGAGACTGCATGTGGACAGCAGAATCGCAAACCCACAAAACAGCTGCAGCCCCAGATAGTCTCCTCCAGAAGCCGAAACGATTGCACCAGCAAGCGGACTTCCAGTCAATGCCCCAAAAGATGACAGCGCATACGAAGTTCCCGTGCGAATGCCGATCTCTTCTATGGCAGAGATTTGAGCAACCATTGCTGGTGCCAGGGAAATGAAGCCTCCTGTCGAGAATCCGAAAACGACGGCGAAGGCGAAGATGGCGGCGTCACTTTTCCCTGGGATCCACAGCGCCAAGCAGCTGGCTGTGGTGATCAGGGCCATGACTATTGAAACGTTAAATCGCCCCCATTTATCCGCAATGATTGTGGGGAGTATTCTTCCAACGACACTTCGATTGGCCGGCTTGTTAGCTATATGCATTGCTTAACGCGGTGGCTTGGACTTACCTAACACCGTTCAACACGGGAATCAGATAATTGGATAGCTCCTCACTCATGCCTTGAGCCTGCGCTTGCAGGATGAGAAAGTTAAACGGCACGAACATGCCCCAGAAGAATAGAAACATGGAGAGGATAGTAAGCGACATGATGGGATCGCGCAGCCCATCAAAGTATTCTTTCAAGACGAACGGGCGCGAATGACTTGGCAGTCGCGATTTCACCGTGACGCAAGAAATGCTCAAAAGCCCCAGCGCCAGAAACCCCACAGCTCGTATTGTCCATGGAAAGCCAACGCTCTCAATCATGCGGGAGATCATGATGGGCAAAATGACGCCGCTGAGGGAGGACCCAGACATTGTGATGCCAAACGCGAGGGCTCGTCGCTTGTCAAACCACGTGGCTACTGATGACATGCTAGCGGTGAAGGAAGCACTCGAACCTATCGAAGTGACAATGCTCTGGGCGAGAAAAAATTGATAATACTCCGTCGAGAGCGATGTCATCATGAGTCCAAAGACAAAAAGCACCGTCCCGCCCAGCATGAGCCAGCGAGGGCCGTATCTGTCATACACTCGGCCGCTCTAGAGTGGTGTGAGCTCATCCCAACTCACACTCCTTCATTGTGTTCAACGTACCATGATACCCATAAAATTCTGCGTCCACACTTGGACGCTGGTGATCCAAGCAACCGTAGACACTGAGTACTGGCTCAGCGGGCCACGAGAATAGTATTTTTGAAATATCCCAATGCTGTTCACAAGCCCGAATGAACAGAACAGCGTGCACCAAGCTCCAAAAAGAACTAGCCAAGCCTCCTTGCCGCCATCGGGAAATTCGGACTTCTCGCCAGCCACCAGGGTATTGGAGTGGTCATCTCCATGATTATTACCAGCCAAAACATCTTCCTGGGCCGTTATACTGCCGTCACTGTGTTTCTCGTTGTCGTTCATTTTGCCGCGAAACTCTTAAATCCTTTTGCTTGGCAGAGAGAAACAACGAAACTCCAGATTTTTGGATTTAAGAATTTTTTTCTCTTGCTGGGGAAATATGGGGAAGCATGGGGTAGTTTGCGGGGTGTAATTTCTACTCTGGTCCACGAATCACGTCAATTCGGTTGGCTAATGGTATAGCCGATGTTTGCAAGCACCAGAAATTCCCAAAGAGTTGATTGAAAAGGCATTACGTGCTTGGCATTGGTAAGAAGAAGGAATCTCCACCAGCGCCCTCCAATGACAGCCGCTCAAAGTTGGCGAATACGGAAATACCATGAACGGGATCCATCTCTCGCTCTATACCGTATGGGTTGAAACTGTGACTAAGAGAAATCGCCGAGAGGAGGAATCACTTGAAATTATATGCCAGTAGCGTTGAATATGCTTACATTATGCATGCTTCACTGGCGTGATACTTGCCTGACTGGAAAATGTGAGCGAGCTGTAGGTTGGGCTCATCCTGCGAGTTCCAAAGCGAGGATGTAAGTTTTGGGCCAAAGTTTTCCAGCCTCACGGGGAATCAGCATCGCCATACCTGTGTTCAACATGAGGCTGCTACCCTCGTCTCTTTTTCTGTGTTGTTGAACATAGTTTTGGCCGCCAAACAGCCTTTTCATTCGTCAACACTTGTGCCCTTTGGAGTTGATGCAGCCTCGGGAATAGAGCGGGCACTGTACGCATGGCTAGTGCACTGCTACTTCGCGTCAACTCCGCCATTGCTGATTCAAATTGCACGATGGCTGATCACATAATCTACCCCGCCTGGAGGATTTGCTGAGCTATCCACTAGCATCGCTTTCCGCGTTTTAAACCCCGCCGTGGTTGCGATTTCGGGAACCATTTCCCACCCTGTCCTCCGTCCATTTCTTGGCTTGAAACCAACTCGTCGATAGGCTCAGTCAATGAAAGCACCATTAGCTTGAGAACGTATTGCAACTTTCAAGAATTTGGGAGACCGAACAACATACATACTAAAACTTCCAAGATATTAACGATGAACGAAATACGGTGTTCTGGCACGCCCTATGAAGTATGCCACCATTTATTTGACATATTCTTGACCTGGTGTTTGCTAAAATATTACGGCGTAGATAGGCCTTCAGCATGGATCTCTCGCTCGAGACCAAGTACATGGATCTCTCAACTTTTATCGAGACCTATTCCAGCGCACATGCGCTCTGGATTGGCCTAAAATACAAACAGAGGCCTTGAAATACGTTGAAACACTGGAGAATCTTAGTCCCCAATACTTGGATGAGATTCGCGGGATTGCAGAAGGCGCCGGCGTTGAGCTCAGCGATATTGTGGCTTTGAATGTGCGCACAGAGATCACATTCGGCCTTTTTACTGAAAGCCCTCAACTTCCCGTCCAAGTGGACGGATGCACAAGCGTTTCGCTGAAAACCGAGGTTGGATCGTCAATTTTGGCGCAAAACTGGGACTGGCAAGCGCAGCAGGGACCAAATCTCATTGCCTGTCACATATCCCAGCCAGGTACCGACATTCCCAAGATCTCCATGGTCACAGAGGCCGGAGTTATTGGAAAGATTGGTCTGAATGAAAACGGCGTTGGGGTATGCTTGAATGCAATCCGGGCCCGTGGAGTAGATCGGACGAAGCTCCCTGTCCACTTGGGTCTGAGGGCCATTTTGGAATCCAAATCAAGAAAGGCTGCCATGGAGAAGCTGGAAACGGTTGGAATCGCGGGAAGTGCTCATATACTGGTTGCAGACCCTACTGGAGCCACTGGGCTTGAGTGTACGGTCAAGGGAATCAAGGCACTCGAAGCAGACGCACAAGGTCGCATCGTGCATACAAACCATCTTCTACTACAGCATCCAGGAGTGGATGAACCAGGCTGGTTGGTTGACTCTCCCATTCGATTGGCGCGAATGAATCAGCTTCTCGAGCAACAGCAAGCGTCTGGGCAATTTATCAATGCATCCAACCTGCTGAACGCCTTTGCGGACGAGGAGGGATCCCCTGGAGCTATTAATAGGTCACAACACGATAGCTCGGATGCAGAGACTCTTTTCAACATCATCATGGAACTGTCCGAAAAGCGCGCCACGGTTACGATTGGCCGCCCGGAAAACAGTAGCCGAAAGCTACAGCTCACTTTTTAGTGGCCTTGCAGCACCGATCCGGTCGACATGATGTGTTGATCAAGCCATCCGCAGAATCGGAAGGAGGTTTAACTTGGTTGGGTTGGAATAAAAAGTGGACCAAAATCGAGGATAAGAGCTGCCATGGTCGTACTCTGATAACAAGACCGCGCTGATTGTTCCCCGGGATGCCACGACATGGGTGTGCGCGGATTTGCACAAAGATAATTGGATCATGCAACTGGCAGCCGACAGCGAGAGATACCGACCAAACGCGCGCGATATTAACGCAAGGCGATCTGCATTTATTTGCTTTGTGATAGTGAACAATGGAAATCAGGGTCTGAGGAGACTGGGATGAGAAAATGCTGAGGACCTAAGGTTTGTATGATTTGGTTCGTTTGGACAGCTGAGGGGATTATGTTTGAATAAGAGTAGCGCTTAAGACATAGATTGCCTATGTTGTAGTACCGAAACCCTAGGTATTCAAGTCAACCTTAGGCTCTAGCATAACCTTCCCGGTTCAAAACGTGCATGATAATGAATCAGTGCGGGGATGGAATGACAATGTCTTGCGTTACCCCTCCTTATCTCCAACCCCCTTGCTTATCAAGACCGCGCTGCATGGGTGTAGATCAGAATGCAGGTTGCCACTCTTTAAGACAATGGTTCTGTCGCTACAGAGTCGGACTTTCCGATATTCTGAGAGACCTTATGACTGCACCCAGTACGGCAAATCCTAGCTCAACAATCGTTTTCTTTCTGCACCATCCAAAAAGGTAGGTCTGTCAACATTCCTGAAGCATCAAAATGAATTCAGGCAAAGACAAAGACCAAGCTGTGGAACGAACAGAAACCATGTCGATCAAGGTGTCTGAAGACCACACGGATATTGGTCTCGATTACTATCTTCAGTCTCAGCAAATGGATCCTGCCGAGAGGCAAGAGATTGCTAAGAGAGTTCTGAAAAAGATTGATTTGGCACTTTTGCCGGCTGTAGGTTGATGATTTCTATGTCGTGTTAGAGACTACGCTGAACCATTGCCGAAGATGTGCTTGATATATCTGCTGTCCTTCCTCGATAAGCAGACGTTGAACTATGCTTCTGCGTACGGTTTACGTGATGCTTTGAAACTTGAGGGTGACAAGTATTCATGGATAGCATCAGTGACCAACATCGGTTATTTGGTAGGATCCTATCCATCTAACCTTTGCCTTCAGAAATTCCCCATTGGAAAGTTCATTTCTGTGATGCTCATCGCCTGGGGAATCTTGCTGGTTTCCACTGTTGGCGCTAAGAACTTTGCGGGACTCATGGTACTCCGTTTTCTTCTTGGCGGCATGGAAGCTGGTATCGGACCTGCATGGATGTTGATCACTAGCATGTTCTGGACAAGAGAAGAGCAACCTCTGCGCATGTGTATCTGGTTAGGGTGCAACGGGATATCTCAGATGCTTGGAGCGGGAATTTCCTGGGGACTCGGGCATACACACAACGCTCATTTAGACTCTTGGCAGCTGGTCTTTCTGGTGTGTTTGCCTGAATTTGACATGTCGGAAGAGGCTAACTTTTGTGACAGACGATCGGTGTCATCACCATAACAGTCGGCATTGTGGCTTTCTTCCTCTTCCCGTCGAGTCCAATCGACTTCAAACTTTTCTCCCACGAGGAAAGGGTCGTGTCTATCTGGCGCGTAGCTGACAACCAGACTGGAATCAAACACGGTAAGCTTCTTACCTATCAGATCAAAGAAGCTTTCCTGGAACCACGAGTCTGGTTCTTGGCCGGACAGCAATTGTCCATTGGCATTATTAATTCCAGCATCACCAATTTTATGAGCGCTCTTCTGTCCGGGTTCGGCTACAACTCATCCGAGACACTCCTGTACCAGCTTCCAAATGGCGCCTTCCAGCTCATCACCACCGTTGCCGTAGGGTTTATCGCTTCCAATGTCCCCAATACCTCGGTTATATGCGCCATTGCCTCCCAAATACCGTCACTAGCAGGGATTATTGGAATCGCACTGATCCCAATTGAACATCGATTGGCTCTTACAGCATGCTGTTGGCTCCTTGCAGTTGTCGGTGGCGCCATTATTTTGAACTGGTCCATTGTCGCTGCCAACTTTGCCGGACACACCAAGAGGATGACGGTGAACGGTCTAAACTTTGTTTGCTACGCGGCTGGGAATATCATTGGACCGTTTCTGTTCGATGACAACGAGGCGCCGCGTTACATGACGGCTATCAAGGCCCTTTGCGGTGTTTTCAGCTCATGCATGTTCTTCACAGCGCTGATCGGATTGGATATGTTCTGGTCAAACAAACGCCGAGACGCGAAGGCAGCTGCTGCGTCGACTGTGGAAGCCAGCGAGCATGGAGGGCTGGAACAGTCTGAGGAGACGGGCTTTTTGGATCTTACCGACAAAGAAAACCCGAAATTCCGGTACAAGCTGTAAATGAATGCGGATGATGATGAAGTCATCAACTGGGACCAATGGGTACGTATACTGTATTGCATTAGCGAGCAATCCGCGACTTTCGTATAGCTATATTACCCCTAGCCGTTCCATTCGCACCCAGGCCTCTACCTGGTATTTAGACCTGACTTTCATCCCATTTATTTCTTATTGGGCCTTGATGTGGTATTCACACTTGAATCGCCGAACCAAAGACTTTAAGACGATTTAATCTCCTTGCAACTTCTTGCCCCTACCTACCCACTAACTTAATTCTATCCAATGGAAAAGTCTAAGAGTGCAGCCGACTCTCTATGCTTAGATTGCAAAAGGAGTATAATAAAAGGTTGCGATTGTTTCCTAGATTGTTACTTTGTAAGAGCTCCTAAATATGACGCCCGGGCATTGGATTTTGCTTGTGTTGGATGAGCCGTAAAATTGATGTTCTTTTGCAGCTAAGTGCATCACTGTTACTCTGAAGTTCGGGAATACACCCTACAAAGAGTCAGTCACGGCTAACTGCTGCTGAATAGATCGTCTCTCCGATAGAAACTTATTGGGTTGGAGATTATAGGGCATCGGTTGGTGGCCGTGTTGAATGACAGCGGCATCACACCGACATTTATACCGAGTCAAATAGTTCCCACTCACCTCAGAATACGTTAGTAGTCGGCTTTTGGGTGAGAATGGAAAGATAAATTACCACCGCACTTCTATGGTTACATTTGGGCACGATTCACGTAGCTATGTATGAGTAAAAGGAATTAAATAATAATTGGTTTGGGAACTATTCTGTATTGCATGTAATCTAACATGGATTCGGTCATCGCGATTAGGGTTAGTGGTGGGGCGGGGTGGCCGCTTTCATCTCGGGCCGAAAACTGTGTTTATTACATTGAAGAGCAATCATAATCTCTAAACTAGGTAAGTAGCGGAGGAATATATGAAGCCAATTTCAGGCTTCGTTGAATCTTTTTTATTTGAAAAAAAAAAAAAACCCTTGCAGCTATTGCACGATTAATATGAAATATACCGATCTTAGCGTAACGCAAGATGATTCCTCGATGGCAGGAGCTCAGAGCCGTAGTGGAATGTTATTTTTCGGAAACTCTATGTATTCTTGTTTAATAATCCCTGGGGATCAGAACTGAGTTTATGAAGAAACCTGTCGTGGGTTGTACCTATCGGGCTGATGAACTTCCTCGGGCCGGAGATGCGGGGCAAATGGCTGCACAATAAATAGCGAGCACATACGGCTTTTACCTGTTTCCAGGTTATTCAATTCCTTCTTTCAGAAAGCTCATTCAGGGAGCCGTAATTTACTGTCACTATTTAACAGTGGCCTCCGTGATCGGCCCCAGCCAATATGCGTGTGGCCTTTATTGGATGTGGTTTGTCGCCCCCATCAAAATCCGACAGTATTATATATTGACACGCCTCGGACACCCCGTAGGCCAGATGGGCTCAGCTATCGCATCCGCAATTCTTCATAGCTGTAAAACCAATGCCTTCGAACGCTTGATACTTAGCGTCAATAGCAAAAGTTCGCGGTCCCGCCTACAGGATCAGTTTGGGAAATACGGCAATCGCGTCGAAGTGGTTAGTCTACAAAACGTAGAAGCCGCCAGGCATGCCGATGCTATTTTCCTCACTCACATGCCATACATGCTAAGAGACATCCTCTCTGAGAATGGGATGCGAGAAGCTTTCAAGGGGAAACTCATCATCAGTATTCTGGCTGGCATCAACGCCCAAAGCATCCAAGATGCTCTGGGTATCCGAGATGAACCGGGCAGTTTCGGCCCTCAAAGAGAATACGAACTCATTAGGGCCATGCCTAACCTGGCCGCCCAAGTTAAACAGTCAATGACGTTGATCAAGGAGCCCGGTCCAGATGCGTCGCAGGAGGGGTTAAAGACCGCTACAGCGCTCCTTGAGCAGGTTGGAAAAGTCCTCACAGTGCCTGACGAGACGTATCACGTTGCCGGCATGCTGACTGGAGCTTATTATGCCCTCACCACTGTTGCTCTGGACGGACTAAAGGACAGTGCGGTATCCCAAGGCATGGCTCCATCGGACGTGAATGTCATGGCAATTCAGTGCCTCAAAGGGCTTACTAGGCTTCTGGAGAAAGGGGGACAGCCATCAGAGATCAGAAAGTTTCTTTCAGCGCCTGAAGGGGCGAGCTATCAGGGCATAGCGCTGCTTGACCGCCAGGATGTACGGGCTACTTTTGCCGAAGCTCTTGTGCGGGCTACAGACCGGGCTAAAGAGCTTGAGAGGCGAGGGAATTAGACGGCAGGTTGTGGAATTGATCCTAATAACATGTCCATAAAAGCCCACCAAGGAATGATTCAGATACATGATATCCCTGGATACAGGAGCCATATGAGAGTGCCTTGTAGGTACTTTCAATCCCAAAAGTGGGCCTACCCTGGTAGCTCAGCTTCAGCCAAGTTCAGTCGAGCTTAGCCCAAGCTCAGTGGTAGGTCAGCTTAGAGCGGTGGGAGCTCAGATTTGAAGATGGAAAGGGATTTTGGTACGCTTGAGTTTCGTCTCCGAGTAATGTGGCATAAATAACTGCTAGATTGAGGAAAACTATCATGAATCATTTCTTGGAGAGCCACCCGCCGATAATGTCCCACACAAACTCTCCATCGTGAGGGCTATGAATGTCCTTTAATTTTACACCAGAATCCGACTTTGTGTGAACCTTGTACGCCCCAGTATCCGAATCCACCAGATTTTGGGAGATGGCACCCGTCATTTCCGGATGACTTTGGAAAGTCAAAATTTTCTGGCTCTCCGAAATAAAAATCTCATGCCCATTTGCAAGCTCCAAGAAACCTGGAGCCGGTGCCGTGACAACACGTTTGTGGTATTTGTGAAGCGCCTAAATCATACATCCCAAGTTAGTTCGATCTGTATCCTTTCTGCACATGATTGTTGAGTGCGGGATTATTGCTTGGGGAAAATGGATCAGATTCTAAGACAATATCGCTGCCTACCAATATATCTCTTCCAAACATGGTTTGTCCAGGTGGTGTGAGCGAAATGTCTTCAATACCAATCTGGGCGAATCGAATTAGTGTCTCGCCTTGTATGTTGATTGCTCTCTCACCCTGGGTCCCTCTGGCAACAGTCCTAGACTACCACCAAGGGCGAAGTGGGTTACTTGGTGACCCCAACAAAACCCTAGAAGTCGTGTTTGGGAGCCTGTCTTAGAAAGGTGACGAATATGGCTCAGAATTTGGGTGACCCAAGGTGTCGGGGTGGAGTTGATGAGGTCAAACGACCCTCCCGTTAGAATCACCACGTCATACTTGATGAAATCGGGAATGTCTTCACCGTCGAACGCCTTGCAAACCTCGATTGTAGAATCCGGAATGGTTCGGTGGATATTGGCGGAAAACGACTCTATCATCTGTTCTCCCCACGGGTGGGGGTTGGAATAATCTTTGACAATCAAAAACTTCATTATTACTAGGCGTTTTGGCGATTTCCGGGAATGAAGGTATTTCTGAGATATATTTCAGATTGATGCGCCGTCCATAATGGGCTCGCACGCGCGGAGTACCTGCAGGAGCGCGGAATTGACGCCTTTTCATTCGTCATTGCACCCTACTATCGCTCAATGTTGCAACCGATCCACCTCGGCTTATCGCCGTGGCAGGGATGACGTCGGCAATACCATCGGGATAAAACACGCCGATGATTATGCAAGTCGAGTAAATCGCCATCGTGCATATCTCAGACTGGTCTTAGGGCCTGAAGACTGCGATGCTGCAACCGTATCTCGATGTCCGCAGAAGATCGAGTCTCTGTCTACTTTCTTTTTGTGCACTCTTGTGGGGGCCCTTTAACTGAGACAAGCACACCATCGAAGGCGACCAAAATGTGTCTCAAGGGCGCCATAGCTTCCAGAAGGGGATTGATTTGAACGCGCCTCAGTTGCTAAATATACTAGTTAAACTACTGATATCGACATTTGTCTTTTACTAAATTATTTTGCAAGTTTTGACTCTCTGGCCGTATACTTGAAGATGCTCTGTTGACGAGCCGATGTAGAAAGATCTGCTCTGGGTTAGATAGTAATCTCACTAGTCAGTGCTGTCTTAAAGTGATGAGTCTTGTCTCAGTTATGTCACAGTGCTAGTGATGGTATGGATTCATGATCAGACGGATGTATGCCGAATAGAATCCCGTACCGGCTAGGCCACACTGCTCTGGTTTGCGGCCGTGGCACAAATCACGAAATTGAATGCCAATGTCTTGAGGAACAAAGTTAATACGCCCTGCGTAGTTGAGACATGGGGAATTCGCTCGTCTTAGAGCGCTTGTCATTTGACCTAGTGTGACAAGTGACGAATGGGAAGCAAAAAGGACCAAGCTAGAGGAGCAATCACCAACCAAGTCAAGACTAGAGGCCAAGTTAATGGGATACTCAAGTTGTCCTAGCTCTCTTCGTATTTTCTATATAAATTAAACGTTCAAGATTCCTAGATTGCCACCGGCCCTGAACATGACATATCGGCCCGGCTTTTGACACGGCACCCGGTGACATCACGTTGGGGTGGGGAGACTGGATTTGACTTTTTCGGTGACTATTACGAGAAATTATATGAGCTCTAGATATAAAACGTGACCATGTATTATACTAGAAGAATCGCGCCGACATCTACTGCGTTCGCAAAAACAGATTTAAGTAGAAGTTTTCCACCCAGACGAGTGCACTTGGACGAGGTCGGAAAATACCTCAGACAAATCTAGCCCAACATGAAGGTATTCTGCACTGGAGCTGACGAATTCCTCGGATCCCATTGTGTTTTGCTGCTCCTAGAGCAAGGGTAAATAAACCCCATCCACAGCCGTATTATCGCCACAAACGCTGACTGGGCTATTAGTCATGATGTTGTGATCGCTACGAGAAGCCGTCGCAGCGGCAAGACTATACTGGATTCACGTCCAAGTGGCACTTCTGAAAATCTGTCCTATGTCGTGATCGAGAACATGAGCGCCGAGGGAGCTTTTCAAGAGGCGATGCAATCAGACCCACCCTTTGATGCAGTACTGCACATGGCGAGTCCGTTTAACTACGATTCAGACGATTCCGAGGTCGATTTGCTTGCTTCGGCAATCAAAGAAACGACCGAACTCTTGAAGTCCATCTCGAATTATGCACCTACCGTTAACCGAGTCGTCATGACATCTTCAACCTCGCCCTTGGAAGACCCCACAAGCGCTTCCGGCACGTCGAGCCCGGCATCACGCGACGCGACCACCAACTTGGACCTTACTTATATGGGAATCAAAAGGTCAGCCGAGAATGCAGCGTGGGATTTTGTCAAACATGAAAAAGCTGGCTTCAGCCTCGTCACGATTTGCCCTTCTCTCATGTATGGCCCCTTGGCATACCGCTCCGCAGAGAACCGTCCCGTCACAACCTCCCTATCGCCATTTCATGATCTACTGGGTGGCAGGTGGAGGGAAAAGCTCCCACCTTCTTGGATTTCACCTGCGACATGCTACCACTGGGTCGATGTGCGAGACGTGGCATTTGCACACATTCAAGCTCTGCGTGTCGCCGACGCCGCGGGAAAGAGCTTCACCGTCAGCGGTTATGCCTGTTCGAATACAGATTTCGCATCAATTATTCAGCGTCGGTTTCCCGAGTTTACTGTCCATCTGCCCTCGATGTACTCTAGCAAGTTGCCCAAGCAAATAACGACGTTTGACACGACATTGGCTAGCGACATTCTCAAAGTCAACTATCGCCGTGTTGAGGACAGCGTTGTTGACACATTCGCTTCCCTGCTCTGGTATGAATAGTCGGCAATTTACGAGACTGAATTAAACCAAGAAGTATACATGCGTTTGAACGTTTGGACTATTGAAAGATGTTTCCGCGGAGAGTATGTAGCATAAATAACGATTCTCTATCTATGCAATGAACAAACAAACTATATCCATGTAAGAGAAGCTAATTTTAAAAGTGAAAAAAGAAGAGGTTGGGTAAAATATTGGCAACCAATAAGTAAAATTCATG
The DNA here is from genome assembly GCA_017140785.1 of Calonectria pauciramosa. NCBI lineage: Eukaryota > Fungi > Ascomycota > Sordariomycetes > Hypocreales > Nectriaceae > Calonectria > Calonectria pauciramosa. Next base: position 339,418 of record JAACIZ010000001.1, on the reverse strand, counting down.
ATTTCTTTCTGCCACGCAATCGACTGAGACACGTGGCTCCTCGAAACCTGGTGGATACTCAGACACTAAAGACCACAAAATATGTTGGAGCGACATCGCCTGATTGACATGTTTATCATTTGGTGGTGGAAGCTTCGAAAACCAGAGAAATTGCAAATATCCTAATCGGGCCCGATTGATTTGCAGGCTATGTCTGGTGGTATTTTTTCATTTATCCCTTTAACTGCGTTAGCCCTCCACCCAGGTACCTCGCTCAAAAACTTCGAACATAAAAAGCCAATGCTTGCATGTAATACAAGTCTATATAGACCAAATCATCTTTCATGATCATAGAATCATTTTAATTTAATATTTTTTCCACATCTATAATATTGATGTCTCTAGTTAGCTTCCTATTCTGCCCGATACCTGGGTGGAGGGCTAACGCAGTCAACGGGATACTAGCCACCGTCGCGCCCAGCTCTAGCCTGAATCCACGAATACTATAGACTAACCTGCAAGCTGAAATTTGATTGCAACGATGATCTGTTTGATCACTTTTTGTCAGATTTCCTGAAATTAGGATAATGAAATGTCTCAGCTTCGAGCACCCAATGTCTCTTCTGATTGATTGATGGTGTGGTAAACCGCGTTCAAGGGAAAGTTGGTTCGGTGGAGCCAACGCATGCCGACTGGCGATCATGCCAAAAATGGATAGCGATGAGGGAGAAAGGAGATTGAAAATTTTGACTTAGCACGCATTTCTCCGCCGTATCGCGCGCTTACTCGCTTTACTGCCCTAACTAACTCTTGACTCGGGTAGTTTGGGGCTTATTAAAGCAGGCATCCGGATGGTGTCTCCGCTATGGCTCCATCCAGGTCAATGGGGCTCTACGTCATGAGTGGATCCGTGCTATCATGATGATGTCAAGAAGGAACCGAAATGAGGTGTGCATCAGTATAAATTGTCCATTTTTGAAATAAAGGCGTACGTGGAAGAGTTGATTGAGAAAGATATATGGCGGAGAGCACGTATTTCAGCGAACGTCTGCGATGGGAAAAGAAAGCGGTAAAGAAAACAGAGCATCAAAATCCTCGATCAAAGTAAGGGTCTGCTGCGTTGGGCCATCATTTGCTCGCCACATGTGAGGGACCAGATAAGGTGTAGATGGGATCACCGCTCAAATGGTCTGCCAAGGGTTCACGCTGACTGGGTCGCTCCCACGCTCAATGTGACGAAGGATTTCCAACATGGTGTTGGTGAGGAGAAAAAATCGGGACGAACTGGACCGGACCCGGTATATCAACTCCACGGCTCCGGCATCCGGCCCACACAACAGGGGGAATTGCGGCTCCAACAATGGGCCCTTTGACGCCACCGCGCAGCAAAAGAACTTCAACGTGGGCGTTTATCAGCGAGATCAACCAACACCCGCGCCGGGGACGCCACTCTTTTCTCCAGTCTTTGGACCCTCCCTCCCTCCACCACCCCCGACGTAATCCGTGCTCCATCTCCATGCCTGGCCGCCGAGGTCCACCAGCTGGGTCAGCTCGGTTTCCTCTGCCTTCTCTTACTGCTGCTCCGGCTCTTGGCCGTCTCCAGTCATCCATCATATCCTGGCCACCGCGCTCCGCGATGCCAGCTGCGAAATCTCTGCAGCTTTTCCTCGACCCGAATGACGAAACCCTCCTCGGTCATTACTCGGTACGACCCACGCAGGCTACCAGGCTTTATTCTTGGCGGACGTAGAGCTTCATATCAGCAACACGATCCTTCACGTATATATAAACGGTCTGGAACCACTCATTGCCATCTCTCCATCATTAAGCGAGGCGACTCTACGCAAAGCAGATTAAGAGCAGAAGTTTAAACAGAATAAGCTACTGCGAACGCCCACCATGGTTCACGTCGACAACGAGGCCGGCGTGCCGACCTACTGGGGTAAGACCGGTAAGGGTCTCCAGATGCTCATCACAGTCGTCGCGACGACAGACTTCCTTCTATTCGGATATGACCAGGGCGTCATGTCCGGAATCATCTCAGCGCCCGCTTTCGTTCACGACTTCCCTGAGGTCGACGGCGACAGCACGTACGAGGGTTTCGTCACCTCCATCTACGCCGTGGGCTGCTTTCTTGGAGCTCTCTTCATCCTTACCTTTGGCGACCGTCTCGGCCGTCGCAAGTCCATCTTTCTCGGCGCAACCATCATGATCATTGGTGTCATTGTTCAGATTGCATCCGTTCCACCGTCACAGGGCGCCACGGCACAGTTCATTATTGGCCGATGCATTACAGGAGTCGGCAACGGAAGTAAGCATGACGCCAACACAACACCTCGTGTCCCAGACATATGCTAACGATATCGCTCCCAGTCAACACCTCGACCATCCCAACCTACCAAGCCGAGTGCAGTTCCTCGCACAACCGTGGCAAGCTCATCTGCATCGAAGGTGGCAACGTGGCCATTGGAACGTTGATTGCCTACTGGATCGACTATGGCTGCACCTACGGACCCGACCCTTTCGTGTGGCGCTTCCCCATCGCATTTCAGTGCCTGTTTGCCCTCGTCGTGCTCTGCTTGATGCTCAAGCTTCCCGAGTCTCCTCGATGGCTTCTGACCAAGGACCGTCACGACGAAGCGGCTACTGTTCTGGCTGGTCTCGCCGGCAAGCGTCGAGATGATGATGAAATTGTCACCCAAATGACATCCATCAAAGCAGCCATCCAGGCGGCCGGCCACAATGGAGGCCAGACACCCATGTCTTCTCTCTTCACGGGCGGCAAGACGCAGCACTTCCGCCGCCTCATCCTTGGTGCATCCTCCCAGATGATGCAGCAACTCTCTGGCTGCAACGCTGTCATTTACTACTTCCCGATTCTGTTCCAGAAGTCAATCGGCACCACACACAACCTCGCGCTTCTGCTCGGTGGCGTCAACATGATCATCTATGCCATCTTCGCGACAACCTCCTGGTTCGTCGTCGAGCGCATCGGTCGCCGCAAGCTGTTCCTTATTGGTACTGTCGGCCAGTGCCTGTCCATGGTTATTACCTTCGCTGCTCTGCTACCCGGCACGCCTCAAGCTGCAAAGGGTGCTGCGGTCGGACTCTTCACCTACATTGCCTTCTTCGGCGCCACCTGGCTGCCTCTCCCTTGGCTCTACCCCGCCGAGATCAACCCTCTCAAGACCAGAGCCAAGGCAAATGCCACCTCAACCGTCTCCAACTGGCTTTGGAACTTCTTCATCGTCATGATCACCCCCGTCATGATTAACGGAACTGGTACCTCTGGCTGGGGAACGTATCTGTTCTTCGCCGCCATGAACGCCATCTTCTTCCCCATCATCTACTTCTACTACCCCGAGACAGCCGGTCGATCCCTCGAGGAAATTGATCTCATCTTCGCCAAGGGACACCAAGAGAACATGGGCTACGTCAAGGCCGCCAAGGAGCTTCCTAAGCTTGAGGAGCATGAGGTGCAGGAGAAAGCCCGCGAGTACGGCTTTGTCTTCGAGGAAGATGGCAAGCCTACTCATTCCGAGAAAGAGAATGTGTTGACAGACGACAGCGTCTAGAACAACAAGAGAAGAAGGATGTTTCATAAAAGTATGAATTGCTTGATGACCACAAGATACCACAATAGAAGAGCTGATGGCGCTGCGAGGCTAGTCCTTGCGCCTTTCGGCTGAAGCATGTATAGTTTCTAGCACAAAGCGACTTTCGCTCTGGAGAGATGCATATTAGCAAGGTACATACAACCCTAGCCAAAATGATTCCAATACCCATAGGAAAAATAAGCCTAAGAGATCCTAAGAGATTATCTTTAGGTAAATATACTTATTTAGGTTTGCATTTATTCTAGCCACAAATATTGTGATTGTGTTTTTGTATGGGTCCAATGTAGCAAAGTGCCGAACTGACAATCATTCAACGCTTGTATTGTGGATGATCCATTTACTATGAATCTTTACAATAGAATGGGTATATTTTACGTGCTTATTCGAATCAAATGGCGATCGCGTTTGGCCACGATTATTGCTCGTTCTTGCAGGAAAGTCAAATGCCATCATGCGATGACTGGGGGCCCAGTCTGGAACCGAGGTGGTTGTATTGATCCAATTTGAGTCGCATTTCACACAACAGCTTAACTGCCAGCCTCGGCGATTACAAATCCTGCATCGCCTTCTCCGCATAACGTTATGAGATAACCGAACACAGCGTATTTAAAGACCTGTCACCATCTCTCCAATGAACAAAACATTGCTCAATTCTGTAAACAGAATTGTTTAGCCCGCTTCGATCATGTGTTCCTCAATCAGAGTCGCCATTCTTGGCGCGACCGGCCACACTGGTGACAGCGTTCTCAAAGGCCTGATTGCATCCGAGAGCAAATTTGTAAGCACTCTGTTGTACAAAACGAGCAAATGTTGACCACGAGAAGGAAATAACGATTCTGTCTCGAGAATCTTCAATTCAAAGTGCCGCCAACCAATCGCTTCGAGACCGCGGCCTGCGTGTAATTCCCATCAATCTGCAGGGCCCGGCAAACCAGCTTGTGGAGGCAGTAACAGGAATCGACGTGGTCATCTCTTGCATCGTTGCGTCTTCATTGCAAGACCAAATCCCCCTGGCCCTGGCCTCAAAAGAGGCCGGCGTGAAGCGCTTTGTGCCGTGCAACTTTGGGACCCCAGCGCCGCGAGGGATTATGTGGCTGGATGATCAAGTGAGTAATGCGCCACGCGCGGTAATCAAGTTTATGCGAGAGGCTTATTGCTACATAGAAATATGAAGTACTTGACGCAATTCAACGAATTTACCTCCCATACACTGTCATTGATGTGGGCTGGTGGGCAGAGCAAATGATCCCGCCTGTGCCTTCCGGACGGACCAGCCACAGCACCCCGAAATCAGTCACCGGAATTGTACCTGGAGATGGAAGTGCACTCAATGCGTTCACGTCTTTGCCTGACATCGGGAAATACGTGGCAAAGATAATCACGGACCCCAGGACAATAAACAAAAAGGTTCTAGCTTATACCGAGCTTTTGACAGTAAATGAAGCCTTTGACTTGATGGATGAACTGAGTGGAGAACAAGCCATCAGGAGACATGTAAGTACCAAATTTTGCCACACACTCATCATGGCCAATATCTCTTTCGACTCAAATCATCATTCTAACTGCGTCTAATAGCTGAGTAAAGAAGATATTGAAACAGCTGTCTCAGAAGCTAATAAGGTATTGCAAGGTCAGCCAGGCGATGGCACCGCGTGGGTGAAGAGGGCCATTCACGAATACTTTCTCTCGTGGGGTATTCGTGGGGATAACCAACCAGAATCCGCTGAATATTTGGGCTACCTTGATTTTAAGCGACTTTATCCTGAGGTTCAAGGTCGAAGCTTGCGAACTGTGTATCAGGAGGTCCTGGGTGGGAAGCCTACTGGAATTGACTACTAGCAAATGCTGCAGTCGCACAAACTCGATACCCTGCTAGTTATCACTACAAATCTCAAAAGGAATGAGAAATGACCATAAGATGAATGCATTATTTCTAGGCTACATTTTGATACTGCTTTATCTCTCGAGCTACTCAAATCCTAGTAAACAGTTTGAAAATTGGCCCTTTCAATTTACTGGCGATGGGCAGCCCGCGCCACGTCGCTGAAGCGGAGAACCAACCCTGTTCACAATGGGTCACGATGCAACTTGTGCGAAAAGTAAAGTATGTTATTAGAGCAGCTAAAAGTACAAAAATTCACAGATACCACCCATACAAAGGGACTGATGGAATGAGCGTAACCGACAAAAGAAACCAGAGAACGCAAGCATTCTCATCGAGATGCAGCCGAGGACGCGGCAGCGCGTGGCAGTGTCCACACCAGGACAAAGAAGAGTGTAGTATAGTCTGATCCCAAGCAAATATCCGTTTAAAACTCTCTGTAGGAGAGAGTAGAAACACCCTGCTCGTTGTAGACATCCAGCCACTTCTGGCAGGCACTCTCCACTTGCTGCCACTCAGCGTCCACCCCGGAGGCATGGCTGCTGTCAAAGGACAGCGGCGCAGCGGCATCCAGCTGGCCCACGTGCTTCTCGCGCCTCTGCTTCATCTCGACGAGAATCTCAGATAACCTGCTGACACCGGCAGCCAGCTCCTGCAGGGCCTTCTCAATGCTCTCCAGCGTGGTGACCAGGAAGCCAATCTTCTGACTCTTGGCAATGTCGATCTGGACATTGCGCTCCCCCACGGCGACCTTGAGCTGGGAAATGTACCCGCGAATCTTCTCGAGGGAAATCTCGTGTAGGTCGGAAAGACCCTGGCTCAAACCATTGGTGCCCGCGGTGTGGTTGTGGGTGCGGGAGACGGTGTTGAGAGTGCTCTTGAGGTAGGCATGCGACGACACCTTGCCTTCGCCGGCCTGGCGCGAGCGCAGCGTCTGGAGCTGGGCGAGGCTGTGGATCTGATCAATCTTCTCGCGGTTGGTCGCCGCGAGCCGCTCGTAGATGGAGCGGACATTCTCCACAATGGTCGCCACAGTCACATTGCTGCGGTCCTGGGCGTCAGTGTACGCGACGAGGTCGTTGGCGCCGCTGATAGACCCGAGCTTGGCCAGCAGGTCCACAATGGTGCGCGAGTTTCGCGATTGAAGCTCCAGCTGCTGAGACAAGGTCGTGTGAGGCGAGACTACGTTGACAAGGCTGTCCGTGAGGCCGCCGTTGTGGATGGTTCGGGTTGTTGTTCCCACTTGCGTGGTGAAGGAGCCGGTGGTAGTGGTCGTGGCCTGGTTCGACGACGCGGATCGAAGCAGCTGCACAGTCTCCTCGGCTTCCCTGCGGATCTGGCGCCACTCTGTAATCACGATGGCCTTGTAGGCAACGTAGCCCGACTTGGTCTCGTCCAGCTTGAAGGTGGCGGTGGACAGCATTTCGTGGACCCTGCCCAGGTTGGCGCCAATCTGGCCGCAGAGCTGCAGCCACGTCTCAGAGACAGTCACCCATCGGGAGCAGATGTCTCTGGCCCGGGCAAACTGAGAGATCTTGATCTTGAGCTCTTCCATTTCGGCCTCGATCCTAGCCTCTGAGGTGCTGGCGATGAGGGTATCGCCAGCCTGCTTCTGGCCGTGCAGCTCGCGCAGCCAGGTTGGAACCCAGACCTGATGCTTGATATCCTGGAGCTCGTGGCCGAGGGCTCGCAGCTTGTTCTCGAGGACCAGCACGTCTTTTTCAATGTCAAAGATTTGAGATCGGGCTGCTTGGTTGAGCTGTGTGATGGTCTTGCCAGCAAGACCTGACTTGTCGACAGCCAGCTTGGATGACCCGAGCGCCTTCTCATAGTGGCTCAAGTGAATGCGCTCCGCCTCCGTGACGGTGACCTCCTGAATCTTGCGGTGCCATTCCTCAAACGCCGTGGTGACATCAAAGGTCGAGTTCACAAGGGTGGTGAATTCCTCGCGGCCTTGGATGATCAGCGTCTTCAAGCCACTGATATAGGGAACATCCACGGGCAAGGTCACGGTGATGTTGTGCAATTCGAGGAACGACTGGATAGTCTGCTGCAGGAACCAGCCCGGAGTGACAATCGGGTCAGCCCTCGTTGTCTCGAGGGCGGTAATGAGCCTGACTTCGGGAACGGGCTCGACAATCGTCTCCTCCACCACCGTCTTGGTCTCGACCACGTTGTCGACAGCATCCGTCTTTGTCTTCTCAACAATCTCCACCGTGGACTTTGTCGTCACCTTCTCCGTCGTCTTCTTCGTCTCGACCTCGGCCCTGTCGTCGGGCCTCTCCACCTCGACAAAGGAGTCGTCCTTGAAGAGGCTGTGGCCCTTGTCGGTGTAGTGTTGAACAGTCTCGGACGGGGGGCTCACGACGATGACGCGGTCAACAGTCTTGGGCTCCGCCTCGACAGGCCTGTGGTCATCTTCAGCCGCAATAACAAGGTTGGATTGGTTGAAGACAGCCAAGTACCTGGAACGACCATCCTCCGATCGCTTGATGATGCCTCGGGAGAGGTTGCCGTTGTTGTCGAGCTTGTCTGTGATCAACTCCTCACCCTTTTTCTGGCTCCCCGCCAAGTTGAGGCCCTGCTTCCAGAAGCGCCCAATCGTCTCGTCATACGTATCCTCAAAATCATCCTCGTCTTCCTCCACCAAGAGCTGGAGCTCGCGAAGGAGTCGCTCAAGACCGCGAACACCATGGCGGCGCTTGGCAATTCGGCCAATGGGAAGGGTGCGGAGAAGAGTCTCGACCTCCTTTTGGACAATACCGTTCTGGCCCGTGGTGGTCTCTGTCCTGGGGCCAGTGCGGGTAGTGTGGATATCGAGGGTCGTGGATCGAGGGACCTCGGTCTCGGAGTGCCCACAGTTGAGGCTGACGTCACCATTCAGACGAGTCTCTCTTGCAGGTTCGGGGACCTTCTCAAGGCCGAGATTGGCATCAGGAGACACCATTCCAAGGTGCAGAATTCCGTTCTGCCTGATCCACTTCTCCCAAGTCTTGGGAAGCTCAAGGGTCTGGGCGTGGACGTTTTGGGCTGACTGAACTTGCTTGTAGAGCCAACCGTCCCTGCGAACTCCAACCAGCCCGCTGTCAATGGCAGTGAGCTCGTAAACAGGGTCGATGTGCCTCTTCTTTTGCACGGTGAAGCTGTTGTCGGTAAAGTCGGGAGTGAGGTTCCAGATGTTGTTGTCAGCGTCATAGGCAATGATGTACTCGTCGCCATAGACCAACTTCTTGAACTTCAGACCAGAGTTCTTGGAGTCCCTGAGCTGAATGAACTCGTTGCTGGAGGTCAATCCGCCTCGTAGAACGGACACGTGACCCTCCTCACTGAGGATAATAAGGTGGAACTGGACTTCCTCGCCAACGACCTTGACGAAGGGGACAATACTGCTGAGATACTCACTTGGGAAGACCTCGTCTCCAACACGCTCCCACTCCTCAACATACTGATCAGGCAGCGGGGCCTCAAAGTGGTCCTGGATCTTGTGGTACTTTCTCCAGACCTCGGTACCCACAGCCATGTAGAAGTGGCCCTTGTAGGGGAAGAAGTGGATTGCCTTTCGGATGTCGATGTTTGCGTCGTGGGGAATGAGGGAGAAGACCGACCAAGTGTTTTCGAAATGGGCACCGTCTCGCTTCGCATTAATGTACATGATGTTGTCTCCCTTAAGACCAACGACTGCCATTGTTTTGAGGTCGGATTTGCGGAATCTCGGGCCAGACTTCTGTTTCAAATAGTGTTAGCATCTTCCAGCACCATTGTATTGGTTGAAGGGTTACCAAAACATCATGAGACGCATCGATGGAGGTCGAGGTCACCTTTGTGGTTGTCTCGAAGTTGCCAAGCTTGGTCACACCAGACTTGGTCCTTGTTCCAATAAACTCCTCAGAGACATCGACGGCCGAATCGTCGGTTACACTATGAAAGTCCTTTTCACTCTTGGTAGTCTCCAGAGATCTCTCGACGTCTTGGACTGCTCTCTGAAGGGCCTTGAGCATCTTGAACAATCTGTCAGAATGCCATCAGTCATAGGGTATTCACGGCCATCGTACCTTGGCTCGCTCAGTGACGGAGAGCTTGTCATAATCAGAAAGATTTTGCTCGCTGACCGACACGGGGTCAGAGGTGCGGCTCATTTGCAGAATGGACTGCATTTTGTTCAGGGTATCTAAGGGAAGATTAAAGATTTTGTGCCGTCGTGATTCGTAAGTGTTCAGGGAGTGTGGTCGGCCTGTCTGAGTAACAAGGAGGAATCCACCTCTCGAGATGCTCGTCATGTTATATAACAATCGCACGAAGAGCTCTCAGCAGTGGAAAGGAATCCTTTCTCCAAACATCCTTGACCATGCCTTTCGCAGCCTCAGGAGCAATAGCTCTAGACCTCAAGCCTCCTCATGCATTAGCCTATTGTCCCAATCAGGAGCTCTCAGCTGGGCATTTTGCGCCCCTTACGAAGTCATTATGGGTCAATTCACCAAGATGGGCATGAACTATTGGCCTATGGTGCAGCCAGGTGCTCAGCTTGTGGAGACGCTGGGAGGGAGAACGAGTGGCATTGATCGGCGGCAGCCTCAGCTATGAGACGGCCTCTCCGTCAGCAAGCTGGCGTCAAAGCACAGCTGGTATCTGGCGCTTGAATGGACCTAGCCCAAACCAAAGCGGTACAATGGTGGTGTGGAGATGGATGTCATGGGCTTGAGGAGATATCTCCGGTGTAGGCCTGCCTGAGGACCTTGGTTGGAGGCTGGAAACGCCACTATGTAGGACGAAAGGGGCCAAGACCGGGGGTTTCATCGCGTATACCAAGAGCTTTGTTGGGGAACCTCATTGGATCGACCGGGTGTGTCGGTGTCCGCAGAGCATAACACTTTTTGGAAGAAGCGTGATAATTGGAGTCAATAGTGTCATGAATTGCTGATTTCTTTTTGCATCTAGCCCCAAAAGGCATACAATGAGAAGAGAATGATCTAGGCCTAGTAAAAAAGGAAAAGAGATGATTTACTTGTGAAGTGGCTTCAATGCCAAGCAATACAGACTGGTCGCGAGCAAGATCAGCCAATGCAGTTGCCATTTCCCGTGTTGTGCATGTGCAAATGGGCCTGTATCTCTGAGAAATCCATAAAAACATTTAAGTTGATTTCTCCCTTCATTTATTCCAGAGAAAAGTCGTAATAGCAAATTAGATTGTGCTTGTTCCTTGTCCAATTCCATGTCATCCACCACTGGCCGCCGCAGGAGACGAAGCGGGAAGTCTGCTTGCACGTGAAAAGAAAACACAAAGCCGACTAGTCCACAAAGATTCGCAATCAACCAAGACAATACGACACATGCCCTGAGACATGCTGGTTATTCCCAGGAGGGTGCGCGGCCGTTGTCAAGCCACAATGGAAAGCTGAGGAAGTACTCCCAGCTTAGCGCGCATGTACCTGCAGGTAGCAGTTCAAGGGCGGGGGTGCCAGGGACGGACCCGAAAGAAAAAGAAAAAAAGTAAAAAAAAAAAGTCGCCTCCGAATCGCAAAGACGTGGCGCCGACCATCCTTGCCACGGTGCGGACCGATGTTAGCCTTGGCTCGGCCCTCGGGGTTCTTAGTATTAGCCAAAGGGTTAGCTTAGTATTCTCAGAAGTAAAAAACAACGACTCCTCCGAAGTGGTGTGTGACGGTAAGCCTGGCAGGGGAGATGTCTTTGCCTCTTGCTGCAACAATGCTGCAAGTACTTTGCTACGCACATTTGAGAATGTGGTAGCCAGTTCGTGCTGAGAGGATAGATACGGACGCCACATATGCACGCTGATAGCTGAGGAGGAATTGGCGTGAGGCGATGTATCATTTTGCAGTCAGCTGCATATTGGTGGTTGGTAGCTGAGGATGCAGCGAATCGATCTAGGAATCAATAAATATTGATGAATCGGGAACGCAGTAATGAGAGAAGCTTTGCAAGCACAATAAATTAGCATCAGCAGAATGTTGCTATTCAAAAAAGGAAATCAGTGAATGCATCTTGGAAATGTGAATTCACCTAATTTAATAGCCCCCAAGAGTGGTGTATTCTAGACCCAATTGATTAGCGGCTGGAGGATGGGAAAATGATTTCTTTTCTATTTGTTTACTTTTTTTGTTTGAAATTATACCTGTGTATTCGGTTGTTTCAAAAATGTGAACTCAATGGTGTTTGTCTAACTGGTGCAGGATGATCTCTTGACGTATTGCCACCAAGTGTGATGTGAGCTGGTGCTTGCTCAATGATGGACAGGGCTACCACAATGTTACCAAATCAACACAAATAGAAAAATAAAATTGAATGAGAGAGAAATAATGATGCTATATTTTTTACGAACTACTCCCTACTTGGTTGTATAGTTGGTGACCAACTTCTAATTATCCCGTCACTACCCTAAAGGTTGAGTCGATTGGGAAATCCACCGCAAACGGACTGGCCAGACATTAAGACCGCAATTTGTGGCAACCTGTCAATATGCACCATTATGCAGCCTCCAGCCTCCAGCAGGCCGATCTGTTGCCTCACTCGCGGAGGAGACACCCGACGCAATGGTGGTCAGCATCCGTCAATAGCTTCATGTAGGCGATGCGGGGCTCCCCACAGACTATTCTGTCGTGCAGGTTCGCTTACGGGCCTCGCTGAGGGGCAAGCCTGAGGGGGAAGTGCAACTCGGAGGGGGGTCAGCAAAGCAATTCCACGGAATAGGACCGTCTGTTTTCACAAGTCGATGCTCTGGCGCAGCGCCACCACAGGCGGTACCGTCACGACCTGCGTGCTCGCCATGCTGCCGCCGCGGAACGCATAGGTGAAAGTCCATCCGCTGCCGGCCGCTCCGTGCTCGCCCTTGGAGTTGACGACGACGATGCCGCTGGCCACGTCCGGGTACTTTTTCAGCATGCGCAGCACAGCGTCCTCGGCGGCCTCGGTGGGCGACATGCCGCGGCGCAGGTTCTCGACGGCCTGGTAGCAGGGCAGGAAGCGCATCATGATGTCGCCGTCGCCCGTGGCTCCGCAGCCGCCCACATCCCCGTCGACGTACGATCCGCTGCCCGTGATGGGGCCATCGCCCACGCGGCCGGGGATTTTGTGCGACGCGCCGTTGGTTGTAGTGCCCGCCGCCATGGACCCATCCGCGTGCAAGGCGATGAGGGAGAGCGTGTCGTGCGAAGCCTGGCCGCCGCTGGCGTTGCCCGTCCTTCCCTGCTGGGCCAAGGGCGCGTACGGCCCGCAAGACGAGCTCGGGTCCGGGCTCACGTTCAGGCGGTAATTGGGCTGGCACTGCTGCGCCCTCCACGCGCTGCACATGGAGGCCGATTTTTCCGTAGCCAGGTCCTCAGCCGTGAAGCCGTTCTGCAGGGCAAAGTCGGTCGCAAAGTCGCCCGCCAGCAGCGTGTGCGTGGTGAACTCGAGGACGTGACGGGCGACGCCAATGGCGTTCTTGACCCGGCGCAGCGCTGCCACGGCGCCCGACTTCATCGTGGCGCCGTCCATGATCATGGCATCCAGCGTTGTCTCGCAGTTCTCGTCGGGCGAGCCGCCGTACCCGACACTGCCATCGCACTGGTTGCGCTCGCAGGTGGTGCACCCAACCTCGACGGCATCCAGGGCCGACCCCCCGTCGCGCTGCAGCACGGTAAAAGCGGCATCCGTAGCGGCCGTAAAGTCCCCTCCCCACGTATTAATCACCATGGGGAGCCCCGGTGAGGGGGTTGTGCCACCGCGCGCGGCCAGGGAGAGGAAGGGCGATATTCGAGATAAACGCATAGCGGCTGCTCTAAACCACGAATAAGGTGCGGGCCTTGCCTAGAGCAATGGATAGTCGTTCCTGATGAATGTGTAAAGAACGGTGAGAGAGACTATTGCGCGCTCTTCACATCAAGTAGCCATTGACTTGACTTCGGTCCTCACTAACCCATGTCTCTCGCAGAGGGGCTGGGTTGATTAGCTGCGATAAGCCTAGATCCTGCGACCGGAGTTATTTGACTCCGGCCCTGAACCAGCTCCCCACGTGAACTTATTGCCGAGCCGTATTTAAAGGACAAGCAACCCCCGTTTCGTCCTACGGCTGATTCAGTTTCTCGTCATATTTGTCCGCTGACGCTTTTGCGAGGCAAATTTGACTCTGATTGAGCTGTGCACAACCACGTGCGATTAGAACCATACACGTAGAAATTGAACCGCGCTGCGACCATTACATGCTATAAAATGGAACCAGCTGCTACTGTCCCCCTTGATCATCAGCCCATTTGGGATGCCATCAACCGCTTTCTGAAGACTGCTGTTGTTGTTCATGGTGTCGCTCACACCGTCCATGTCGCCGAGTCGTCAGCACCAGTTGTTGTCGATCACGACATGGAAGAGTTGGCCGGCACCGTATCCCTTGCTCTCATCGCTATGATCAAGCTGTTCAAGGAACCCACCACCACCGCTGATGATGCTGCCGCCTTGAGATTGATGCATTCTTGTGTCAAGATTGGCCAGGACCTTGCAGTGCAATTCACTCGAGCACGTCCATCGTTCCTCGATGACACAGATCCTCCACAGGTTGACCCGAAGCAGTTTTGTGCTCTCTGGCCAGCTGAACATGTTGTGACGCTGCATGAACGTCTCTGCGAAATCATTCAACAGTGGAGAGAGTTGCAACTTCCGAGCAAGTAGGTCTTTGGTTTTGGGATGACACTACTATCGTCATGAGTTGACAAGGCTAACTGTGCGCCTTCATTTGGTATAGTGATTCTGTTGAGTTACCGGATCTATCCGAGTTCTCCAAACTCACCCTTGGCGACAGGGAAAATACTGTTTCTGACGGCACAGAAACTTTGAATGGATCAACAAAGACCAAATCAGAAGAAGCTGATCCTGAAACTACTGCGGTGTTCGATCGCAGCAATTACCAGAGGAAACCAGCCGGCCAAAAGCTCGCTGCCGCCCCCTTGATCAACGACTTTCTTCTGGAAAGCCTCGCATACAAGAGCATGCATGACCGCGAAGAGGAAGTTACCGAGGCGCATGGGAAGACTCTGCAATGGATCTTCAACAATGCCGACGTCAGTGATCCGCTTCGAAAGCACTTTAGCACAGAGTTTACTACTTGGCTGAGGACAACGGAACTGGGCCCTATCTATTGGATTACTGGCAAGCCCGGTTCGGGCAAGTCTACTCTCATGGGGTTTCTCTCCCAAAACCGCATGGCGGAAGAGCACCTGCGACAGTGGGCAAACGGGCGTGCTGTTTGTACTGCTGGCTTCTTCTTCTGGACCAGCGGCACTCGGGACCAAAGGTCGCAGACGGGCCTGTTGCGCAGTCTGCTGCACCAGCTGCTCTCCGCCAACCCTGATCTCATTTCGTCCACGTTTCCAACGCTGTGGCAGACTTTGAGAAGGATGAACACGAAAGAGAGAATCAACTTTGTCATGGAGTGGACCGTGGCTGACTTGATGGATGCATTCCACTTGCTTCTGGATGCGGCATTGCCCACCATGAACATCTGCCTGTTCATCGACGGGCTGGATGAATTTGATGGCGACCATGATGGGATTGTTGACTTTTTCAAATCCCTGTCTCAAAGAAGCCATGGCGAAAATCTCAAGATGTGCCTGGCATCGCGCCCGTGGGCTGCCTTTGCGGAGGCCTTTCAGAACAGCGTGCCCAATGGTCGACTGCAAGACCTCACCCATGACGACATGTGCCGGTACACGGAATACGAGCTCAAAAGAAACCCTCAGTTTCGCAAGTTTCACAGAACCAGCGCAGAGTCGGCACGCGAATTCGTCGAGAGCGCTGTGCAGCGAGCCGATGGTGTATTTCTCTGGGTGCGGCTTGTCGTGGAAAGGATGATTCGCCTTATCGGCAGGAGCGACGATATACACTCCACGAAACAGCTGCTCGAGACCTTCCCTGGGGAGTTAGATGACTTATTTCAGAAGCTCATTTTTCAGGACCACAGCCCCGAGCTCGTCGCCGACACCGCTCAGCTTTTCCGAATCATGTGCGCCCGGGAAACCGTTGCCGATTTCCTCAAGGATGAATCTTCTACATCGCTGACCGTTTGGGAGCTTGCATTTGCTCTCAACAGCGAGGACAACGATCTGGCCCTGCAGCGTGCCGTCCAAGAGGCCACAATTGATGAAATTGCCTCACGATACGACACCACTGCTCTCTTTGTGAGAAGTCGCTTCTCTGGTTTATTGTCTTTGCATCGGCGTCGCAGATTGGGAAATATGCGAGTCCCCAAATTTGTTGACCAAAATGATAGGAAGGAAATTGAGCTCAGTTTTATCCACGACAAGGTCACCTACATCCACAGAACTGTGAGGGACTGGTTGATGAGCCCAGACGGGGCATTCAATCAACTGAATGAATTGTCTAGCCCTGAATTTGATCCTCATTTGCGTCTGTTGAGATCCTACGTGCTCAGGCTCAAGTACCCGATTGAAGAGATTGAGTATCATCGAAGACTTGATGAGTGGTACCCAGATATAGCCTTGGCCATGTCTCACGCTCGGTACATTACCAAAGACCCTAACAATCTTCAGAGACTTTTCATAAATGAAATGAACAGCGCGCTGTCTTGGTATTGGCTATCGAAACCCTCTGATCCGCTTGATCACTGGGCTAGATCCACGTTTGGCGCGTATGAGGTTCGAGTCAAGGCTCCTCCGATTCGACACCCCTTTCTCTACTTGGCGGCCAAGTTTGGATTGACCGAATACATCATTGAGGAGCTGAAAGCGAACAACGGCGAGGGTGATGAAATCGATGAAGATGTCGATGCCGACGCAAAAGAGCCCACGCCGCTCTTATCCTACGCAATCGAGTTTCTTTGCTCTCGGAACAAGACCATTTTCCCGCTGTCGGACCCTCAACTGATCGAGTTTCTTCTCAAAAACCCCTCCGAGATCAATCCAGGCGCCAACCACACGTATGCTGATTTCTCCACCCGCGCGACAAGAACTCCTTGGTTGGCACTGCTTCGACATCTACGTGATGCCAATCGAAGGGGCTGGATTGTATACAACGACACTGACCCCGAAGGTACGGAGAGATGGGCAAAAGTTGTGCGTCTCTTTATTGAAGTAGGCGGAGCAGACGTAAATGCGGTTGTTGCCGCGGATAGCTGGGACCCGGAAATCACGGCAGTGGGCGTTCTCGAGCTGGTGAAGAATGCCTCGGGCAATGAGGAAGTTGACAGAATCCAGGCTTTGATGGAACAGATGGAACAGGAGAACTGATTGCATCGCATTGATTCTTGTATGAAAGGTTTCTTTATTTAGTTTGACCATTGTATATATCCGCCATCCCCTCACCAGCGTTACTTGAGCCATCTCCCTTTAGTATCCATTCTTCCGATTCACGGTATTGATTAGCGGTCGACCCTCCACTATCCTCTCGAGGTTTAACCTAAAGATGTCGAGTAGTCGCACAAAGTACGCTCTTGACGAGGCGCTGATGTGGGGAGTGATGGTGATGTTCTTTGCCTTCCAGAGCGGGTGGCCTTCATGGAGTGGCTCTGGATCAGTCACGTCCAGCGCCGCACCGCGGATTACGCCCTGGTCAAGGGCCTCGATCAAGTCGTCCGTGTTCACGATGGGTCCTCGCGCAATATTTGTCACAAATGTCTTCTTTGCAGACAACACCTCAAACTCGGCCTTGGAAATCAGGCCCTTGGTCTTCTCGGTCAGCGGCACAGCAATGACGAGGAGGTCAAGGCCTGACGCGAGAAATTCGTGGATTTCCTCCTTGGAGCCCCCAGAGAACCACTTGCTGGGGAGAAGCCCCTCGGGATCGCCAAGGCCGTTGGGAATATAGGAATTGTCCCTCCGCGACTCTGGCGTGGAGCGAGGGTGCAGTGTGTAAGCGTGGACGTCCATACCCAGGGCTTTAGCAACACGGGCGGTTTGGCGACCAATGCTTCCATAGCCTAGAATTCCACTATTTTACGTCAGAATCACATGAGCCAATTAATGCAGCGGTCTTACACTCTCTGGCCAACGGCATCGTCTACTGGCTTTGGCCTTGGGACCGAATTGACACCCCTCCATGTCTCTTTCTTTTGATACTCGTAGTATGCGTAAACTATACATGGATTAGTCAGAATTGAAGCCTAGCGCATGTCTGAACCCATCACATACGGTCATGCTGGAATGACAAGAAGGTGGTAATGACCCATTCGGAAATTTGGGGACTATGGCAGGTATTAGTGGTATTTTTCCTTGCCTATGGATGAAATCGCTCACCCATGAACACCGTTGGCTGTGCTAAAAGGAATGTTGGTGTCGGCAAAGTACGGGTTTGAAAGAATGTGATTGGCGCCTGCGCTAGAAAGTTGGACGTATTGGATGTGAGGAGCCTGCTCAATGGTGGGAAGAACCGTCGAGGTGAGCAGCAAGGTCGTGTCCTTCCACTCGTCCTCGGAGAAGTCCCCTCCGACCTCTTTGGAGCCCCACGGAACAAGGCGCGTAATGATTTTGAGGTCGGGAAATTCATCGCGAATGGCCTGGACCGACTCCTCCGGCAGCGGCACGGTGCCAAGGAGCACCGCCTTGTGGCCCTTGAGGGTCCTGTTTGTGCTTTTCCGGATCACCGTCATGGCTGTTTTTTCTTTTCGGACCAAGGTGAGGAGGTGAATTGGGAGACGGACAGACTGGCTGGCGATAAGATATACGGTTCTGGGACAGAGATGCGAAGAGTGGCAGGGATGCTCTTATCTGGATGACAAATCGCTCTGGCGACACCATCTCCAGTTTTAGCGTCAATGTGGGGTAAACTGACGCCTTTCCTAGCAAGCGCAACTGGACGCGCACGAGCTGAGCGAGGGCGTTTTCTCTCAATTTGGGGCAAATGGTGTGATTGCCGAGGTGGGATGTGGGATAATTTCAAGCGTCAAAGGCTGACAGCGAGTCACAGCAGCGCCATCACTGCTTCCTGAGTCGACGAGCCAATTCTTGGCAGGCCGTTTAAGCCCCGAAATGTCCAATTCGATCTTACGGGTTGGGTTGATCCCCGACGCATTCATATATATTCAAAAAGTTATGGAGCAATATCAGGCTACAGGACAATAATGTTGGAATACGTGTGGAATGGCATGCTCGAACACTATCCACTTTCTTGATTTGAATTGTGTCCAGGGCAAAGAAAAATGGCTCACCATCAATCTTTTCTGAGAATTTTGAACCGACCTGCATTTTATTCTGTGTTTTTAATCTCTTATCGGGTTCAAATACTATAATAGTTGCAAACCCTCGCAGGTCTTATGTGTGAATGAGTCCCGAGCCAATCAAATGAGATGGACAATTCACCATAATCATGGGCCTAATCTAACCAACCTTACGCGGCTACCCAACTGTAACTAGAATTGTATGCAACACATCATGCTTTCTCTAATACTAGTGATCAATCGCTGAGATCATTGGTCAATGTCCAAATCGGTCGCACATAGCGTGCGCGAATGCTTCCGCAGAAGAGACCGGGTACAGACATTCATCCGGGAACAAAACCCCATTGTGATGCATAATTGCTGCGTACTTCTTCATCAGGCCAGCGCCTATTCTAGAACTAAATGGCTTTTATTGTCACATGAAGTAATAAACTCACTATCATGGGTCTTTATTTGGTTGCGTCTCTCAAATTGAGAGTCATGCTGTGTTTTCTGGATTGATCGTCGCTGCAACTACGCACACAATCGAGCAGAATGGAAGCATCTTCTCAGAACCCGTGATTCTTGCGCTTGAAAACACCTGTTGTCATCTGGTAGCCTGCAGCACTCTAGGTTCCAATCCCCACTAGCAAACAACTTCGCTTCGCAGATCCCTTGTCTGCCAGATTTCTTCTCTTCTATCTCTACCTCTTCATTTCCCTCCAAACTCTCATCGGCACTGCATCGTCAGCACCATCGCCATGGCCCCCAATGGAGAAAACAACGATATTTGGGAACAGAACCAGTTCTTCATCAAGTGTAGCAACTACGGAAAACTCGGCCACGGCGTTTTGCAGTGTTTCAAGACCCGTCACGGTCACACGTATGGCTGTGCCTGCTGCAACTCGGGTGACCACGAGACGGTTAAATGCAAGAACTTCCCCGACGACATCCAACAGCAGATCGAAATTGCCGTCACAAAGCGCGGCAACATGCCTCGGCTAGCGACATCCAGCTAGTACTGAATCCTGTACGAAGCAGCCGCTGAGGGAACCACCAAGGCCCAACGGTGCGCTCTGTCGTGGACTGGATGCTTTGCCAAGGAACACGCCACCCTCAAAACCAAAGCGGTTGATCCCCGAACGCAGAACTGGGATACATAAAAGCTACCTCGATCGAAACAAACATTCTTCTGGATATCAGGCTGTATTCCGCCGCCTGGGAAGAGCGCACAGGGCTTCATCGCGGCCGACACATTGTCTCCCTTATGTGACCTTCGAAGGCGCACAAGGTTCCGGACAGCGAAAGACGCAAAGATCTTGCCAAGAAAAGTCTAGAGTTCTTAGAAACTGTCATCTGGGCAGCTGGAATCCCCTATTAGATTCCTTCGCCACAAGAGGGGTGTGTTTTGTTCCATCCCACTAACCCAAGCGCCGTCGCTAACTTTCTCACAATTCAGCGGTGTGCCCGTTTTTTTATTAATGGGATACAGTTTTTGATTGTGGGTTCGCGGCTTGCAAGGGTAGAAGAGGTACTTTGGTAACTTTCTCGACAGATTTCAATCAAATTGGCATTGAGCGCTACATTCTCCGACTTTTCCATATATTGAACTCCATTTTTCTCCCTTCTGTCTCACCGCAGGAGCAGTATAGACCAAACGTAGCAAGGATGTAAAATACACCCTTCAAGCCGGCATGCAATTCCAGGTACCAATATACGACCCGTAATCTGATTCATAGTTCAATTCAGAAAAGTCCTTATGAAAAAAAGAACAAGCAGAGCCCTCACTGCTCCAACTTTTGCAAATTGGATCCGCCCTGCAACCAAGGCTGCAATCATCAACAGTGTTCGTCTCCAGTTGCTGATATGCGTAGGTCGAATCCACGATGGCCTCCATGATGGTTGTCCCGGTCATGCACGGGCTTTCCTGTCTTTGCTCAAGCTGACAATCCCATGAACCAACTAGGTAGGGAGAGTCTTGGTGACCGGCCCCGGTAAACCTGTCCTCGAAAGTGCTGTAGTAATATTGGCACCCCGATCCGACAAGGGCCCAAGTATTGCAAGTCACATCAGCGTTGCAAACCGAATAACAGTCATCAGGACTCGAGCCCAGGGACACGTATGCGACAACCGAGTCCACGAGACCCATATCTGCATTTCCTTGACCGCATGTGTGTGCTGATCTTGCCATGGATGTTGCGCAATTCCATGAACCAAAATACCAGCCCGTGCCCTGTGCCACTGTGTAGACATCGCTCAGGGCTTCATGGAAGAGGTAGCAGCTTAGCGAATGGAGAGTTGCCCAGCTTCCGCACGCAGAATCCGCCTGGCAGAGCAGATAACATTCTTGTGGATTTGAGACCTGACTTGAGGTATATTCGGTAGCTATCTTGTTGCCCTCAAAAACGGTAGTACTTGAACAAGTAACCGCAACTCTGGCGCTCGGGGCTTGAGTATTAGCAGAATTAGTCAAGGTAGATGACTCTGATGATGTTGATGAGGCGGATGTGGTAGAAGTATCGAAATCAGACGTGGTTGACGTGGTAGATGTATCGGATGTCGTGGACGTATCAGACGTGGTAGAAGTAATCGATGTGGTGGATGCAGATGCGGTAGACGTATCGGACATGGTAGACGTGGTAGTTGTAGTAGTTGTCGTAGACGCATCGGAAGTCGTAGACGTGGTAGTTGTAGTAGTTGTCGTAGACGCATCGGAAGTCGTAGATGTTGTAGACATATCTGATGTTGTAGATGTATCTGATGTTGTAGGTGTCTGAGATGTTGTAGATGTCTGAGATGTAGTAGACGCATCAGAGGTGGTCGATGTATCAGAGGTGGTTGACGTATCAGATGTAGACGTGGTGGTTGTGGTAATCGCGGATGAGGTAGACGCAGTACACGTGGCGCATAAGGTGGAGGTAGTTGACGTTGAATCAAGAAGAGCAGAAGACGTCGTCAAACATGTTCTTGCCTCGCTTATTCTACTTGCACACATCAAGGCCAGCACGGCCACGACGTGTTTCAATCGCATTGCGCAAGGCAAGGCAGAATGGATGTGAAATCTTCACAAGGAAGGTAATATGTGTTCTCAGGGGACTTCTATAAATATTGTGCATTTATGGACACATGCCCAATTCGAAATTACTTGAGCTATCAATGCAAGACATTCATTCCTTTGAGCGAAGGTTTGAAACTTTTAGGGCGGCCAGTCCAATCAACGACAATCAAGTGAAACAACCCTTTCTTTCTTCAGAAGGTATGGAGATGATCAGTATATCTTCAGCCACAGATGTGCATGGGCGTTTTTTTCTTGATCCAAAGTCTACCTCACGATTCTCTAGCTGAGGATGATGTTCGCTCGTAATGTCCACAGCAACTGTTTTCAACGCATTTTGTCAATTGAAAATTTGTCATGGATCTACCCCTTCAATCTCCTGAAATTTAATCATCAATGACCCCCTTAGGCGGGGGGCACGCTCGTGCCGTTTTGAATGTCAAAAATCGGCTCCTGAAGGGCTTATCACATACGCTGCACTGCAATTATACTGCAAGCAAGCATGATCAGTTGAATCAGGTAGCGTAACGGCTGTCGTAAAGATCCCAGCATACCTTCTGCACTGTAATTTTAGTGCAAACTAACATGACTAACTGAATCAATTTGTCAGGTTCCAACAGTCTGGCTATCAAGTCATGAATAGCTGGCGACCCACATAAGAAAGACATCTGGTGAGATGGCCGAGTTGGTTATGGCGTCAGGTTAAGGTCACCTTAACAACCTAAGATTCCTGATGGAGCAATCCTCCTGGGTTCGAGTCCCAGTCTCATCATTTCTTTTTGCTTTTTTGAGACATTTCGCTCTGTCAGATAATATGCTGCATTTTGATAATAAAGGCCGACGAGGACAAGAGTGAATTTAGAGCTCTGTTTTGGCCAGGAAAGAGGCTTTTTTGTGCATGGTCGACAGTTTGCATTTTCCCCACTTCTTTTTGTCCCTTTCACTACAGGGTGGTGGGGTCTCATTTGACCATCGCACACGCTACCCGGGGAATGTTGCCATTTGAATTCTTCGGTTGTGTATAAGTGGTTGGCGATCGGTGCGCAATTTAATTACGAGAAAGTTCTCACATTTTAAAGGACTAAATTAGTGGTTGTTGTGAATTGAAGGCTCTGTATTTAAGCATCATATGCGAGGACATACTAATAATTTCTACACCTCGCGCAAACCGACATTAAGTTCCAACACTTCACTCATAAAGATACTCGTGTCCATCTAGAATCGCTTGCGAGCTCTGTTCAAAGTCAAATTGAAATATGGGCTCATGGCCGGTCACAAGCCCCGGGTTTGCGGCCCTGACTCCGGAACCGAGATGAAGCGTACAAATCGGTTTGATTCCCCGCATCGGTTCGCATTTCACTTTCTGACCCGCCATTTGCGGCCTTGCCAAGGCGAGTTCTCGGAGAATGATGTTCCATTCGCTTTAGTGAGCTATTGTCTTCCGACTCTTCCACATTTTTGCGCTCCAAGTGACCATGGACAAGTGAAATGATTCGCGGGGAAATTTGAACTAATAAATGTTGCAATTAGCCTAGATGGCTATGCGCTTCGCCAGATGTATCCGACAAAGATTTGGGAAATGTATAGTAGAGATTGATATAAAACATTGCAAGGTTACAGCGGGTTTGAAGATAGGGAAAACAGCATTGGTAGAGTTCGATAGCTCCCATCATCGCTGCTATGAAGTTTCTTGGCCTTATTGCTGCCTTCTTGGCGCCCGCGTTGGCGGCCACCAGCTGGAAAAATGTTCGAATCGGTGGTGGTGGCGGCTTTGTCTCTGGCATTGTCTTTCATCCCACCGAAAAGGGCCTCGCATATGCTAGAACCGACATTGGCGGCATCTACAAGCTAAACAGCGACGACTCGTGGACCGCGATTACTGATGGCATTGCAGACAGTGATAATTGGTAGGATACAAGCTCCACCGCGGCTAAGCATTCATTTTCCTGACAATGAACACCAGGCACAACTGGGGTATTGATGCGCTCGCGCTTGACCCTCAGAATCCAGACGTTATTTTTGCAGCCGTTGGCATGTACACCAACAGCTGGGATCCCAATAACGGAGCCATCATGAAGAGCACAAACCGGGGTTCCTCATGGAGCTTTACAAATCTTTCCTTCAAAGTAGGTGGCAACATGCCGGGCCGAGGAACGGGTGAGCGACTCGCAGTCGATCCCCAAAACTCCAACATTGTCTACTTTGGTGCTCGAAGTGGCAACGGTCTCTGGAAGAGCACCAACGGCGGCCAGAGCTTCGCAAAGGTATCCGCATTTACAGGTGTCGGGACATATGCTCCGGATCCAAACGACCAATACGGATACAACAGCGATAAACAGGGCCTCACATTTGTCACATTTGATTCAACCTCGGGTACGACCAGCGGCGCAACATCTCGCATTTTTGTCGGCACTGCTGATAATACGACGGCCTCGGTCTATGTTTCCGAAGATGCCGGCTCGTCATGGAAGGCCGTGTCTGGCCAGCCTGGCACGTTCTTCCCGCACAAGGGTGTTCTGCAGCCCACAGAAAAGGCTCTGTACTTGACCTACTCGGACGGTACTGGCCCCTATGATGGAACCCAAGGTGCTGTCTACCGATACGACATTGCGGCAAGCAAATGGACCAACATCACCCCGGTATCCGGTAGTTCCCTGTACTTTGGATTTGGTGGACTGGGCGTCGATATGCAAAATGCTGGCACCTTGGTTGTCGCCAGCCTCAACTCTTGGTGGCCCGACGCCCAGCTTTTCCGCTCCACCGACTCCGGCGCATCCTGGAAACCAATCTGGGCATGGGGATCTAGCGGAGCAATGGAACGATACCACACCATGGACGTGTCGCTTGCTCCGTGGATCAAGACTGACTTCCTCGATGTGGACACGAAATGGTTGGGCTGGATGATTGAAAGCCTCGAGATTGATCCCCACGATAGCAATCATTGGATGTACGGCACGGGGCTGACAATCTACGGCGGCCATGACTTGAGCAATTGGGGAACTTCATCCAAGGTTACCACCAAGTCAATTGCGGATGGAATTGAAGAGTACTCCGTTCAAGAGGTCAAGTCTGTCCCAGGTGGCAGTGAGCTTTTGGCTGCTGTTGGCGACGAGTGCGGCTTCACTTTCCAAGCTCAGTCTAACTTGGGGACAGCACCAAACTCGGCCTGGGATACCCCTATGTGGACTACATCAAGCAGCGTGGACTATGCCGGCAACAAGGTCAGCAATGTCGTTCGCGTGGGTAACGAAGCTGGCAACTACATGGTAGCCATGTCTAGCAATGGAGGTTCATCGTGGTACATCAATTACGCGACAGACACGTCCAAGTATGGCGGCCAGGTTGCTTACTCTGCCGATGCGGATACCATTCTGTGGTCTACTTCGTCCTCTGGCGTTGTTCGATCCGCCAACAGCGCCTCATTCTCGGCCGTGTCCAGTCTTCCATCCAATGCCGTCATTGCGTCCGACAAGCGCCAGAACAAGTACTTTTATGCCGGTTCCGACGCTTCATTCTATGTCTCCTCAGACACAGCCTCAACCTTCGCAAAGGGCGGCGCGCTCAGTGGGGCCAGTGCCATTCGTGACATCGAAGCCCACCCAACGACCGCTGGCGAGCTCTACGTCTCCACGGATGTCGGCATCTTCCACAGCACCAACTACGGCGCCAGATTCACCAAGGTATCCACTGCGCTGACAGACACCCATCGAATTTCTCTCGGCAAAGGGTCCTCGTCTTGGAACCTGTATGCATTCGGCACCGGGAGCAATGGCAAGAGGCTGTACGGCAGCGCCGACGGTGGATCCTCCTGGACGGACATCCAAGGCGACAGCCAGACATTTGGCGCTGTTGACAGTGGCCGCGTAGCCGGAAGCGGCAATGTAGCCAACTACGTGTTTGTTGGAACCAACGGGCGCGGTGTGTTCTATGGCCAAGTAACCATTTCCGGTGGTAGCAGTGGTGGCGGTGGAAGTTCTTCAACCTCGTCGTCGACATCCAGGGCGTCTTCGACAACGTCTGCGACGCAAACCAGCCGGGCGTCCTCGACCACATCAGCAGCTCCAACCACGACAGGAACAGCCAGTCATTTTCAGCAGTGCGGTGGCGTCAACTGGCCAGGACCGACCGTGTGCGAGAGTCCGTATACGTGCACCAAGCAGAATGACTACTACTGGCAGTGTTTGTAGAGAGTCAATGGTTTGTCGCATGCCTGAGTTCAAGGCACGTGTTCCTGGTTTCGTGGATTGAATCATTCGATTGTACATATTTCTTTCTTGACGTCTTGCTATCATTTTGTACATTTTCTTTAGCAGACGAGATAGGCCAATGTGACCCGTATATAGTCCATCACCGATTGGAATGTGAGGCGTGAACAGCTTTTATTTGGACTCCTAACTCTTTTGGATTTGATAGGACATATTTGTCAAAGTTTACTGCTCAGACGCTCCAATCACCCCTTCCTCAAGTGCAGTGTTCTTGCAGCTGTATGCAAAGCATGCAGTGTTTTCGTCGAACCCCTCCGCCAAGGCGTTTTTCGCTGATTGCATCGCTTGAGCTTGCAAGAATTCGGTGAAATTGCCATACGAGGTTCCGCTGCCGTGATCCATGTCGACGATAATCCAACCAAGATTTTCCAAAGCATCCCAGCTACCGTACCTCGAGATGACAGCCTTGCGTACTCGCTCCTTCTCCTGGTCCGTAAGTTCGTTACCATCCATGGCCTCTTTGTACGCATCGACCATTTTCTTCGTCTCATCGGGAGGTATGAACCATATGTCAAAGATGTCCTCTCCGCCAATCGCCACAGCTTTATCGTAGGCCGGCATCTCTCTTCCTTCAGGGAGTTTGAGGTCGAAAAATCCACAAGGGTCTTCGTGAAGTTCAATGGGGTTATCTTCGGTATACATGTCTGCCCAATCGACCTGCTCAACAGGATAAAGAGGAGCCTCTGGGAAATACCCGTTCCACAATGCGCCAAACCCGTTGGTAATTTTGAGAAACTCCTTGTAGTCGTTGGGAAGCTTGACCTGGAGCTTATCTTCGAGTGAGGAAATTTGCTCATCAGTAGCGGGAGGAAGATTGAAAAGGCTTTGGGGAACTTCCTCTTCCATCTGGGCAAAATGATCGACGCCGAATGTTTTTACGTTGTGTTCCAACAACTCTAGAAGCTCTTTCATCGACTTGGTCTCAGCGGAATGCGGCTTTCTGCCGTGTTTGAAGCGTTCCGTAAAGGTCTTGATGACTTCAGCGGCGAGAGAATCCACTTTAGCTGGGTCTACAGGAATGCTCCGGGCCAAAGCGCCAGACGAGAGCAGGGGCCAGATTCCTCGGCGCTCGGTCAAATATTCAATTTGTTGGTTTGCATGAAGTCTGGTAGAGAGAACCTTGAGGATTTGCTGGACAGTTGGATCCCGCTCAATTTCCTGAAGAGTAGAATGTTGGGCTGACGCCAGTCGGACAGCAATCTCTAGCGCTTCAGCAATAGCGCAGCTCCGGTCCATTGCACCGCCTCCGGTAGTCGCATCGGCGTATTCACTATCTCCATATGTGAGCAGCCACTCTAGCTTGGCTGGATCGTCATGGGGCGGAGGATTCTCTTTGCTTGGATTCAAGATGATCTGTGGTTCAATTTCGTTCAGTGCTTCAGCGGTTCTCTCGTCAGCGGAAATCTCATCTGGCCATAGGTTCGTTTCGGCAAAAGCAAGTTTCAAAGGCCCGATTCTCCTGAGCTGCCAACTGGAGGAGTACTCGGCGAGCAAAAGAGATATCAAACGTCGTGTTGTCTCCACGTAGCCTAGAATGGCAAACTCCTGGGCCAAGGCGAAGAGCGAATGGTAGACGTTGGCAAGGCAAGGATCGGTGAGAATGGTCTCCGCGTCAAATTTGCCGTACGGGGCCATGATTTCCAATTTGGTCGCGCAAGCGAGAACTGATGTTAGTTCCAGTTGCACAGAATCTAAGCATCACGGGAGGTTGGACACAGTTGCGCGGTGGCAGTAGGCAACAATGACGACATGGGCTTAGTGCTGATGGTTGAAGGATGCAGTGGGGCGGTGGGGAGATTATCCGGAACTCGGAAGAGATCACAATTTGTGAGACAAGCGGCTGATTCATTCTATTTTATTTTGAAGAAATGATTTTTAAATAATGCTTAGCTCACTGTTTAACAGTGAATGTTCATTATCGTGTTTGGCTTATCACGTGATGTGTGATTCTCAACTCATGTGCGGGGGACTTGTCAGCTTTCGCTTCTCTGCACCTTTAACTATTAGATCTCGAAATGCCTCCCCCCAAAAAGCGCCAGCGCGCTCTTGATGATGTGTGCAGCTCTAGCTCTGATGCTGGGGAGATCAAAACCACAAGCTCGACTTCAGCCACTAGGATCAAAGATTTTGCGCGTGGAGATGTTGATCCGAGCAGGATCAAACAAGAACAGGTTGACGAATCGGGTAAATCAATAGTAAAGCAATATGGTAAAACGCAAAAGGCCTCTAGTTGTGCCACTAATGGTAAAATCGCCACCCTAGCAATCATCAGTGATGGAAGAGGACTTCTCAGCTTGGGTACACAAGTGGAAGTTGGCATATGGCGACGAGTTTCTTGAAGAGCTTGGCACAGTGCGTAAGCGAGCAAATGCATCTATACCGGGCCCCAGCAGCAGCAAAGCCCTCCAAGAGGAGTCGGTTTATGTTGTACTTCATCATGTCGGTGGCCAGTGGGTTGACTCAGCTGTCGATCTTATGGAAACTTACCGAAATTTGGCAATGGCGAATGACCATGTGTTGGGCTTTTTTGCCAGTGAGTATTCCAACTTTTTGCCTATGAACCAAGGCGATCATGGGAAGAAGGGGTTCAAGGGCGGTAAGAGTCCGGATTGCTGGGGATTATGCTGGAAGGTGGATCAAGATGGATGCCTGGTTCTTGAAGTAGACATGGAAAGTGGTGGGGAGCACAAACGCCAAGTTTTGAAGCAGGTCATTCATCACGAGCCACCTGTTTTCCAGCCACCTCCTCGGTATAAATTCACGTCTGAGGATGATTCGAGCGAGCTCGGATCCATGAAATCGGAATCGGACAGTGACAATTTCAAAGATGAGTCAAATTGATTGTGGAGCATTTTGGGGAACCATTTTAATCATGTAAACTCACGTGTGAGCTTCTACGCTATGGACGAACTTGTCACGCATGGCTGCAGTGTGCAGCTTATGTATAGGATGTCCAGAAATGCTTCGCGTTGCATTTATCGAGGCAATTTGCCATGGCAATGTCCATCCCGGGGACCACGATGACCATGGATTGAACCGCGTACTGAGACCAGCCCACAAATCCAGAGGACCCCCCTTTTATGATTGTTGTCTAGTCATTAAGGGTGTCTCATATTTCCATTTCTGTAGCGTCGCGGGGTAAAATTCGATCATTGCCTGGTCTATGAAACATTGTATCTTAAGGTCCAAGACACTATTTATCTCCCTGCCAAATCAAGCCTGTCAAGTGGAAACATTTCATTCCAAGTTAGTGCTAGGCATTTAAACTTGCCATGGGGAGAATATCGACAGCCAACTCCCCTTTTAGCAATTGGTACTAGCGGCGGTTTGTGGCCACCCCAAAACACTAAGACATGAGAAGCCCTACGCACAATAGCGGAGTCGCCACCCACACTCTGAGCTAGTTTGACTAGATAACAGAAACTAGAAATATAACCTTAAATCTTCACTCCCGATCTCCAGGATACGCTGAAGAAAAAAATATATTAACGTGGTTGCCAGGTTCAGTCTGGAGCCCTCACTCCGACTCCCCGACGGCTTTGGTCAGAGACAGTATGCGCATACCTGAGCACAATAGAATCCACAGAAACACCAAAGGGGGGAGGGACACCAGGTATGGTGGCTTCTTGCTGCGCCAGGGCTCTCTCTACACAGAACTGGGGAGCAAAAGGGGGCGGCAAGGAGCACTTTAAGTGTAAAACCTCCCACCGCAACCCGACGGTTAGCGTCGTCTAGTCAATCATCGATGAGAGCGTTGACAAGCGCAACGCCTGCCAAGATAATTGGTGATGCCTATCCGCATGAATGCGGTAAAACATATTCCAGAAGACTGGCATCTCCACTGGGTGATTGTTCGATGTCCGTTGCTCACTTCGACGTCTCTGCGCCAACTTGACACAGCGACAAGAAGCAGCAGACACGACTCCCCGGTCAACCAGTTAAGCAGAAAGGCCTAGAGGGAATAGATCGTCGCGTTTCCTAGGTACCTGGAACGTACAGGTACGCACGTGTGCCAAGACATCATGGGATAGAGGGTCCTGAGGACTGGAATGCGACGTGTTGGAGCTGCGGTTACCGTTTCCGCGACGGCCAGCTAGCCGTCACTGTTTGAGCCCCTGTGCTCAGCTTAAGCTGCATTCCCGCGCTGAACGATGACGATGAGCTTACCGCGTTATATAACGACCACCACTTCACTAGTGGCAGCGTCTTTTCTATCTGCGCTCACATTCACGTCATCATCCAACTGTTCAGTCACTCGTTTAGACTAACAAAAACCCACTAATTCGCTCTTTTCATACACTCATTTGATTTCACGACTCCAGGATGCGACCTGTAAAAACTGCGCTCGCCGGGGCGGCTTTATGGTCTACACTTGCCACCGCCCAGATCGATGATGCCGATAATTCGCAGGTAGACTTGGCCAATGCCACCACGATGAGCAATGCCGTACTATACCCATCGGGCCAGGGCGACTCTTGGGTGTGAGTTGGATCCGTACAGGCCCGGTCTGTCTCGAATTAGAGTTGCTGACAGTGCGCCACAGGCGAATGTTCGCACCCCCACATGGCAATGCCAGCTTTGTTGTACCAGTTGAATATCCCTCCAGCGCGACGCCCGACAACCCCTTAACAATTATCGTGACTGTACAAGTTTCTATGCCGGGCGCTACCTTTGCGAATGCCATGGGCCCCGCATCTGTGGGAGGGAGCAGCAGCAGCAACGGCGGGGCCGGCGATGTCATCCCAACCCAAATCCCAAGCGAGGAGTGTCAGCTACAAATTACCATCGGCAATAATACAATATACAACAGCTCAGCTCCTCCCGCACAAGGCAACCTGCTCACACTTAATTACGACATCTTCACTCTCGAGCCGGGAGAGGAAGATCTACCGGCAGTTGTGAGGCAGCTTTGCGGCGATGCGCCGTCAGAGTTCCTGGTCACCAGCATCGGCTTTCAGTCTGAAGGCACCTTTTCCATTACTAGCTACGATTACTCTAATGCGCCCGCTTTCGATCCCAATGCACCTGCTGGAACCATCGACCCTACTGGAACCGTTGACCCTACTGGGACCCTCGATTCCACTGGGACCCTTGATCCTACCGCGACTCCAACAACTACAGGCTCTGGTGGTGGCCATCACCTGCAAGACAACCATCAAATCCTCGGAGGCCATCCCTCTGACAGTAAAAGCCACACCAATGAAGGCCATAACACAAGCGAAGGCCACCATACCAAAAGCCTGCACCAACCACAAGAAGGCGATGACCACCAACCTCGCCCCACGACTCATCACACCTTGGGCGTGGAGACATCCAATGCTGCTGAGTCGACGCCGACAGAAGCGACACCCACTGGACCCGATAGCACCTTCGCCTCAGTTACCCGATCGGCAGCTAGCACCTCGACGCCCACGGATGGGCCGTTCCCGCTGACCTTGGCAGGGTTCGAGCTTCTCGGATGCTTTGCCTCTGCAGATGGCTACCCATCCTTCAAGCTGGTCCAGTCCAGCCCCAGCATGAGCATCGACCAATGTCTCAGCGCGTGCAAGGGCACTAAATACGCGGGTGTGTTTGAAAGGTGTGTACTCTAGCGAGTCCGGTAACCGGGGATCAAGGCATTGTGCTGACCAACACTTCACTAGTGACTGCTACTGCGGAACGACGATTGGAGGTAAAATGAGACGCGTGGGGCTAGACCAGTGCGATCACCCATGTCCCGGAAAGAAGACGCAGATGTGCGGCGGTCGTCTGCGGCTGAATGTCCGTCAGAATGTCCCGAGTGACATCCTTTTGACCCTTTACGCCAACAACGAGGTGCCCAGCGAGCCTCCAACTACAACCACGGCAATTGTGAGTGCCATCACCACTAGCACAGGTGCTGCAGGT
Source organism: Calonectria pauciramosa (assembly GCA_017140785.1). Lineage (NCBI taxonomy): Eukaryota > Fungi > Ascomycota > Sordariomycetes > Hypocreales > Nectriaceae > Calonectria > Calonectria pauciramosa. Next base: position 307,599 of record JAACIZ010000001.1, on the reverse strand, counting down.
GAGGCGAGCGACCTTGTTTGTGTTGATGGCGTTTGCCACACTGTCACCATTATCCTCAAATCACATCCTGGAGACCTGTGTGCAGGACAGACCGTCTTCGTAAAGGAGGGTGACTGTTGGGCACCAGTGCAGTGCCACAGCGGTCGGTGTGCGGGTAAGATCGTCTACAAGCCTGAGAGGTGCTACGGCGACCATTGCAGCGAGTACCCTGCCGTCGAGCCCGAGGCTTGCGATTGCGTCGGAGGTGTAAAGTACAAGCCCAAGAACACACCAAAGCCCTCCTATCGACCTGAACACGGTTTAGCGTCAAAACCTCCCGGAGCTACCCCGGATCTCGCATACCCTAGCGGCGATCACCCCGCTCCCAGTGAGAATGGAGGCGATGCGCACTGGGCGAATGCAAACACCAAGGGCCCCGGAGTTGCCGGGGGTCCTGTACTTCACGGAGTCACGGGCGCACCTGCAGTGCCTCAGGGCCATACAACACCTGGTGCTCAAGGGGCTGGTGAGGCTCCTGGAACTGGGGCAACTAATCCAGCCAATGAAGCCCACAAGATTAGTGAAACCGGTGAAGCTGGTGGAGCCAACACACCCAACGAAGACAGCGAAAGCAGTCAAGGCAGCGAAGGGAGCACGAATACAGCCTCAGAACAAGTTGTCGTTGCTGGGGCTGCTCCCTCTGCCGTAATGACAATGACAACAATGATTTTCAGCCTGGTCATGGCGATTTCCTTACTATAAAACGACATATCTTTACACCAAATACTTCTAACTAAGAGCAGACAAAAAGCGATGCTTGTTGACGATACCGTTCTATTCGCACGGTTTAGGCATATAAAGGACGCGCGGCGTATTAACCTTGGCCCTATTTAGGTGCGACTAACTCCGATAGACTCTGATGAGAGGGTGCGTGTTGTGCAGACACCCGCAGCCGGACTGCAGGCGAGAACTGACCACAGCTAGTTGGGTTGGTTATTGTTTTCTCGGGAAAAGATGAGAGAGTTAGCGTTGGGCTGAGGGGGGGCAGGGGAGCGTGTCTCCAAAAAAGGTCCCGACTTTTCATGTGTAAAAAATTATCTCTTTAGTCATTTACGTACTTACTTCCTATGTTAAACCACGTGCCAATCCGACCCTGTGATAAATGGATTCGCGGTGAGTGGACGACTGGGCACGCGGTCGCAGCCGTGGCGTCGCACTCAGCGTCATTGTTTCTTGGCAGCTCGGCAACCCGACGCGTCTTGGCAATTTGGATGCGTTCCAGTCCCTCGATTCCATGGGGGTACATGCAACAGCACCTGCTATGCCGACCACAAAGCATGGGGGTCGAGGCTGGACCGATGCTTGCTGATGCACTGGAGCCCTCAACTAAGGCCATTCTTGCAGCATGTTTCAAAGCCTCGTCAGTATTGATTGGTGCAAGGAGCGGGGTCGCCAGGCATTTTTGTTACCTGTCACAGTGTCATGTCTCAGGAGTCCTGCAGTGAGATAGGTATCAGCAGGTTTCCAACGCAGCCGGATCCTGGTCGATGCAGGTGTGTTTTTGTTCGCTGCCATTAACGATAGGCTGGCTGTTCAATCCAGTCTCCCAAAAACTCAACCAGAGACAAAGGCTTTTTGCATAACAAAACTCATTGGTTTGCATGCAGGAAGGGGATCCATCTATGTGGCCAATTACTGTGGCCAGCCTCAAAAGTGCAATACACCTAGGCAGGCAGGCTGGCAACCACCAGAGAGCGGCTGCCCACATACCTGGGAGAAAAAAGAAACGGGTAGAAAGGCACCGAAGGAGGAGGAGGAAATACAGGTAGTCCTTCACCGCCCACGTAGATGAGGCTTTGGGATGTGCTCCCACCGTTCCCAGTATCTCAAGCTTGGCAACTGACAAGACACCCTCAACACGCATCTTCGCCCATCCTTTGACAAGAGTGTATTTTCTACCAAAACCCATATTTCAAACTCTTTGCAAATATTTATATGCGGCTCTGCTCGCCTATTACAATGGAGTCTAACACGAGCTCCTGGCTTCTACCCATGTTAAACGACATTGGGAAGGTTGTCACGCAGGCCAAAACCGAAGTAGAAGCCGTCAAGTCGCCCACTCAAATGCATGAAATAAGGTTGAACAGCATACTAAAAGACTTTGAGAGTAGTTACTTCGAAAATAGGCATCTTGAGCACGGAAGCAAGGAGAAGAACGCCATATTCGATGAATCTAGTGACAAACGAAACTACCTAAACAAGCAGTTTGAGGAAACGAAAGACCAAGAGAACAAGATATACCTGCAAAAGCAAAGCACAATGGCACAAAGACTGATCGCAGAGGTGGTTTCGGCCATCGGAATAGACCGAGTCGAGGCACACATGAAAGAAATGCGTTTGAAAATGAACACGCAGCTTCCCAGCCCATCCCGTGATGCTTCACGATCTGCCAACACGCCAAACTCGGAAGCACCACAGGTTGGCAGAGACGCTGGTCAATCCTCCATTGGAACTTCTCCAAACGCCCCAATCGAGATTGACGATTCAATCGATGGGAGTCGCGAACCTACTCCTCAACCTCAAGAACCCATCGCTGAAAGTGTAAGTTTTTTATTCTACCCACCGGCTCAAGGGCACTCCTCATCGTCAGATAGTCTAAACGAAGACAGCTTGACGTAATAGTTGCTGAGGCGCAACCCAAACGCCAACGAACGAATCTCCAACAGACACAGCCAACTATGACTTTTGACCAAGTGTACCAAGGTGGAATGGCTACCTCGCAACACAAGATCGTCCAATACCCCGACGGCACAGGACATTGGTACATCCTGCAATGCATTGAGCACAACAAGAGCTTCAACAAGAACCCGCTTAGAGATGCTGCAAGTCATCTCAGTAGCAGGGGACACGGCCGAAGTCCCCAGAGACGGGCAGATGCCATCAGGCTTTTCGGCACCAGAGTTATCGGCTGCAACAGGGAGCTAGCCGACCAAAATAACGAGCTGATCTTCGCCGATTCATACACGATTGATTCTGGTGTCCCAAGCAGCGCAGCCATGAACGGCGCTGCCCTGAACGGCGCTGCGGATGAGCATATTGATTGGAACAGGTACCCAAGGACGCTGATGCAGCTAGGCACAGGCCATCCCGTCAATAGAAGCCGTCGCAAACACTACAAGTCCTCGCAGCCCATCACTCACCCGACTCCAGGCAAGGTCTACCAAGCCTTCTGGAGCTGCGACAAGGACAACATACCCGTCTTGATCCTTCCGTTCAAGAATCTCCACGAGGTTGGCGTCCCGGGAACCCTCGCGACCCACAAGCTGGCGGAGAACGCACCAGAGTGTCTTGCCTATGACGAATCCACCCAAGAGTACACCTGGGCCGAGGGTTACGAGAATGACGGGTCTTTGGTGTCGAAGCGTCGGTTCCCTGCCTTGTACTTTCAGCATCCGAGGCACGGCCTATTCCCAGAGGTAAACGAGGCCGGCTGGGTCCGTGCCGAGGACCTGTCTCTCCTCGAATATCCAAACTCCAACCCTTCCCTCGTTCGAAACTACGACTCGGTCAAGAGTTATTATCAGCGCCGAACACAGCTTATCGCGAGCGCCCAAGAGGAAGCAAATCTTGCTTCCACACGTGAGCCTTCTCAACATGACGCATTATGCTTCTTGCGCCCAAAGCTTACTGTGGTGAACAGGAGATTCCACTGAAAACCCGCCACCCCAGCCCGACAGACAAGCAAGTCCCTGTGTCGACAGAGACATCCAAGATTATGTGATCGTTAGTCACAATCCATCTTTGCAGCAGGTGAGTACAGATTCGCAGGCAATGATGGATGGCCATGAGCAAAAAGGGGAGCCATCAAGTGCAGCACCCGGAGAATGCACTGGCGGTGATGGTACGCGCACACGTGAGGAGCGACCGCAAATCATATTCCAAGGAAGAATGTTGACCATCAAGCTGAAGCCGGCAACGAAACTGAGGTTACCATCAGAGTGCCACCGCGTTTAAGCATCGCAGCCTTGCTTGGATAAGGAGAAGACGCCAAGGAGGGCAACTGTCAAAGTCTCCGCTCCAGCAACCAGATTCGGCCGATACATACGAAAACGGACACTCGTTTTAAGCTTGTTCCAAAACATTCTTATGGAGAGCACCGGACACAGATTGTGGCTTTTTTTCTTCTTCAGTGGTGATATAACACGCAATGGTCTTGGGGTTAATGCGAGGGGAAAAGAAAAAAAATTAAAAGACAAAAATAGTCTGTTATTTCCTAAGTCATTTTGGGTCCGTCAGAGCGATGGCAAAATAAGCGAATAAGGGCTACGGGAGTCCAAAACTGCACTGGCTGTTTGGGATGTTTCTTATACGGTATAATTAGTCTGCAAGCGATTTTGTTTTTAAATCCACACTCCTTTGATGAATTTTAGTGTGCATTTGCTACATTGCCTTCAATATTTGCCCGTGCCAAACTAGTGGTGACAAATGATGCCTGGTCTAGCTTGGAAACATTTTACAGTAAGTCAACCCCACTTGGATAATAAATGAATGGGCGAAAGAGAGAAAAAAAATCGAAAGATTGCCATCTAACAATTGCTAAATTATGCAAGAGAATAATGAATGGTTGGCCTCCTTGGGCGACCTGTGGTTTTGTTCTTTTTTTCTCTTAGTTGGTGGGCTCTCTGTAGGGTAAACAGCCCCGCTCTCCATTCTGGTGGGGCCAAACTTTTAAGTAACCATTTTCAGCCAGGTCTCTCTACTCAAAGGACCGGAACTAACAAAAAAGAAGAAAGTCGACTGAAGAATTATCACCTTCAATGAACTGCTGGAATAAGAAAAATTGCATCTGAGCGATGGCCAGGTGATTGTAACCAGGCCTAACAGTGAGTTGGAATGCACTTCTCCCTTGGAAGAGTTCAAGACACGGTGTACAAAACCGAAGCGAGTGAATAGGGCTGGGGATTTGTTCGCTTGCATAAATATTCGGGCAATGTTTCTTTTTAGTTTTGCACGAATAAGCTCGCGAGAATTAGCTTTGTTCGGCTCGAAACGGCTTTTGACAAGGCTATGGCCGATTGCGATCATACCCAATCTAAACTTTCGTGATTTCAATTGCATGAGTAGGCCTTATTATTTCGGCTGTTTTTGCTTATAAATTGTGAAATCGTACGACGGGTGCTTTTGTCTCGCATCCATTGGCTTGTGTCGAGTCACTATGGCTCGGCTCGGCTCGGGTAACCCTAGTGCCCGCTCCTACGATTCTGGGGTATGGTGTTCTCGCGGGAAAGGTCATCACACGATGAGACTAGGAATTATCAGATGCAAGACCTTGGGCTGCTGCGGGTTATTGGTAAAATTAAAGATCGGCACTTGGAATCTAGCTCAAGTCGAAGTGGGAGCATGGTCAAGTACTTGGCTATGTGAAATGTTGCAATGGAGGCATCTGGTGACTACTATCGGGCTCGAGAAGAATATACGTTTCACTAATTTCATGTTATTTACACGGACAAGGTTTTAATATTCTTGAATATGGATTTCACTGATATTGCAGGACCGTCTGATTGCAGGTGTTTATTTCCATTGCCGGCGCCTTTCGGACCAAGGTCCTATCCTCCGAAAAGCTGCAGACAGTCAAGATGTAAGATAAACTACGATGCAATTATGGCCCAATACAATATTTTGGCATTTGCGATGATGATCAGCTAAACCGATCTTGTACAAATGGTTTTGACTCCGCAGATCACTGACGAGTTTATCAATATCCGGGCCGATTCTGATTCGTGATGTCTCACTGCAGCAATTCTATTCGCCGGCCCTATCTGATACCCATCCAAGGATCTAACCTCAAGCATTATAAGTACTCTTTTGATGCAGCTCCGAGCGCAAAGGCGCCAAGGCACTGCAGGCAACTCGTTAACCATGGCAAGCACTACAGCAACGACAACTGAAGACGAGGCAAATCATGCCATGAAGGTGCTGGCCCTTGGTCTGCCACGCACTGGGACGTTAGCTATGGCTGAAGCTCTCACACTATTGGGCTACGAAAACGTCTACCACACGCAAACGTTCAGGGAAAAGAAGAACAAGTGGGATATCCTCAGCCGTGCAGCGGATGCATCATTCTCTGCGCTACCAAGTTACACTGGGCAACCATTTACTCGCGAAGAATGGAACGAAGTGTTTGGCTCATGTGAGGCTGTGACAGAGGCCGCGGCCATGTTTGGGCCGCAGCTGATCAAGACTTACCCCAATGCCAAAGTCGTGCTAGTAAAGCGAGACTTCGACGCATGGGTCCAAAGTTTCGAAAAGGTGGTCTTCAACACACTGTGGGGTCCCCGGTCCGAGATGATCAGCCAGGTTTTGCACCCTCTCGTCGGATTATCAACGATTCCCAAAGTAAGAAAGATCTTGCTGGGATTTTTCGAAGCAAGAAATGTCCAAGAAGCGCGCCAAAATGCCCGAAAAGCCTACGACCGACACCATGACGAGATTAAAGAAATGGTCCCACCAGGACAACTTCTAGTTTACAAGATGGGAGATGGCTGGGGGCCGTTGTGTGAATTCTTGGGCAAGCCTATCCCAGAAATTCCGTTTCCTCGGAGAAACGAGGCTGACGAGCTGAGAGAAGAAGCCGTGAAAGCACTCAAGTCGCAGATGGTAACGGCAGGAACGGTCCTTCTCCCGTGGATTGTAATAACGGGGGCTATTGGGGTCATCTTGGCCAACATGCTGAGGCGGAGTGTTCCCTAGCTTGTCTGAGGACCAAAAGGCGCTTCTCAATTGCCGCCATATTGTTTTAGGTGGCAGAAATTACACTAGAGTATGGGAATGAAGGCTTCCAAGGATGAAATAAAAGTTTGAGCAAAAGTTAAGAAAGGTTTAGAAATATAGCCTGTTCTCAGACAACGCATGGCATCACTGTGTTGGACTTCACTTCCCTTCTCCTAATGAAGATTTGGTTAAATGCAACAACAACTCCAAGGGTCTGTTTTTGTCTCATTCCCCAGCAGCGATAACCCCATATCTTAGAAAGCTTGGCGAAAATCTCACACTCGCCGCGGGTGCTGTGGAGAGGACCCCACCATGGCTTCTAATACCGCCTTATAACACGAAACTTCCACAACCTGATGAGAAGTTGGGGCTCGGCGCGCATCGGTACATGCAACTTATCACGAGCCTGCGTGGAGACCTGGATATTAAAACCCCTCCAATATTTCAGAAACAGTTAGAAGGCCGGCCAGACCTCTATCCTGAAAAATCTTGGACAATAGAAGGAGGTGTATAAATATTATAAAAACAAGTAACATGATTCAAAGCCATCCATTTGTACCTAATTGCCGACCTTTGATGCCCAGGATTTGAGCTGCTCTACACCTCTCCAGAGCCAATCCTTTTTTACGGGCGCCACGTTCTCCACGGCGTCCTGTTTCTGCCTTTGACCCGGTTCATCCTGTTCAGGGATGAATTCGTCTGGTATATATCTATCCCAGACATCATCAAAATACCTAGAATGAGGAATATCCTGTTTAGCTTTATCCTCATACATAAACCATCCCGAGACTGGTTGGATGCTAGTGAGGCGTGGAGGCACCGCCTCTGGTTCCTGATCGTGTGAGTCTGCTCTACCTGCCCCAGAATTGGGATGGGGAGCAGCTTGAATGCCCATGGAACCAGCGAGCATGGTACACATGAACTCATTACCGTAATCATTAACTTTGACTGGCACAGAGGCGAAGCCTAGAGGAACATCATCCACCTGGATGTCAGGGTAGCGAACTCCATCCAGTGTCAGTCCCCTCTCAAATAGCTCATTGAGAAACTCGTCACTGTGGTCAAAATCCTTCACATTTTGCTCTGCCCTAGAGAAAGCTGGGTTTCGTTTTCCCTTATCGGACCAGAAACAGAATGCCGTGAGCCATCCGGATATGTGGTCTCCTCCACTAAGATTCATGTATTTCACAATGTCACCCCAAAACTTTGTGATTTCTGGGTCCCTCGGCTCATGGAATGACTGTATGATGCGTCGCAAAACAGGCCTGAGAGTTTTGGCGAACTGAGTCGGCTCCTCGCCGAGCTGCTCAAGCTTGTCTAGCCTAGCAAGGATATCTTGCCAGTCTCTGACTTCCCCAAGCACTGTAACAGAAGGGATACCGCATGAGAAATTCATGGCATATTTGAAATACGCCTTCATGCTACCCATTAACAATATGGTGGCAACCACGCGGTCCGTTTCCGATGTAGTAGAGAATGAGGGCATGACCCAGGTGCGGAGCTCTGGGTCTTTTAGGTATTTCTCCATCTTCTGTGTCAAGATTCGAGTAAGAACGCCCAAGTCAGCAGTTTCAGGGGTTCCAGAATCTCTAATCATGAGTTCCTTTTGACCTTCGTGTGTGACAAAAAAGGACCGCAGCTCTTCAGCGTTTGCATTGATAAAGAAGCTCAGCTGCGTAAGTATAGCAAACCAAATATCTTCGGGACGGATGACGAGGTGGTGGTGGATATTATACGCATGAATTACCGCCCAAATGAATCCATTTTTGGAGGGTGATACATGTGCGTGTGCCAAAACCTCCGGATCAAATGAAGATTGAATGATGCGTTTACTGAGCCCAAATTCACGTGGGCAGGCCTTTTCCAAGAGAGTTTCGGGTTTTGTCGCCTTCCTCTCTGTCCATACTGTGGCTTCATGATTGATGATTGTAAGTGTGATAGGCATGATTGAAGGTATTCAAAGTATGGTAGGTAAGTTGACAATGACCCCTAGAATTGGACAGATTTAGTCGTATTGAAAAGACCTAGGTGGGAAAGGGCACATTCAGCTCTCTATATACCCCTGGCGGCGTCATCAGGCAACCGCTATTTTTTAGGCAGTACAGTCACATCAAGTGACTCCAAAGCACTGAAAATACGAAGGAATTGGGCAAGACTAGCCCCATCAGGCAACTGAAACCAGGTATGGTGAGAATGGTGGTGGTTCTCTGCAGAGGAAATGTTTCCGATTCTAGCATTGCCGCCAACAAAAGAGATTAGGCATCCATTATCACGTCTGACATTCATGCTTTGGGTTGGTCGCCAGCTCTGCCAAGCATTGCCTTACGATGATCCAAATGCACGTGTCAGCCCACTTCTGAAATATTTTCGAGCTGACCGTACGATTGTCTGTCAACGAGATTTTCTATTTCGCTCTGAGCAGGTCAATCGCTTCGATCCCAAACCTAATTCTGCTGCAAGTTTGGCAAATACTTGAATTTTTTTGATGTAAATGTGAGTGGGGACTTTGCAAATTGTATACTCATTTCGTAGTGAATGTAAAGGTGCGTGTCGTGCAATCATTCTAAAGGTATGTCATGATAATATTATCGTATTCAGAGTATCCGTTAGTGTAAATAACTATGCGGCTAATCGTCGTCAAGTTTTCTTCCAAGGTGGTCTTACGCGCGACAAATGGCTCAAAGCTTTATTTAAACCCCCAGTTGCCGCTTTCTAACTAGAAATACATATTCGATGCGGATCCAGCTTAGGGAACGTGCAAATGCAAATTGTGATGACGCTAGAAAAACTACCAAACCCGAGATTCAAGCATCCGCCTGCAGACCTTTGAAATTGACCCCCACTATATTCCTCATCTGCCCGTGTAGTCTAATCCTTTTGTAAAGCCCTGCGCCGAAATAAAGCCGGTTTTGGTCTTATTTTCTGTTTTTTCTCCTATGTTGTTATTGCATTACGCCTCATTGTTTATACGGAAACCTGCCACCTATTATGAAGACTTTTCGCCTCTGTATCGAGGCCAGGCTTTGCAGCCTCACGCAGTGGCAGCAAAAGCATCAATATTTTCGGCGCAAAAGCACCTAGATGATCTTGCCCGGAAATCTCCATTTCAGGAATCCTCATTTCAATAACCCGCAGTCATATTTGGCTCGGGTGGTAATCCTGCCGAGACAGAACAGTTGCCGACAAGCAGTTCACAAATTCAAATTTCTCGAGCCAATAAATGACCGAGTGAATAAACGTGAAACCAAAGGTGTCGGGTTTATTTACGACGAACCGAACCGAACCTACATTGAGCAATGGGATTGTATGAGGCATCTTTAAAATCATGCATACCCCGCGCGCTTATAGCTTGATCGGGTCTTGAATCCATCAAGCTTTCTTGCCATGCCCGAGCCGGTTAAAACCAATCAACACAGCCCGTTCCCGATTCGTGCGAAATATTCCGTGTTCGGTATAATTCTACCCGATACTCTGTTGTCGAAAAAATATTTATGTCGTCATCTGTTGATGGGAGTGAATTTCATTTCCAACTCAATTCAATAATCAAATTCTTCCAATATGAACCGGGTCCTTTTCTTGTCCTGGTTACTTTTCATCGTCTCCGTCAATGGGGTGAATCATCGCAAGACTTGTGTGGTTGAAGCAAGCGGAAGCAATCAAACCGATGACGCCCCCGCAATCAGGCGAGCATTTGAGCAATGCAATCGCGGTGGGAGAGTTTTGTTTGAACCCACAACATATTTTGTCAACTCAGTTCTCAACCTCACGGAGCTTGATGATATCCATATTGATATTCAAGGATACTTATTGGTACAAATATCCCTCACTTCTTCTTAGCCAAACAGCTAACTCATGTGGTTGCAGTGGAGTACTGACATACAATACTGGTTGAATAACTCGCTCCAGGTCGGGTTCCAGAATCAATCCACAGCTTTCGTACTTGGAGGACGTAACCTTCTCATCGATGGCCATGGAAGTGGAACTTTTGACGGGAATGGCGATTATTGGTATGAATGGATTGCGCAGCAAGAAAACACTTCAAATTACCCTGGCAGGCCCCACGCTATAACCTTCAACGGATTAAAGAATTCGGTGGTAAGAGGGCTCAACTTCCTCAGGAGTCAAATGTGGTATGTTTGTCACAAGCCCGCGTGTTCCTCCCGCTGTTTAACAATTACAAGGACTATGTCAATCATTTACTCCAATGATGTGGAATTCAACGACATATTCGTCAATAACACTGGAAACCGCCACCAAAGCTGTAAGAGAGCACTGGAACCAAAAAAGTTGCCGCTTTAAAACGACTAACCATTTTACCCTAGCCAACACCGATGGTGCTGACACGATTCGATCATCTCGTATAAAATTTGACAATTGGACAGTCTACAACGGAGATGACAGCATCGCATTGAAAGCAAACAGCACCGAAATCAGCATCACTAACAGCAAATTCTATAATGGTCTTGGCATTGCATTTGGAAGTCTCGCTCAGTTGTACAACCAGTGGGAGACCGTCGAGAACGTGCAGATAGCAAACATCAGCTTCTATAAAACCCTGCATGCCTTATACTTCAAGACATGGACGGGTGATCAGAATGGATATCCTCCAAATGGAGGTGGCGGGGGTTTGGGATGTAAGTTTTCCAGTGCCCGCTTTGATTCAAAGCTGACCAGAATCTCGGGCAGATGCATCCGGCATAGTTGCGAAGAATCTAACGTCAAGTAATATGCGTGGCACAGCCTTAACCATTTCTCAATGTACTCGCTTCAGTGGGGCCCCGGGGGATGGAAACTGCACAAATTCAAAATTCCAGATACGAGATGTGGAGGTGGATGGGTTGCAAGGCACAACAACGTCGACGAAAGTCGCAAGCTTTCAATGCAGTGGTGTGGCTCCGTGCACCAACATCTCACTCTTGGACATTGATCTCAAGCTTAGCAATGGCACACAGGCCTCCCAGTATCTCTGCGGAAATGTCGAGGGAGAGTCAGGGTTTGAATGTACTGGGCAAGCCTGTGAAGGCGGAAGCTCGACTGGAGGGTGCTAAAGAAGAGTTGGGCTGGTTTTATAACACCATGCCTTGATTTGGTTGTGGGAAATGACTCTATTGTATCTCACAAGAAATAGGTGAAATGATCAAAGGCGACGGAGAATTTACGGCCTCATGTGGACTTGCAATCAAGTAACTTATGCCTCCCAGACTATGCTGGCAACAGTTGTTTATTGAACTCAGCAAGGACTCCAAAAGCCATCATAGCACGAGCATATTTTTCAGCGTTACGACATAAGGCATTTGCGTGAAATCGAAGAGCTCACTCAGGGACATCAATGGCAACAGTAATTACAGATCGGAACTTGTCCTTCACACTGAGTCATAGCTTCTCGGCGATCGCAAATTCACAGTCTTTTTTCCCCCGTACTTTGGTAGTCGGTAGGATAATGGTTTTCAAGTCTCTCCCTCCATGGTTTCAAGTATATCGCCATAAACTATTTTCCGTGGCCTGGATCAGACTTATGCGCTGGAATGGCAGTTTAAATGATCCACCAAAATCATTAATGCATGTCTCACAGTAATTTCCATGGTAACTTAGAACATGTTAGGTCGCTTTAGAAGAGCGATACAGGCAAATGTAGAGTGCCTTAAAAGCTAACAGCCACAAATAAAGGCCCTAGAGCTCACATCCAACGCTTGTCGGCTCCGAAAGAAAGGTGCTATGATTTCAATGACTTATCCGCTCTGCATAGTTATAAGCACAGCCACTATCAAGCAAAGGATACACGTCTATTTATTCATTGGAGCTATGTTAGCTTAAATATCTCTTCTTTATTTTCAATGCATGGATGCTGGGAAAGGAAATTAATATATGATTCAGATGTAGTTGAGGCTCAACGAGCAACGTTGCTCAGTCAGTACTTCGGTTTTGGATTTTGCAATCCGTGATTTGATAAGCGAAGCTGGAAAAAAGAAACCCCGCCCCAGATTGAAGACCATTTGTGTCTCTTCTTATAGTCCTCCCGGCATTGAATTTAAAGTAAGGGGTGGTGCATTCCCGAACCTGGAATTTACATGTCTCTCAACAATGGAATGTTAACACGGCATAATGTTTGCGAGGGAATGTGCATAAGAAGTGCATCATGTTGAATCTGTGGAGATTTATGAAATATAAGCTTTACCCGCTGGCCACCCATCTCCTTCGAGGTGCTTTTGACCAAATTCAGTTTCTGTTTCGCCCTACGAACGGCTCACAATGCGTGTGAACTCTTGGGGAATTGTGGGTGTTTTGTGGTTGAGAGGCGTTTTTGCGGAGCCACGTACCGTAATTGCCTCTTTTGATGGTGCCATAATACAAGGCGGCGGAGTCATTGATCTCGGCTCAGATGGCAAATTCATGTATGCTTTCTTGAATCTCATGGATGAACTTTATTAACCACCTTCTCCACGCAGCGCACTTGGATCGGGCGCAAACAATATGTCCAGTATTACCCTGACAGTTCCCATCAATGATACTGTAAATGGCGAAAAAGCGATAATAGCAGTACGAGCTCTGTCTTACGATGTGACAGATGCAGAGATTGCAGCTTCAGATTGCTCCTTGAAGCTTTCCTACGATACCATCGCCGTTTACGAGGATGCCTTCAAGCCTCTCTTCGACACTCAGCTTAAAGCCTTTATTACCACGGCCATTTCCGCTCCGTTTCCAGGCCAAAATAATCTGACAATTGCTCTCGAATACAGCTGCAAAGACCATCCAATCCCAGCCCTTGTCGCGGCAGTGATTGTCCTTGTGGGCTTGTCAGATTCTGACTTGGCAACAACAGCGACAGACACAAGCACGGAATTGAGAACACCAACAGCGACAGACGCAGCATCAGATGTAACAGCGATGCAGGATACCACCAAGACACCAAGCATAACGGCCACACCCATAACCTCAAGTACACCAATCATGACTCCAGACCAATCTGAAAGCTCCAACACGGATGAACGTTCAGTAAGCATCGCGAATGCTGAAACCCACACTCCAATTGGCACATTGGCAACAACTCCGGGAGCCACAATCACGGGAGCCACAACCCCTGGAGCCATCACCTCAACTAGGACTGAGACCGAAAGTACGCCCATTTCTACACTTTCTCCGGGAAATAATTTTTACTACGGCTGTGTTGGCTCAGACAGTGGATTCCCCAGCTTCTTATTTGCTGGTGAAGCTGATAATATGGATTCGAATCTCTGCTTGAGCTTTTGCGAGGATTACTTTTATTATGGACTTCATGATACGTGCGTTTTCCAGAATGCCTATTCCATTTAGTGCACTGACTGACCCTCACTAGTGAATGCTATTGCGGCAACGATATTGATGAAAAGAGCACATCCAAAGTGTCGGCGCTTCTTTGCGATCACCCATGCCCAGGGAGCCCGAACGAGGTTTGCGGTGGAAACCGCAAGACCGAGACCCCGAAGCGCTTCGTTCGTCGCCAGGCTATTTCCAATGACATCCTTCTTTCTATCTACATAAATGTAGACTTTGGAATAGGAAAGACAAGCACCACTAGTGCCGCTGCTAGTTCTACCATAACGGCTCTTGAGGCAAGTGGCTCTGCCACAAGGACCACCAGCTCTACATTTGTATCCAAGACGATAAATTCTCTTCCCGAAGGTAGTATGGGCCCTGGTTATGTAATTTTCATCCCCTTCCCTGGCGACGATTGCGTCGCTGGAGATGTTGTGTACGTTCCGGAAGCGTGCGATTGCAAAGGTGGATTCAATTACGTGCCCAAAATTTGCACCCGCACCAGTTGCAGGAATCTGACGGTTTACAAGCCGAAGCGGTGCACGAAAGAGGACATGGAGCAACACGATGTTCTTTATAGGCCAGAAATTTGCCTTGGACCAAAGTGCCGCGATAAACCTGCTGTTTATATGCCTTGGGAGGAACAAGAGGAAGGCAAGCCTCTTGGAAGTCTTACAGTCGGTCAGAATGTCCATGGTTCCGGTTCGGTTAGCCCTGGCTCTTCAAATTCCGGGCGCATCGGTGGCCATCCACCAGGCTCTGGCAATATCGGCGACAATTTTGCCGGTCGCAATAGCACCAGCGACACTTACCCAGGCTCTGGTGGGATCGGCCAAGGCTCCGAGCTCGGTTCCAAATGTTCCGGCGCTCATTGCTCTGGTTCTGCATCCGAGGCCCCAAGTGTACCCAACTCCAACAAGGTCCAATCCAGCGGTGGCGAGGCCAAGACTCCTGTAGTGGTCTCCGGAGCCACAGGTCCTTTTGTTGATATTTTTCTTCTCTTCTCTGCGATCGGCGCCATTTTCTTTTATTGATGCTCCGGGCCACCGTGAATTAGCGCAAGCCTCATTGAAGGGTGGGGAATTCAATTCTTTCCAACCTTCCTCTTTCTGCGAGACAGCGACCAACGACTCCGATTTCGCTCATCTAGCAGGATACAGCCATTTTCTTACGTGTCGCTGATTCTAACTACATTAAGGCTCTGAGCGAGGGCAACGAGCCACTGACGCTACCTAATAAACTGCAGCAGCAAAATATGGCGAGACGTACGCCAATTAGTCCTCCATCTTCTTTTTCTGTGTAAATAGATTGCCGGTACTGGCAGGTTGTGTTCAAGAAGCGGCAAAACCTTGTGTATACGTCTATACAATCGAGATCACCGAGAGAGTATTTAAATAAATAGACTCGTGAAAATTTTCACATTATCAATCTTTCTACTTTTCCTATAATTTTCACCTCTTCGTATTTGTATACTTTCTCCAAGCGAGGAGTAATCACTATAATTTTCTTTGCTATACACAAATGGCATAAATCAGCCCGCCATATATCTACACGCTATTCTCAACAAAAGAAAATGGAAATTCAACTTTTTCACTCTCAAGAAAAGTTCCCACACATGTACAATCTCGCTCACAAAAGGTGATCAGTATCCGTCTGCATGTGTTTCTCACCCACTTTTGTACTAAACCTCCTTCAGGTTGGCCGATGCTCTAATGAAGATTCACTCCGGCTTGATATCGACGCCAGGATATCTCTTTCGGCTTTTGTTGCGGGTTGCTTGGGCAAGAATCGAAACAAGATGGGCATCACTGCAGCCAGAATGGATGCAGTCCCACAAAGTGAGGCCATGGTGGCGAAACCGATGAGATGGCGGGGCGCATCAGAGCTCGGCCAGAGGTAACTTCCATAAATCATGGAGAGGTTACAAAACGAGTTGATAAATGCGATGGCCACGGACCGCTTCTTGGTAGGGAATGAGATGCACTCACTTGCCCAATTCAGAATCAGAGGCAAAGCTGTATACAGCCCGCCGATGAAGGCGCACATCATGAGATATTTAGCCACATAATTTGAAACAAAGATGGAAACAAGGCAGGCAGTAACAGGGACCAGGTGGAGGCAGGTGAGGTGCCAGCGCCTGTCTTGAAGCTTATCTGAGGACCAAGAAAAGATCAGCATGGAAACGGCGCCAGTCATGTAGATCGGCGCCGTCATCCACTGGGCCGTGACTTTGGTGTAGCCCAACGTCTTCAGAATTGTGGGGATAAAGTACGAAATCGTGGTGCAGGTTCCGTTCAAATTGTACAGAACCAGAAACAGCCAGGTCTTGGGGTCCGCCACGACAGCCTTGAAGGCTTGCCACGAGGTGAGGGTGCTGTTGTCGAGGGAGACGTTGATCTTCTGGTCGTACAGGATTCGGACGTGCGCCAATCGACGCTCTTCTGCGGTAAACCTTCGTGAATTCCGGGGATAGTCGGGGATGATGAAAAAGAGGCACAGGGAGCAAAACACCGTGATGAGGCCTTCGATGAGGAGCAGCCAGCGCCATCCAGGCATACCCTTTGCTCCGTCTAGGCTTTTAATGATGGCGCCAGCCATGATACCGCCGAGGGCGGGCGCAACGCAACCAGATGTGTAAAATATGCAGAATCGCTTACCTGGGGAGAAGGCTAGTTAGTGAAGGGGCGTTATGCAATCGATTGGATACACATACCAACTTCCTTCTTCGTGTACCAGCACGTCAACAGAAACAATGCGCCGGGGAACATGCCCGCCTCAACACAGCCGAGGAAGAAGCGACCTACAAGGAACCCGCTCAGGGACTTTGATTGGGACATTCCGCTGACGATGCAGCCCCAGCAAAACACAATGATGGACAGGTACACGGAGGGTCTAATTTTCACCATGACTAAATTGGAGGGGACCTCAAACACGAAGTAGCCCACAAAGAAGACGGAAATGAAGAGGGAGTATTCTGCGTTTGTGAGTACCATTCATTTTTTTTTGTTTGCATTGGGAAACGCAGACTCACGATTGTCAGAGAGCCCAAGGTCCTCACTTAATCCAGCGGCATTAGCATTGGCCTAGCACCCGGCAACACGTTAGACGACACGACACGACACACAAACAAGCAGCGAAAAGCCAGGTGCCCAAAAACAACTCACAATATTTCCCTTGTCAAGGTAGGCCAAGATGTACATCCACCATAGCGTCGGCAGCAGGATAAAGTCAATCTTGCGGACTAGCCGCTTCTCCTCGGGCGTGTCTGGGACGTAATTCTGGAGAGCCAGCTCCAGCTCGGCGTTGTCTGTGCCAATGATGGGCGTTTTGGCGTCGAGCTGAGTGGCCACCACCTCGGCCACGCTGGACCCAGCCGGGTTCTTCTTGTTGGGCGCGTCCGCCATATTGGGATGGATTGTCGCCGCTAGTTGGTTCGTGGTCCAATTTAACACAAGGAGTCGCATCCAAAAGCTGTTAGACTCGGCCAAACCCATGCACTGCAGGAAAAAAAACAAAAACTAATGAGAAAAGCAGGAAACGAAAAAGGCCGGGCGACATTTTCCAGAAAATGCAGCGAACATCAACCGCCAAGACTGAACCCATTCTTAGTGGTTATCGCTAATTGCGGCGTCTCTATTGGTCCACCGGGGGCGTGGGGGGGGGAAGAGAGGGACCGCTAAAATTTTGTCCAGCGCGCGAGGCTCATGCGCGTCCATTTAACCATCAGGGTACTCCGTACCTAAAACCAAACTCTAAAGAAGCATATTGTCTTGGTTATTTCGTTGCTGCTCTTTTCAAGGACGCCTTGAATCTAGGAAACGAAAGGATTGAGGCTTTTTTTGCATCAAGTTGCATGGCCGTGTCGTGTACTGGCCGTTATCACTGCACGCAACCTTCTAATCGCTGCGAGGAGGCTAAATAACCGAACCGACTGCGGTCATTATCAACCACAACTGGCTGCCAAGACACGTATCCATCCGTCCAGGATCCTCCCGCCCCCTCCCTCACATGCTTGCGTCGCCTATTTTTTCGCGCTCTCCTTCTCCGCGGCCTGTTTAAACCTCATGTAATTCTCAAACTGTGCACAGTCAGACCATTCATCCAAACAACGTTTGAGCCAGGTACGAGAAAAACGTACTGCATTGCGTATGGCCTCACGCGAGCCAGGCCACGTCTTCCTGCCACAACCCGGTACGGCGTGGGGGTTGCTCTCGAACAGGCGCCAAGCATAACTGTTCATTGGGCCTTTGCAGAGCCAGGTCCACAGAGGGTAATCTTTCCACCAGAGACTCCACCCGTAGCCGGTAGAGATGGGGTCAAGATGCTCGTGTAGCTGTGTTCCTGCCATGTCGTGGAGAAATCGGTAAAACGAGTATGCCCGAACATATCCAGCGTGGATCGAGTGTCCCTTCTGCCACTCTCCTCGCCACCACTCATGATAAGCATCGACTTGGGCATCCATATCAGCCTTGGACGGCAAGAATGCCGGCTTACCATCCCCAACCCCCTCAAACGAGTGGTTGAGCGCCTTTGCAGACTCTGCCGACCAGATCTGGGCCAAGGCCATGGATGCCAGCTCAGTTACGCACCACAAATTCTCCTGGGGCGCCATCCAGTTGAGGAAAGCGACCGATTCTGCATATCGGGGTGGGAAAATCATCTGAAAGAGCCGTGGCAAATGCGGCTCCTCGGATGCGGGTGCACTGTCTGGGCCAGACAAGTCCTGTGCGGTTTTCAGAGGCATGCCACACGCACCATCCATCTCCAATTCTGGCATGATGCTGAAGTCGAGGGAATAGCCCGTACAAAAAATGACGGCATCCACTTCCAGCATGCTATCGTCGCTCAACACGACCTGTCGAGCACCTTGGAACCCTTTGAAGCCTTGCACTGGAATGACATTACCCGAACTTAATGCAGATGTAAAATCCTCTTGGACTGCAGGGTTTCGATGAGACATGCTTGTGGCAGGCAGCAAGCGCCATTGGTTCTTGACTTGGTCTTCGGCAACCTTGCGCCTTGCCTTTGCACTGAGATTTGACCTGTTGTTGTTTTCGGCGCGCGCCACGTCGCCGATCATCTTCTGAGCTATGAACCTGTCTGCAAATGGCACGGTGAGCCAGGGAATCCAGTAGTCAAGAAAGTACTTGAGCCTCATGACTGGCCATGGCAGAGTGCTATCGGTTGGAACACCATTGTCAAGGTATCTCGAAACCAACAACCTACCGCGGCGGTAGCCTTGGTACACCTGAGACGCGTGATTGCAAAGGCTAAGTGAGACTTCACAGGCCGTGTTTCCTATCCCAACGACCAAAACTGTTTTTCCTTTGAATGACTCGGGGCTAGGTGGATCCAATTCAATTATGCGCCCTCAACATGAATATCGTGAATTACCCACCTGCGATAGCTTTGACCATGTATAACAGTACCCTTGAATAGCTCTCTGCCTGGCATCGGGGGCCAATCTGCTTTTGTTTCGCCCCCAGTGCCAAACACAACCTTGTCAAAGGTGAGCACCTGGCTTCCGCTAGGCCCAGTCATGTGAATGTCCCATTTATCATCTTGCTTGCTGCGGGAAACTCTTTCAACAGTCGTATTGAACTGCACGTACTGCTCCAGATTAAAATGTTTTGCGTAGGCCTGGAAGTACTCTGCCGCCTGAGAGCGGCTCATGTATGGTGGATATTCTTGAAAAAGGCGCAGCGCACCATTATCAGCCGTAAAACCATTTAGCTTTGTCTGGGATTCTTACCATCCGGTACAGGGAAGTCGCTGAATCCAGACTATCGGGTTCAGTCACAACACGCACCTGCTAAGGGGCCATGGGTTTTCTTACGATAAATTTGCTCGCATTGGCCACTGTATTCTTGAGAACCGATGTATAGTTTGGGTTATCAGTATACGACCACAGTCCGCCAACTTCGTGTCGCCTCTCGAATGCGACTGCAGAAAAGCCCTCTTCTCGGAGACATTTGAGAGCTGTCAGTCCTGCTGGGCCTTGGTAACACAATGTCAGTCTGATTGCGAGCGCTGTTTGGATGTGATACGATACTCACCAAGGCCGATCACGGCAACTGTGACTCTTTCCATGAATAAAATTGCTCGTTAAATTTGTTGGTGTTGGGATCGAAAGAGTTGGATTGTACCACAGGCGGTGGCCGCTGACACGTCAATCGAGGGGTTGAGACATGGTTGATCACACGCTAGTCAAACACATGACTTCTCACCTTACCCTATACTTTATTCTTTCCCCCGTCACCACATTTTTACTCTTTTATGGTTGTACTAGGACCCTATATATTCATACACTTTGCTAGATATAATCATTTAGATAAATACACAAAATCAGTGTTATAGTTATAAATATGAATTATTAGTGTTGGAAAACAGACTCAAATCAGTTTGACGACTAAAGATCCTGGGAAATGTCCAAGTTCTAAAACTCGCCGCAACGCTTAACAATGGGGTACGACGATCAATTCGTATAACGTAAGAGAATATTCTTAATCCATCGCCGAAAAGCTTTAAACATTCGATCGCGTTCCTCGGGCTCTCAAAATCTCCCAGCACCGACGCCAAGACGCGCCCACGGGGTGACATTTATTTCCGGGTCTTATTTCCGCCGTACCCACCGAGATTTCCTTGATGGGTCGGCTCAGTGTTTTGACCTTGTCAAAGCGAGCGCCTTCATTCTCTCAACGAATCGGGAATTTCCGTCACCCTCCCTAGTCGCAACACGGCATCACAGCCTCCATGGATGGAGATTCTGAATTAGACTATTAAGTTAAGCTACTTGATTGGCGCGCAATTTTCCGAGCGAGGGGTCTGATCTAGACCATCCAGCATACCTCTCCGTGATGAATGCTGCTCGGACGAAAACCGGAATCATGCTGCTCGCATAATTCCGTATTCTTACTTTCCGAATATGCCGACTAAAAACGACTGAGGAGTTTGTTCTTGGCATCTTTTTGATATCACATATATGTAGTCTGCCAACGTACGGTTTTGTTGTGCAGTTCAACTCGACCAACAACCACCTTTTCACCCGAAGCACAAGACTTTCCACGATGGCAATCCTCAAGTCACATATCTTCCCTTTGATCTGCTACTTCCTCTCCTTGGGGGCTGCTAACCCGCTGGAGACTCGAGATCAACATGAGCTGGACACGCTGGCTGTCGCGCTTCATCGTGAGAAACCTTACGAGGACATCAAAGTGGATGCTACCGAGGCTTTCAAAGCAGCATATCAAAAACATGGATATGAAACCGAATCCCAGGTCATTAAAAGTGCTCTGACTGAGGCCATCGAAGAGTTGGCGTTTGGCGCCATGCAGAAGGCAGTCAACCGTGATGCCGCCCGCCCAAGGGTTTATCGCTTGCTGGCTCCTCCCAGGACGCGAGTTGCGGACGACCTACAAGTTCCTGGAGGGCGGTATGCATACGACAATCCAGATGCAATCTACCGAACCGTCCCCATCAATGGCAACTACAGCTACATCATCCGTGGTCAACGAACAGGTGCTGGTCCTACAGATGCGACTTTTTCGCTGAACCGAGATGTTACTTCCGCACAAACCCTGTCGGTGCTAACCAACGAGGATCTCGAGGTGCAACCGGATGGTTCCTTCACGATCACGATCAACTCCACTGCTTCCAGCTCGTCCAACCACCTGCAGAGCAACTCCGAGGTTGCTGAGGTATTTATTCGCAACAATATCGCCGATTGGCTGGCCGAGACTCCTGATGCGCTGGAGGTTGAATTGGTCGAGCAAGACGACTTGCCAGATGCGTTATCAAACGACGCCATGATCGAACTAGCCAGGGAATATTTTACGGCATCCATCTCGCCCTTTGCGGATCTCCTGTTTGACATGCTGACGCTGTCGAACCCTGTAAACGAACTCCCGTCGCTTTCTCAGTCGCTGACGCTGGGAACGCTCACCACGCAGGCGAGCTCGTTCGGCCACTTCAACTTGACCAGCTCCGAAGCCATCATCGTGCGCCTGAACCCTGGCCCCGCTTCATACTGGGTCTTCCCCAGGTACACGCCCTGGATGATCACCGAAAACACCCGCGACCGGCTGGAGAGCTGGAACAGCAAGCAGGCCGTGGCAAACCAAGACGGAACCTACACCGTGGTTCTCAGCATTTCCGACCCCGGGGTTGCCAACTGGGTCAACGCCACCGCGTACGGCAAAGGAACCATCATGGCACGATTCCAGGGACTCCCGCTCACCACGAGTGCCGTCAGCCAAATCAACATCACGTCGCAGCTCACGACCATGGACAAGCTTTCTGATATTTTGGGAGATGAGTTCCACGCAGTGTCAGCCAAGGAGAGGGCTGCTCAGGTCAAAGCTCGACAGCAGGGCTATGATGCGATCAACTCCCACTAGAGCTCTGGGTCGAAGGGGATGTAGGAGCCTCCTGAGTTTGGACAATGAATTTGGACAAGAATGATGTGTGCTTATGGTGTTTTGGGAATCGAACCATCCATCTACAAAGCCTGTTACTTTCGCCTGTGCTTTGTTAGGTTGACTAGGCCAAGCTTTTCAAGACTTGATATATTTCTCGGTAGATTGAGCACACTGTAGTTTTTCAATTGTATATTCTATGTCGTTGACTATTCACTAGGGTAATACATCAAATCTTTTCTGACTGTTCATGCAACTTGGCAAAGCTTTGATGCCGCTTTTCCTTTCTCTCATCCACTGCGAGTGGAACCTTAGCCAGGTGGGATATAGCCCACACTGGGGGCGTCCGTGCTGGATGTCGTCATAGTGAAGATGACAATGTCGAGAGTACCACAACAGGCAGGGGTGCGAGAACGCCGTCGAGAGTTTATTTGGAGGAGCCGTTCGCCTAGAACAAAATGGCAGCACCATCAAGTTCTCGAACCAAGGCTACCAAACCCGCCCGACAGGTTTCAGAGGTAAACTGCGACCGCAATCGAAAAATTCGACAGCCTTTGCGGGGGATACGCACATATGCTTTTGATGCTCAAACTTTGTTCCTCATGGTGTAAACGGTCGCGTGCGTGGGCGATCGAGTGGGCGCTCCTGCTTCGCCGCCCCTGCTGTCTTGTCCGAGACCCTTGCCATTGATATTCATCAGGCGCATCGCGAGTTGAGTTCGCTGCGTACGCGTTTGCAGGCCGGGGTTCCTCGTATCGTGATTGATGAACTCCAGGCCGACCCTGGCTCTCGCCGTGGCACAGCGCTTCCGAGGATGCCCTCAGCCACTGTGCCTACGCTAGACGGTGGGGAACCCTTGGCGCCTGGCATGGCAAGGCTGATTTCGCACTAGAAGGCGCGGAAGACTGCGCGTGGAGGACGCTGTATGAAATGATTGGAGCGTCGTCGGTAGGCTTGCCGAGTGGACAAATAGCGTGCTTCCAGAACATAGTAAGGCCCCAGACGTGTTGGTTCTTCTGGCCTCATCCGCTATTAATAGGGTGCTGCTGCCAGATGCTGCCCACAGGATGGATGAGCCCACTCTTCCACAGCAGCTGGGATGGATATCCTGCACCTGCGCCCCAGGCGGAGTATGGCCTGTGCCAACCATGTGCGATAGTCACGACCAACAACTTATCTCATTCGGCCACGCCGAATGAGATAATATAAAGACTTGGCCCTTCTCTTTGTGTTTCGCACCCTGGCATTTTTGGCTCAATCAATTGACATATTAAACAACACAATCACCCACTTGCCTAGCGACGCACGGTATCAATAACTCATCCCAGGTCGCACACCAAACCGCAACGCACACGCATTTCCAGTTTTCGTCCAACACACAAACCAAAATGGGTAGCGGCTCTTCAAAACTCGACGGCGGGATGCAAGTCCCGGACCACGTCGCCCGCGTCGGATTCCCCCACAGCCTGCACTTCACCTGGGCAAAGTCGTGGTCCAAGCAGGTGCTGCTCATTTCCACCCACAAGGGCGGACAGCCGCTCTACGCCGCCAGCATGCCCGGCGGTTTCCCCGGCCCCACCGACTTTTACGCCGGCGACAACATTCAGGCTCCCATGTTGGCCCACGTCAAGCGCAAGCACAACAAGTTCACCATTGACCTGCCGGGCGTCCCCACCTACGGCCTCAAGCCCTCGCAGGCCGCCATGAAGTGCGAGAACCCCCACTCGAGAACGCGCTACGAATTCACCATGCCTGTGGGCCACGGCAAGAAGCAGAACTTTGAGTCGTTTGAGTGGCGGCACAGCAGCGGCAAAGAAGTCCAGAGCCTTGGTCTGTCCGGCTCCGGCTGGAAGCTGGTCAGAACATCGCCCGGCAAGCGCAGCGGCGGCTCCTCAGGAAAGGGTCTGGGCTACACAAGTGACGGCAAGGAAGTCGTTGCCGTGTTCGCGCAGGCCAAAACCATGACCATGTCCGTGTCCGACTTTGGAGGCTTCCAGTTCCTCGGCAGCGGAGCCACGCCCGAGATGGGCTACCACTGGGCCTTCATGGCCGTGCTATCCGCAACCGCTCTGATTCAGCACCAGTGCGCAAAGGAGAATGACCAGACCGGTTCCGGGGCTGTTGCCAATGCAGCTGTCAGTGCCGCCACGTCGGGCTAAGTTGGCAACAGGCCAACGAGTCAAGGGGGTTTCATGTATTAATATTACGGCGTGGAAATGAATGGGCAAAGGACGGTATTTTGATGTCTGTACGAACATGAGGGTTATTTGGGAAATTTTGTATGATAAGATACCAAGGTGCTGTTAAACAGAGCTAAGCATTAGCTGTCGCAATATGCGATAAATTTCGATAAAGTTGCCTGAGTTTGTCGTTCACGAGTCCAACTGTGTCATGCCATCATGCCAATACTTTGGGAATAACTTATAGCATGAGAGCTGAATGATGATAATGTGTCAATCAGGCTTTCTGGACAGAATCTTTGAGTCCATGGTTGTTTCGAATCACAGTTTGGCATATACTCCGTCCTGAGTTCGCCTAGCTAGACTTGAGCGCTTGATGTCCGCAAGTGATTGGCACCCGGCCAAAGCCATTGTATGTTCAAACTCGGCTTTGAGAATGTGCAAAGCCTTGCTGACTCCAGCCTCACCTGCAGCTGCCAACCCCCACAATGGCACCCTCCCAATCATCACTCCGCTGGCACCGAGTGCTAGCGCTTTGAAAATATCGCTTCCTTTTTTGATTCCACCATCTAGCCAGATCTGGATATTGCTGTTAAGCTCAGTTGCAGATGCAACGCACTCCAACAAGGAGTCTAGAGTCGGCAAAGCAGACTCTAGTTGTCTGCCGCCATGATTCGAGACAATGATGCCAGATACATTGGCTGGTGACTTGATAGCAAGCTCAGCATCCTCAGCTGTGGTGATTCCCTTGAGCCAGATTTCCATTTTTGTAATCGAACGCAGCCAAACCAATGATTCATCCCAAGTCAGAGCATCATCTGAAATCTTGGTTAGCTCAATCATGGAAATGGTACCCCTGCGTACTCACCATTAACGTTCGAGTCTTCCGCCTCGGATCCATTTTTATCTTTGGCGACGTGCTGGATCAAAGGCCCAACTTTTTGCTTGCCAAAATTGGGCAAATTAAGATGCGACGGGAGCTTGAAATCATTCCGGGTCATATTATACCTATTCCCAAGCCGCGGAGTGTCGCAGGTCAGAAGCACAGCCTTGTACCCTGCAGCCTCGGCCCGTTTTACAAGATTCTCGGTAGTTTTGCGGTTCTTGAAGATGTAAAGCTGCAGCATGAACACATTGCTACCGACAGAATCACCGGCGGCCTTCACATCCTCTAAAGAGATGGTGGCAAAGGTCGACACGCCCATAAAAACCCCTGCCTGAGTGGCGGCCCGTGCAGTGGCCCTTTCCCCATCTTCATGGGCCATGCATTGCATTCCTGACAGGGCTATGGCTAGAGGGAATGACATTGTCTTCCCAAATGCTTGACTTCTGGTGTCTACATTGGAAACGTCCCTGAGAACACGGGGCCGAATTTTGTATTGATTAAATGCCGCGCTGTTTCCCTCGTGTGCAATACCTTCTTCTGCTCCATCATTGAAATATTCTGCCAATTGCGTCAGAAAACCTGCTTTGTTACTTCAAGATGCGAACCAGCGTACCAAGAGTAGATTTCGGTAGTTTATTTCGTGCTATCTTTTCCAAGTCATGGATGCAGATGGCACCTGAAAGCACCATCGTGAATGAATTTACATTAATTGTGCAGCTGTGGATAAACACAGCCTTGAATCGCAAAAAGCTTTCCTTTATCCTTTTCGATATTCTATAAGAAATTTGCTTCGCTTTCAATTACACCGAGCTAACCACCCGAGTACTATTCTTCCCGAGTGGGGATGCGGAAATATCGGGGAGCATCTCCCGCACACATTGGGGGCGGAGTATCATTGTATCGTCAATTCCCCCGCAAACGCCTATAGACGGCAATAGTTGGCAACAATGATTAATACAATCCTCTTCATTTTCGCGCTAGGAGTGAGTTCTACAGATGCCCAAATTTGCCAGAATGTCACATTCCCAGCCTCCCCGCCAAGAAAAGCTCTTGGCCATTGTGCCGTTCCCCGAGCCGACAGATTTTCGACATCGAATTCAACAAAAGTATCAATGGCTGAGCATTACGTGGATACATTTGAAGTATGGTATTACAACATGGGATGCCGACAATGAAATTGATCCTGGTAAGGTGATTTGTCTTGGTCAAGTGGAGATGGAGTTATTAACAAGACTACCCAGATCTGTTCAAGGATGCTACAATCTTGACCACGCTGTCCTCAATCCCTACTCCGGAACAGGCTCCCAATCTTAAATTTATTCAGCTACTGCCAGCTGGCGTTGACCATCTCCTTGGAGAGCCTATTTTTGAACACAGCAAAGTTCAAATCGCTAGCACATCTGGCATCCACGCTCCGCAGATCGCCGAATGGGTGATCCTTCAGATACTAGCGTTTTCTCATCACTTTCTCTACCTCAGCAAAAGACAGGAACAAAGTAAATGGACTTCACACACTGAGTTACTGGGCTCACAAGGTCCTGTGAGAGACATGACAACTGCGCGGGTTGGGATTCTCGGCTATGGGAGCATCGGGCGCCAAGTAGCTTGCTTATGCCACAGCATGGGCTCAAAGATCCTTGCCTTTACTGCCTCCCCAAGACTGACCCCGGAAACAAGGCGAGACGCTGGGTTCTGTCTTGCTGGAACCGGCGACCCGGACGGAGTACTGCCAGCTGAGTGGTATCATGGACTCGACAAGAAGTCATTGCACCACTTTCTGCGGCAGGATCTAGATGTATTGGTGATTTGTTTGCCATTAACACCTAGATCGAGGCACTTGATTGGAGAGGAAGAACTTGCAATCTTGGGTGGATGTGATGCGAACAGGCCCGGGGCCTTGTTAATCAATGTGGCACGCGGGCAGATTATTGACCAAGAGGCATTGATTACTAGTTTAAAGAAGCCGACATCTTTGGGCGGCCTGAGAGGTGCGGCTCTTGATGTTACGAGCCCTGAGCCACTGCCGGAGGATAATGAACTCTGGCATCTACCCAATGCCATTTTGAATCCTCATGTCAGTGGGCTCACGAGCCAACATCAGCAGCGGTATTTGACTGTGCTCGAGGAGAACTTGGCTCGCTGGGAGAAGGGAGAGCCGCTGATAAATTTGATAGAGAGATCTAAAGGCTATTGAATGACTTCTTGCGGAGGGTAAAGCGGGGATATTTCATGGTCCGCAAGACCGTCTTTAGCCGCTTAGCCCTCCTTGCCTCCACAATGGGGAAGCTCGGGAAGCTCTCGGGTAGTTGAAATTGCATTTACATCTCGCTATAAAGACAACCGAAGGCGAAATATGGCCGAGACTTAGCCACTTATTTTTAAGCGTGATGATCTTCTACAAATTAAGATACTCACTCGGCGGGGTAGTGACGTTTCATCACTTGAGAATCTGAAGATCCGGGGGAAGGTGGGGATGGCACAATGCCCGTCAACTTTATTTATATATGAGGGTATAGCTTACAGAATTTTACGTGTAAAGAAGTTTCATGCATCTTGCTTCTAAAGTCCGATAAGATTAGCCAATCACACTAGGATTCGTACTGCAGTTCAAAGAAAGCTTTGCTCAGATGCCCTTTTACATGAGTAATCTTCGGGGTAACAGGCTGGTTGCAGCTATCACAGGTATGTCTGTGTGCATCCTAAAGAACAATAAGCTAACGCCCAGAAGCTTGCACTTGCCAAGGCTTTCTAGTCTTTGGATACGACCAAGGTTAGTTGAGAATACTACAAAGGACAAGATAGATTTGATTGACTCTGGAATAGGAGTAATGAGCGGCATCATTGGTGCGGACAATGCTTTTGGTCGATATTTCGGCTCGCCAGATGCTAATGCCCAAGGAAATATCACCGCTCTATTCGATGTATGGAACCCAAACCTTCAATTTGAAGCCACTGCTGAAAAGCCTAAACAAAAGATAGGTTGTGTTCTGGGAGCAGGATTGAGTTTCCTGCTTGGTGAACGGCTTGGCAGAAAGCGTATGACTATTTTGGCGGGAGTAACTATGGCTGTGGCAACGGTCGTGCTTGCTTCTTCGACATCTATTGCTCAACTGATCATTGGAAGAATATTCACTGGTGTGGTGTGTAGAACTAACTAACAAGCTGCACTCCCATGAACAAAAACCTCCTAACATTGTTCATAGGGAATGGGTATCAATTGTTCCACTTCGCCTGTCTATCTCAGCGAGTGTTGTCCGCCAAAGCATCGGGGAGCAATCTTGTCAATGCAGGGTCTAGTCGGAATTGTTGGTCTGCTGATTGGTTAGACACACATCTCGTCGCTTGCAGCTTCTTTCTAACAGGAAATAGCATATTGGCTTGATTACGGAACTGCGTTTTACGACAGCGACTTCCAATGGAGGTTTCCGCTTGCATTTCAAGGCTTCTTTGCACTTTGTCTTGCACTTCAGGCTCTTCCGCTACCCGAGTCCCCTCGATGGCTCGTGTTGAAAGATCGGATCGAAGAAGCCAGATCTGTTCTTGCAGCTTTGCACAACCTCCCGGAGGATCATCCCGACGTTCAAATTCACCTGCTAGAAATACAGACGGCGCAAGAATTGGCTACTAAAGATGGCCCTTTTAAATACAGGGAGCTGATTTCCGGCGGGAAATTGCAGAATTGGCGAAGAACCGCCTTGACAGTCATCATCATGATTATGCAACAGTTCACGGGAGCCAACATGATGTGAGCTGAGAAGCGATCCATTTCCTGAAACTGACTAACCAGTTGTGCAGTAATTATTATGCGCCTGTCGTCTACCAAAACACCATGAAAATCTCCCGACACATATCTCTCATCCTAGGAGGTTGCACAGGTATTTCATATTTGATGGGCTCATTCATCTCATTGTGGACGACTGACTTTTTCGGTCGCCGTCTTGTGCTTATGTGGTCGTCAGCCGGACTTTCCGCCTGCTTCACCATCGCTAGCATTTTGCTTTCGTTTGGGACAGTCAGGGCGGCCTATGGTGCAGCTGCCATGGTATTTCTATTTCAGACGTTCTTGGGCATCGGATGGCATCCTGTTGCATGGTTCTATCCTGCGGAGATAAATACCACGCGGTTACGATCAAAAGCCGCCGCCATTACAGCGGCCTCAAACTGGATGACGACGTTTGTCGTAGTCAAGATTACCCCGATAGCAATAGGTGAAGAACATGTTTGGCTCTCAACATTCACGTCTACTGCTAACTCACGTGGAAGCAAATATTGGTTGGAAGACCTTTATTATTTTCGCAATTCTCAATGCCCTATGGATTCCCGTCATATACTGCTTCTTCCCTGAAACCAAAGCTCTGTCCTTGGAGGACATTGATCATATATTTGAGGCAGGTGGTATTACAGGAGGTGTACTATCAGCTCAAGGAGGTCGCACAGTGCAACCGAAGCAACGTCTCCATCAAACTGAACTGATTATCAAAGTAAAGAGAGATATTGGAGGATACTCGACCCATGTTGACAGTTCTAAATGAGATGAAATAGCCGTACGGTGTAGCACGCGGACATCCTTTCAGAAGAGGGTGTCATTAATACGCTGGATATATGTTACGGGTCAGAAATGGCGACTTAATCAGTACATAGTCACCTATCGGATTCGGTCACTATAAGAAGGGATCCAATAAACCAGTGGTTGAGTGCGAGGGTTAGAAAAGCCCGCCAAGAAATAGATACCCCTTCACCAGTTACGGAAAGTTCCTTTGAGTGATGTTCAACCACTGATCATAATTCATTGGTTTAACTTGTAGCAGTCCCTTGGC
The DNA here is from genome assembly GCA_017140785.1 of Calonectria pauciramosa. Taxonomy (NCBI): domain Eukaryota; kingdom Fungi; phylum Ascomycota; class Sordariomycetes; order Hypocreales; family Nectriaceae; genus Calonectria; species Calonectria pauciramosa. The sequence goes on along the minus strand of JAACIZ010000001.1, from coordinate 277,259 downwards.
AAATGCCGATGAGTCTGCCTTATGATAAGGAGGCAACATATCCCACTATGAAACATTTTGCCCAGTTTGATGCAATTTAATTCACATAGTAGCGGTGTGGACAATGCGAATGCAAGCCAGGACTGATGTCAGCCCTAGTAAGCCCCAAAAAACGGTAGCGAACAAATGCCAGTAGTTTCCACTCCCCTGATTCCTTCGGCCTTCCGAGCTCTGTTCATCCCACCCACTTTACCTTCGCACCATCAGGTCTTCGCCACCTACACGTGCCCATTGGTACTCTACCGCTAACAAGAGTGTTGTCCATTGATGAGAGTCCGCAACTTGATCCATTAGGAGAACCTTCACTGTATCCCCATGACCGTACATCAGGGCTAGCCAGAGCGGCATCCAGCAATCGGCATTATTAGCGTTCATATCCGGCAGCTTAGCTACTTCCCCAGTAGTCTACTTTTGCAGCTTTCAACAGCCACAAATGTCTCTCCTTTCAATCTGCTTCGCCATCGGTGCTTTGGGAACACAGCTGCTTCACCACTTCCTCGCTCCCGTGCATTACGGCCCATGACGATGGCACTCGATCAGTGCCATCTTGAGAGTTGATGTTGATTCCGGGTTTCTAGAGCAACAGGTTTACGGCTTCCTCATGTTCCAGTGCGTGCTGCCGTCTATAACAGTGCCGTTCGACCAGAAGCATCTATAGACTCCAGCTAAGCGCCGTACTCCGGCAGCGCCTTCACCATTCCCATATGTCCACTCCGGGCCGCCCACAATAGCGGTTTTTAACCACTCCAGAGAGGAGAATGGCGCGAACCGTTATCCTCAGGAAGCGCATTGACTACCCTCAACAGCGGCGTTGCGCCACTGTAGTCATCATCTTCCAGCAATTCTCTAGCTATAGATTCGAGCACGTGCTTGGTTGCATATGACAGAGGTGATTTGGACTCTCTTATTTTGAACCCTTGCGCACACAGAAACTACGTCGTGACAATATCCTAATTCTTGCGAAACGCTATCTGGCTACCCATGATTAACAAGGTCTCCTGGATAGCAAGCGTATAATTTTACGGTCTATTACCCATTATAATCTGATAATTTCAATAATCAGACATGATTTTTGACCCTGTACTTTTCAGTCCCACTGCCTGCAGTGGCCAAGCTAGCGCGTGCCTCCAGAAACTCCCTAACGTCTCATCAATTATTTGTACAATGTCATAGCCCCAACCCTCTAGAAACCAACAATAATTGACTTCGTGCAGCATAGCACCCAGAAAGGCAAAGATAATTAATGCCGGGGGTTGACGTTGACGCAATAGGTCAAAGTAGGGCTGGGGGGCAAAGTGGACAAACATGAGAGGGCCGGACCAAGCTCTATTGAGCCCCTGGATCTTCAATGCCTCCGTGTTAGGACCTTCAAACTGCCTCATAAACGAGCGGCACTTGCGTAATGTCCATAACGCATCATCGTATGCTTTTCTATCGGAGCTACCGCTGTGAGCCCATACAGAGCTCATGCACTTGAAAGTCGCGTCTTCCTGGCTGTCGATGTCGTCGGGGTTGAGTTCCATCCAGTTGCCTATATCCATGATTCTACTTAGTGGACTACCCTGCAGCCTCTCATGGGTGGGACCTAACACAGCTTCGATTCCCCGAACCATAGGTATCCATTCTAGGCCGAGCACAGTATCTCTCAGGCTGGCAGGGTTTGACCCCAAGCTATTGTCCCTCGTGAGCCTTCCTGAGATGCCAAACACATAAATAAGATTAAGCAATGACCATGTAAACAAGCCGTCACTATTTTCGTCATCTACGTGGGCCATAACCAAATTGAAACCGTATAAGGCTTTTGAATGATAGTGAGCGGCGTCGGCGAGGTGCCATCTCCGGTCAATCGGGTGTAAGTAGGCAAGGTGTAGAGAGGCCAAGCTGAGAATAGCGTGCATAACGAATGAATGTTTGAATCCAACTTGTGGTATAATCAGCTGCCAGCAGATGGACGCATCAGGGTCTTGAAATATCTTTTGGCTTGTTGAGGTGGTCCAGTGATGAAGTAGAGCCATCTCTTGCATCCGAAAACTTTCTGTAGAGGAGTTTGAATCCAAACTACATGCAACGGATGGGGTCGTCACGAGAGGAGCTGATAATGAGTTTGGGCTTAGTGAAGCTTGAGCCGGGATCTGAGTGGAATCTGATGGAGTTGCATGGCGACTGCTGGGTGTTGTCGAGGTCGATACAGGTTTGTGACATGACCGGTACTCGCAAGGGCTTTCGCGACGTAGGCAGGCCCGGCAGCTTGGTTTTTCTTCGCTACACTAGTGCAAGGTGTCAGGCAATTGAATATTATGCACGTGCTGCTGACACGTTTTTGCAGTGTCGATGAGGCGTTGCAATTCTTACCTTGACGCGGCGCTTCCGGCAGGCCAGACATCCGTTCCTTGATTTCTGGTGTGGCCGCCGAGTGGAAGCGGGGCGGCCTCCTTGCGAGATCTTGCCAGGAGGGATCATTGGACCACTTCTATCCGAGGTATCCGGGGCAGGGAAAAGCAAAATCGAGAAGGACGCGAAGTGCAGTAAACCTAAATCAGGGCTGCAGGTGAGAAAGAAAGCAGGAGGAACGAAGAGAGCTGAAGCAAGAAAGAGAACAAACAAGAAATAAACGAATGAAGGAATTGTGGGTGCTAAGTACGAGGAGCAGTTAAACGAGATACGAGGCGGGTCCTTGCACGACGCCACGTTTTGATGACGAAAAGCGTGAACGCTAAAATCTACGCCACCCAATCCTGACGAAATGTACTAAGGGTTTTGAATTAACCGATGGATGGTCGAATTCACAATCCAGCAGCCCTCGAATTCAGGCTTTCCAGCCTTCCTGAGGCCTCGACTACTGTTGGGTAATGAAGGTGTCGTGCCAAGTCTGAATACGAGCTATGCTGGAGTAAATAAGAATTGCATCCCTAATCCATCCATAATCTCGGCATCACTTTCAGCTTTACTTTTCCTATCCAGACCCAGTTTTTGTTCTCGCTCTCGTTTATTGCACCTCGACCTCGTATCTCGCTCTGTATATTCACTGTCGGACTTGTATTGACGTCGCCTATGGAGAAGCGATGAATAATACTTTATCAAAACAGTTAAACACCGTTGTATATATAATGACTTATAAAGACCTTACGAACCTCACTCAGAATAAAACAACAAGCTGACAGAAAACACCGGTGACACAGAAAGGTTACAAAGAAAGGTTACACAGAAACCATGAAGACCTCCACTATATTATATATCCTTTCCACTACCATAGCAGCAACTGATGCGGCCTCCGATACCCTAGACGCCTCGCTCAGGAAGGAGGCGGCAAAGAAAGACATTCTCATCGGATCTGGGGCAATCAACCCAGCCTACCTCGAAGACTATAAGTTCGGAGCTGTCCTCGCCGAGCAATTCAACAGCATCTCTCCGGAAAATGAGATGAAATGGTCATTTGTTAACCCTACTGAAGGATACTACAACTGGACCTCACTCGACCGTCTCGTTGACTTTGCCAATGATCATGATATGGTCGTCAAAGGACATGGGCTCATCTCGAGCTGCTGCAATCCTGACCACCTAGTCAACATCACGGACCCAACTGCATTTCGAGCCGCGATGACGGATCACTTCGAGGCGATAATGCACAGGTATGACGGCAAGATGGATCGTTGGGACGTCGTCACGGAAGCCATCGAAACAATGGGCGGTGGCCTGCAAGAGAACGACTTCTACAAGGTCCTGGGCCCTGGATATATCGCAGATGCCTTCCGCATCGCTCGGTCAGCAGCTCCACACGCCAAACTATTCATCAACGAGAATCTTGTCGAATCAATCCCCAGCAAGCGCCAAGAACTCTTTGACCTTGTTTCGGGATTGCTAGCGGACGGCGTGCCTCTCGACGGAGTAGCACTGCAGATGCACATTACCGAAGTTGCCGTGGTCCCAGGCGTGGTCACAGAGTTGTTCAATTCCTACAGGGACCTGGGACTGGAAGTGACAATCGCAGAGATGGACGTTCACACTCTCAATACCACGCTTAGGGATGAAATATACGGTGATGTGATCAAAGAGGCTTTGGAGGCAGGAGTTACCGATATCAGTTTCTGGGGCTTCACGGATAAGCATGCGTATACTTGGCTGGAAGGCGCGAAACCGCTGCTATTTGATGAGCAATATAGAGCGAAAGGTGCGTTTTACGCAGCGTACAACGCTTTAAAGAATTTCGTTGCTTAGGCATAGGGTGTGCGGGGACAAGTGTTCAACGGTCACATGAACAGTCATATCGCCCTTGAATTGACTGGAATGTTCACACATCACGTATTTGAGGGCATTTTACTTTCTATTAGCTACAGTCAGTCTTTCTCTTCTTTTCATTAATCAATTAAATCAATTCAGGTCATTGAGGCCTTATTTGCTTGGTCATTTATCTCTATATGCCTCAGTGAATCTGTTTTACAACAAGTGGCAAGGAGCCAAAGTACGGCAGCATCTTAGAAATGGTGTCCTATCTAGTGTTACCCCAATTTCCAGGGTGTAGTGCTGTCTTGACTTTAGAGAAGCCATTTTATGGCTTAATTTCCACAGTCATTGCACTCTATTGAGCACGAGGGTGTTTAGATATAGATTGCATGGCTTGTAAACCATCTAAACCAGTCTCTTTTGCAAACCGAAACTAGCACTGAAATCAACCTAACTCAACTAAAGCCTGTGCCATTTGTTTTATTTGCAGATCGATTGGTATCATGTACAAAATAAGAAGGGTCGATTAAGACGAATGGATTAAATCGGTCATCATACTTACAACGTCAACGAAAGGCTTAACCCTCATCTACGCGGTCATCTGGTATTGATATGCTGTAGACTACTATGTGCAGTGAGACTTATCACGGCAATCTGCTTGAGAAAAGTCTGTTTAAAGCGGGCTGAGTAGCTTTTACCTATTTTCCAAGTTTCATGGTCCTAATCTTACTTCTTATTTGCTGAGGGTTTGGCTCAGTAGCTTGGTAGGCAAAGCCGTTTGGAAATGTCCGTCTCCACTATTGACCGACCAAGCATAATTTCAGCCAACCCCACATTCTTTTTTCGCTCACGTATCTCGTTTAATAATGTACGCTAATAAACGAGATACGAGCCAAGTTTGGGTGGGTCTACCTGCTGACCTGATGACTCCAACTTCCAAACAAAATGCAGCGAGGAAAGCGTGTCAAATTTCTTCTGGGCTATAGGATAACTTATTAATCATTCATTTAAACTGCTGGCCGCAATCCGCACCGTAGAATCATTTAATTTACACTTAAAACAAGGACCTGTAGCTTGAAATATAGATCTCCGCCGATTTACGGCTAAAGCTGTTCAACGTTTATTCACACGTGGATTCGGTTGTAGGGTAAAGCCTGATCTCTTTTGCTGCCTCTCTCCTCGTTGCGCCGGTAAAACAACCACTATGCGGCTTGATGCTCAAACCTCTCCACTAAGTTTTTGCAGTCTATTTTGCCTCCTCTCCCTTTGTTGAGAATCCACATCCCTTCCTCGTGGCATGCCCTAGCAATTTCTTTGCGAGTCGAGCTGTGGAAAGCTGTGCGGAGGCTCTTGCTGATGCCGGTGCTTGGATAGGCAAAAACACCGAACATGCCAGCGCCGCTCTTACTGGCAAGACTCACGACTCCTTTTCCGAACCCTTTGGCAGCCCCCAGAGCGCCATCCTTCTTCGCACCCTTGTACGGATGCACTACAAGGTCGCTAATACCATCGATGAACCCCCATGCAAATGTCTTGCCAGCCACGACCATGCCACTCGCAGCATCGGTCACTGGCCCATGGTCGCGCACGGTACCACCATAGTGCTGTGGCACTGACTTGAGGCCCTCAGTCAGAGCAAGTGGAATATCTACTACCATGCCTTTTAGAGCTGTAGGACCAATCTTGCCAATGCTTTTGGCTGACGCGCCTAGCATCCTAGTAGCTAGAGAAGTAGTATTCCCGCTTTCTGGTCTTCCTGAGTCACCTGATGACCGAGTTGGTGTGCTATGGGCACTTTTTGAAGTCTTTGAATGCCTCAAGGGTGAAGAATCGGCCTGTGAGCGCTTGTGTTCACGAGCTTGTCGTTGCTGCTCATCGCGATACTCTTCAACCGGCTTGGTAACGATGCCCGTGATGGAATCCGCCATCCCAGTTGCTGTTGCCATGACTGCAGAAGCACCGCCCGATATTGGGTCCCACCGCGTGGTTTCAATGATGACAGGGCAGCTCTGATAACTGTGAGACGGTTAGCAAGCGAATATATACTCGCGCGCATTTCAAGGCTGGACCTGGCACTCACAGTTTCATATACTTGGCTTCGTTAGGTTTTCTCGAAAGAACAATCTCCGCAGCAATCTTAGAAAGCTTTAATGAGCTTTTAGACTTCCTGTACGACCATACAGCGGGCTCGCTTGGGATCAAGTCACACCGAATTCGCTCTAAGGGTAGCTGCCGATGGAATGACTGTGCAGCAGCACGGACACCCATCTCAGAAGCCATTTTTTCGGCAATAGAACTGGCCGCAGCCGCAGCTTCCTTCGACAAGCAGTAGCGAATAGCTGTTGAAAGATTTTCAACGTTCAGCTCGGCATGCGGTATCGGTATGGGCCCTGCGCCTGCGTTGGCCACCATATGGCCCCAAAATGGCTGGCTAGCGGCCAAGAATTAGTCTAGATTCTAAGAGCGCCATTGGATGTAGGTTCACTTGTTGGACTTACTCGCCGAAAAAGGGGACAATAGTGGTGGGCTTTCCATTTCTTAGTCCACAGGCTGTAGTCCCTGCACCTCCGTGATGGACAACCGCCGCAACATGCTGAAAGAGCCACTCATGGGGGCAGTCCCCAATCCAGTATATGTTCTCGTCTTTAGAGCCGGTGAGGTTAGACCAGCCCTTAGATACAATAGCGCGGGCGCCAACGGCATGAACAGCTTTGAGGACAATGCCAATTAGTCTTTCCGGATGGTCTAATACGATACTACCGAAACCAATGTAGACTGGCGGCGGACCGGCCTCGAGGAATTGGGCAAGGTCTTTTGGCGGGGAGAATAACGGAGATTCTCGAAAGAAGAATCCACAAACATCTGTAACAAAATGTTAGTAGCTGTCAGAGCATCTAGCGTTACCGAGAGGTAGCCAACCAATATGCGAATCCCAGTCGGCAGGCTTCGGTACTAAAGCTGGTGACCAGCAGTATGTGAATGGAATCTTCAGCTTCCGTATAAGCGTGGGAGCGTCAAACATTGCCACCTCTTCAAGATCCATAGTCCTTCGCCATTTGTTAATGAGGTCACCTAGACTTCGGCCAATGCTGTTAGCAGAGAACTTTTGCAAGCAGAAATGCTGATATACTAGCTCACCCTTGCCAGGTCAACCACTCGACAACATCGTAGGAAAGATAATTTTTAATCTGTGGGTCGCTGCTGGTTGATTTCAGATTCGTAAGTGGATGTGGGAAAGCTGTAGTGTTACTCCACGGCATTGTAAACATGAGATGTACAGGAATGCCGAGTGCTTGTGCACAGTGGATATGTGCGAAGCTAGGAGGGTTTGCAATTATGGCATCAGCTACAAAAGGCTGACCGGTTAAAGTATCAGGCCTCAAGCAGGATTGCCAAAACTTTTCGAGCATCTCTTGGACCATGTAGCGCTTTTGCTGAATCTCCCCAGCTGCTAGGCTTTTCATGCTAGGTATAAGACCTGGATTTTTAACCATATAAGCCATTAATTGAGCTGGATCACCGCCAATGGGGTAAAACTCAAGGTTTGATTCTCGGACGAAATTTTCGAATATGTCATGTGTTGCTAAGCGGACGCGGTGGCCGTACCGTTGGAGCTCGTTTCCCAGGGCGATGAATGGTTGTACATCCCCTCTACTGCCCACAACTTGAATGACAATATTCAGCTTAGTAGCCCAATAACTGCTTCTTTCTTCAAAGTTCGAATAGTTTGGGGTGGGCGTTTTGATTTCCTCGTCATCTTTTGCGGCAGATTGGTGAAAGTAGGTCAAAGTGCGAAAGAACTTCGAGTCGCAGTCAATTTCCACTCGGCCGTCATCTATATAAGTGTTAAGCATAATGACCATATCTAGACATGATATAACCTACCCAGAGCTTTAAAATCCTGCCCAAAAGAACTAGCGAGTGTAAGTGGCGAGGAAGCTGTGGGCACGGGCTCGGCGGGCATCTCGACGGCATGTGCCAGGTTGCCGGTACTGGCGGCCTTCTTCAAGCTCGAATAAGCCGGCGCCGGGGTCGATGGTGATATATATGGAGTCTCGTCACCAGCAAGCTCATATCGAACGGTATTGCGCTTCTTATCCATCATTATCACTGTCGCAAATGTCCTTGGCCTTGAAGGGCATCAATCGCTGATGCAATGAAAAGGACGATGGGAATGAGACAGTAATGAGAGATATAGTGTCGAAAAACGCAGAAACATCTCATTTCTCTGACTTATGACTTAGTCAAAGGCGTAACCTAATTGTGCATGGTATCAAGTGTTGCACCCCCGAAACAAGCTTATCCCGATCGCGCCTATGTCCATTCGCGGCTTGTGCCCACCTCGTACCTCGTTCATGATTCAGACCATGCTGGAGAAAGAGTTTGATAAGCCCACAAGGCTCTGGCTTACGGAACAGCACAAAGGGACTGGGGGTGGAGCAGTAAAATTGCCGATTCTCAAACAATACAGTATGGCTTTGACTTCCACAAATCTTGCTCTGGAATGCTCCTGTAGTCGTCGTCAGACTGTTGTTCCTTGCTGCTGTTCGGGCTCGGCGCCTCCGAGCGCTGGACTCAAACCTGTTCGCTGAGGGTAAACGAGACAAGCCCGTGCGGAACGAGCGGTGGGCCTGTGCAGTACGAAGCCGCTAATGTAGAGGGTCCGAAGCTCACACTACAGTGGGTCCAGTTCTGACTCAGGAGGAACGGCGGGGGCGTCGTTATCGATTCGCTGATCTTTTACGAAACAACAACCTCGCAAAGGTCGTCCAGTATCTGTACTATAGCGATCTAAACTTCCCCTTCCGTGGCTACGGGCTCACGTCATTGCCTACTCGGGATATTCTCGTCAGTTTACATCATATGAACGAGTTTTCTTATGACGAGAAAGAAAAGACTACTATCGTCGGTGCTGGACAATCGTGGATGCCTGTGGATGAAAAGTTGGAAGAAGTAGCCCCCGACTCTAGCGGTAAATTGAAGATTTCTCATCCTCGCCCACCCCAATCAACACTTCCCTTTATCTACCTGAGTGTACTAAAACTATATAGTGGTCGCCCGTAGTAAGTCTCACTCAAAACATTTGGAGAGCATTCTTGATCACAGCCCTAACATGAAAGTAACCAGTTATCACCAAGGCTATTTTTCGATTACATCCCATTTCTCGAAATATCTACAATAGCGCCATCTCTGTACCAAAGTCAGCTGTGTCGAAGGCAGCTAGAGCATTCTCGGCATTCTCCGCTACTACAGTCGATCATGGAATCTCGGCCTTCCTGACCTAGAGAAGAAGAAATTTCAAGACATGGATTCTATTCAAGCAAATGAAGATGCGCTTGTCTTCCAAGTCTTTGATCCTTATGGAAAAGAACATGGACGGAAGACATTCTCATGGGCCTTGAATTTGTCCGGTGCTGTAGAGCCAACATGTACAGGCAGTTTGATAGAGATTATACGAGGCCAACGTCCTGGTTCCCCATTCATACTTGCTTTACGATCCCATAACAACAATCCATTTTGAAGATGCGATTACAAGCCTCAAAGGAACATCTCAGAAATATTTGGCTTCAATCATTACTCCGACCTTTACCAAAAGCTAACTTAAGACATGTGTTGAGTGGTTTTCGAATCTTGAGAACCATGGTCAGTCGATCTCTGGTAACACATACATGTTTTACGAGTTGCTCTGCACGGTAAGCATAAGCCCGCAAATGAGAGTATAATCACTCACTCTCTTTTTATGTAGATGTAATCACCTACACCCCGTCAAATGGCATGGCCAGGTCCTCGAGGCTGCAGCCATATGCTTGTCATAGGTGTCGGTTGCAGTATTGATGCGCAACCGTGGGAGGTTGAGGCTGCTAGAAAGCTCGCACGTGAAGCTCCCTCCCTCCTTATGGGAGGAGATAAAGTCATTTCCCCTACGCCCAATGCGATTGGGGATTGGAAAAACATCTAACAGGTGAGAACTGTAGCTATAATAATAAATAAATGACTAAAACTCACCTCACAGATATATGGAGATAACTACGACAAACTTGTACAGCTGAGGCAGGAATATGATTCGAAAAAACCTTTGAAGGCTAATCTCACCATTTAAGGGTTCATGCCTAAGTATTTAGTGTTCCTGGGATGATTTTTCTAGGAACAGGTTTCATTTTTACGTGACCTTTGCTTGACCGTGCAGCGCAGCATAAGGATATGATGTCGAATAGAGATGCCATGAATGGCCTAAACATGCCGATATAAGATTGAGTCGCCATAATTAAGTTCAAGCACCCTCATAAGGGAAGTATCCATAGTTCTTCTTGAGTTTAATATTGGCATTTTTAGAAGCTAAGGTCGCGAATGAGGAATCTTTTAGAGGCATACAGTAAATATTAAGAGCCGATTTGACATGAAAAAACTGTTCGGGACTTCATTCTGAACAACGATGAGTATATTGACAAGATAGTACGTATCAGCTACTTCTATGTGCTCAGGGATTCAAGACTACCCCCCATGCTGAGTCCGCATATGCTTTTCGAGATATTCCTTGCGGGCTGTGCCATGCGTCGCCAACTTGGACCGGCATCCCGGTTTGTTGCAGTACCATTTTTCTTGTCCATGCCTGTCATTCTTGTGACGACGAAGATCTTTGCGGTAGACAAAGCCCGCATTGCAGCCTGCCACATCACACTTATGGGGGCGCGTATGAGTCTTTAGATGTGTACTTCAAGATGCGTTAGCGCTAATCCCAAAAACCAAGGTATGTAAACGCATACGTAAGAACCTTTTTCTTAGGAAAGCTAGCATTGCAAAAGGTGCATTGGTGGGGATGCGAAGTAGCCAAGGCTTGTTCATCGTTGTTCCTTGGTGTATTGGGTAAGGGATTGGCTGGCCTTGACTCATCCTCCGCTTGCTCGTCCTGTCCAGCAGGCTCTGCGTTACTTTCACCACCCCATTCATACTGAGGAAGAGGACCCTCATGTCCGGAAATAACCCAACGTGGGTCGACGGACTGGAACGGTCGAGACTGATTTGTTTGTGATTGTAGATAGTGTTGATCGTCTAGTCCGGACGGCCCTGCCGAGTGCTGACTAGAGATAAAAGGTCTCTTCTTCTAGTAGAAGAGGTGAAGGAAGCCCACTGAACTGGGAAGGGTGGACGAGGCAGAAAAAAGATTGTAAAGGCCGATAAACGAAGCCGTAAAAGGAGCGAAACGAGTTGGTGTTGGTGAGTAAAGAGCGATGACAGGTTCACCACCAGGGCCAACCGTGAGAGAAAAGAAAGGAAGAAAAGGAAATGGGCATAGAGGGAGATGAAGGGGATTCTTATACTCAGATCCTCGCTTGAATGGATCCTGCGGGGCTGTAGCTACATTGATAATGTACCCAGGCTTACTCGTGGATGATTGGCTAAATGACGAGGGGGAGGCCTAAAATGCTCCCCTCAGCCCCATTGATTCATTCCGGTCCAATCATCTGCATGGGAATCTTTGAAGTGCTTACAATGCTCTTATCGCTATGACGAAATTCAATGGGAATGAAAAGAAGCGAAAGGCCCAAATTCTTGTTGCTGATTCTGATTCTCAATCGTTCTTCACTTCCTCACACAATCAGACGCCAGAAGCATTTTTCTAGTACTCATAAACCAATGTCCTCTCTGTTTTGTTGTGCAGGCATTAGGCCTTACCGCTCTCAATATCTCTCCCACGAAGAGAAATTCTCCAAGTTCATGGCGTGGGCTTCGTTCCCTAAATCTGCTTCTCCGAGTGGTAATGGCGACGGAGGCACAAACCTCGCTGACCTAGGTACTCCCTTTGCCGTACAACTTGTCCAGCAAGTCAACTTTGGCCCCCTTGAGTCGAAAAGATACTTTGTTCCCGCGGATGGGGCGGCAGGTGATTTCATGGAGGTTACTGAAATGGACTTGATTCAAGCCAACTTCAAGAAGCTGAACACGTACGTGTATCCTGTAACCTAACCCTTTCTCATAGAAACAAAATTACAGTTCTCAATCAATCATTGACTGCTTGACCCAGGTACAAGAACTACAAGTGCGGTTCACACAACAAATTCTTTGAGGTAAACATTTACCAAAAGAACCCGGTCAATGAACACCACTGGCGAGCTGACATCAGTCGCCCCGCGGGATCTATTGATTTGTAGAGATTTCCGCTTTCTGTTTGTCAGATATCTGAATCAAGAATCAGTGCCAATGCGTTTGTGGCTGTTAACAAGATTGCTCAGATGAAGCTGGAATGGTTCTGGTTTTAGTTTGAAATTTAGTTGCCTCGCAGATTATTGAATTGGATGTGTAACAGTCAGACCTAAACCTCTCTGGGTTGGAGTGACAAAACACCTTTGCATGTGCAACCCGTCGCTCCCAGCACAAGTTCCGTTGGGGCTAATTATGCAAGTTTCAGTGGACCGAGTTAGTAGTTCTTGTCACGTGGTCGCTCACCTACCTATTTGTTGGTTGATCATCCCAACCTGCATCTCTGTCCTCTTTTCTCCCTTCTTCTCTTTTTCATCTAGCATATTTGGAAACCTCCTACTTATCCAAAATGGCTCGAACGGCATCTCCCGTTCCACGGCTTAGACCCCCTCGCCGAAAAGATCCCCGGCCTACACCCATGACGATCCCAAGCCGCGTGGTTGGGCAGGCATATTCCGCAATAGACTATAATTTCTCCATGAGAACGATGAATAATGAGACCATTATCATGGTGCCTGCGTCGTATGATGCAGAATGGGATAGGCAGGCCGATTGTGAGTGGCCAGATGGTCCAGGGGCTTGGAGGTGCTGGAAGACGAGTGTAGCTTATGAGTTAACTCATGGGGGCAACTCATCCTCGTGTGGCTGAGTATGCTATGCTAGCTTCATTCAATTCCTACCATTTTTTCTAATATCATTGCAGATTTATCGGTGCCGATGAATGGACGGGCTTTCCTCTTTTCAAGAGACCAACTGGCCCATTACTCGATATCTTTATCCAGCATCATCGTGATCTATTCTACTCGAGCGAGCATCACCGACCAAATCCCACGTTTCTACCTATTATATATTAATGGATTTTGCATTTGACTTCGGCTATAGAGTTTATTCACTCCCGTGAAGTTGTCATTGGCCATTTTGATCCATGCAACTTTTGGCTCTCAGACACACTCCAACTTAGTATTGTTGGTTTTCCGTCAGCAACATTCCACTGGGGCAAATATCCAGTGCGGTTTCCTAGCGAGGCTTGGGGTTGGGATCCGTTCCATCCGCTATATGAGCCAGACAAAGAACGTGTCCGCGCATACGAGACCACTGACTTGGTTCTCTTGGGAAATAACATCTATCGACTCATGACCACGTTGAAGCCAAGCCACGAGTCCGGTGGCGACTACAGAGTGGCCCACGGTATGTATGTACGAGGTCAGTGGCCTAATCTCGAGAATAGATTTCTAGGCGACGTCGCGCAAAAGTGCTGTAAGAGGCAGTACAGCAGTGCTGAGGAGGTCAAGTCGGACCTTGCCCGAGCACTCGGCAAGCTAGGTTGGGAGGTGGATGGTGATGTTCTAGTGGGGCTTGATGCTGTCGAAATCATGGGTGAAAACATGAGGAGCACCTACCCTTTCATTTATTAGTTGGAATCATCCATCTAGCAAGATAGACGGAATCCTGACCGACTTGTGCCACTGTACAAATCGATCGCCTACTACGGCCACATATGCATAACTACCATAGCCTTTAGCACTCTAACCCACTCAGCTCTTTCTTGTCAGAAAACAAATCAGATAAATGAAAATTAAGTGGAGTCAAGACGCGCGAGACACAGTGAGGTTCATAGCCATATATCACATTTCCTAATTAGATTTTAGATTCTTCTACATGGGCTTAGCCTGGATATTCCTCAAGATACTATTCACAAACGTCAAACACAATCGCAATCCGATCATATATTCATACTAGCAAATCGCTTGATAAAGTCATTAACCTCGCCCATACAATCCTGGTCCAACTCTCCCCCTCCACGAATTTTCGGCGCGCTTTCCTCGAGGAAGAGTTTGGCTAACCACCAATACTCTTCTGCGTATTGAAAAAAGCCGAGCGAGCTGTCGTGCACCTGCGATAAACGCTTAATGTTGAGATCCCAGAGGATCTTCCACCGAACGAGAGCCTGGCGCAATGTAGGTTTTGCACAGGCGAAGGAGCAAGCTCCGCTAGCATTGAAGATGATTTCGTGCACACCTTGGCATTTTGTTAGCGACACACAGAAATTCCACTCCGGACACAAAGAATCATACCTGAAATTAAGATGAACAAATCGAGATGGTTCAACTGGCCAAATTCGTTTGGCGATGCGTCGGTCCATTTGTCTGCCATCAATAAGGCCATTCCATGGGCAATGGAGGGCACCTTGACAAGAGACTGGCGACTGATCTCTTCCTGCTGAGCGCCAAGATCAAGTCCCAGGAAGAGGTCCTCCTGACACGGGAGCCCGCCCGTCATTTCGTTCAACGTCAGACGCGGAGGGGTTCGGTGGAAAATGGCATGCGATGAATCGACGAGGAAAATCCAAATCGTCAACCTAGATAAAACACATGGTGAGATGCGTGTCTTTGCGCGGAAAGAACAAGTCAAGAGCTAAAAGGCCTACCTTATTGCTTCTTCAATCTTCAATGTCATATTAAAATCCGACGTTTGAGCAGGTAATGTGTTGGCACACCAAGCAGTGCTGTGTCTTAATTTTGTGAGACCCAAATGACGGGCGGCCGACACCAGGTCTGAATAGCGATGAAGCCGCACACGATTTCTCGACTTGCGATGATTATCCCAGTGTTGAGGGATGGTTATGATAAATGCGGCCTGCAGCGGTGCAATGTCAGGAAAGACGCTGCTGGGCAACTCCCGGTCAAACAACCGTTGAAATGCTTCGTGCCCAAATATGTAGTTCTCTGCCGCATCAAGGCAATCCCTAGCTGCCTTTGCGCTTTCTGGGGACGAGAAGAGTGCGCCAATTAACATTAAAGCGGTGAGTAAGGGGGCATAGGCTTTCAGTGGATTAAAGGCCGAGGGCTGTAGGATTGGGCAGTGTCGATACCAGTTGACGAAATACGACTGGATGAATAAATCGACCTTGTCTGAAGTGAATATTTGATTGGCTGATTTGAGCAGCTCGTTGGAGTTGTCCTGTCCATTCTCGCCTTTTGCGTGGGCCATTAACTCGGAAACAATCTTGTCCAGACGCGATTGCATTTTGGTATTGGCCTGATATGGGTCACGAAGGACCAAGTCTTGCAGCGGGTATGCCGCGTTGGTGGCCGAAGTGGATCCGGCATCGAGTAGTGGGTTGGTGAGTCCATCTTGATCAAAATCCAGAGATGGATCTTGCGCGAACAGATCCCAGATCCAGCTATCCAGGGCACCACCCACGTCGATGTCCACAAAGCAACTCGCCGCGTTGCCAAGGTCTTGGCCTTGATCCGCGAGGCCGATCAGGTTACTCGCCTTTTGGGAAGCAGAGGCAAAGTATTCCTGCAGCGAATTGTTGTGTGGATCAGTGTAGTGGAGCAGAAATGTTAGTCGGAGGGTTTTATGGCCAGGAGTAATCAGTTGGCTGAAATCAAGACTGAGCGATGCCTGCAACGGGGCTGCGGCTGCAAGTGGAAGCTGACCCGCCGATTGATGCACCAATTGGTTCTCACTTGGCGGTGCTCGACTGCGAATGCATGGATGCTTCCGCGTCTGGCAGCTGGAGCAAGGCTTTCCACCGTCGCAGGCTCGCTTTGAGCTGGCACATGCATCACACGCTTTGGTCTTGCGGCCCCTTTTCATGGGGGTTGGGATGGGCTGGCCCTTCTTCTCATTGCACGTCTTTGAGTGGCGACGGGCAGCATCGCTGTGTGCATCATCGCGGTCAGTAATCAGTATCGGACCAGGGGGTGGTTGGGATGGACGGCGTACGATCTAGCAAATGCCGAGTTACAAAACGGGCACATGAACTGGCGCCCCTCGCTGTCTGGACGCGTCACATGCTAAGCGTGCGTGCTTTTGCATTACGTGGAGCCTTTTGGAAAACTTACGGGTGCGCTCATGGCGGCGCAGATGGGCCAGGCGGACGTAGGTCGCGGAGCATTGCTCGCAGGAAAAGGGTCGAGCGACGGCCGACGCGCTCATGGACGGGGTGTCGTCAGACTGCATGGGGGAATTTTCCGATCCTGAGTTGCTGTGGATGCACTGCATCTGGAGATCATAAATCTCTTCGGTTGCGGCGGAGCTCCGTGGGGCCCTCCCCGCAATCTCCAAACACTGCTCTGGCCGGCACTAGGCCTCGAACGGGTATAGCCTCATGGAGCCCTTGGGGCGAGAGCCAATCCAGCCATGCCCGATTGAGCCGCACCATGCCCTTCCTGCTTCCCGTCTCCTGAAAAATGGAGGAGGTGGGAGAAGGCCGCCCCGCTGTGGGTTTTGTCCGTACGGAAATCGTCGCAAACCTGGTGCAAATGATCACTCACGACGTCAATTCCAACTGCCGGGGGCAGCCGCGCCCAATCACGACGCCTGCATTTCTCACAGGAGCGGGAGGCGAGTCAGAGCTGTGCCTCCTGCAGCATCATGGCGGGAGAGGCGTTCGTTAGCCTTCGTGGGTTTTAATCGTGGGTTTTCCCCGCCCAACGGTGTATATAAACAAAATGGAAACGGTTACCAGCACATAGTCAGTCTCTAAGAACAGCATCAAGACATCCTTTACCCATCATTAACCTCTCATTACATCTCATTACAGCGCCTTACTACTCCGACACCATTCCCGCCACATCATGACCCAAGCCAAGGAATACGAAGGTCTCACCTCAAAATGGCCTGTTGCCTTGGATTTGGCTGGCTCTAACTCACCTTGTCGACTTGAGGGTGAAGTTGCCGACCTCGTAGTCCTTGGAGAGATTCCTGATGCCATTGATGGAACATTTTATCGAGTCATGACTGACCCTTTTGTCCCTCCTAACCCGAAAAACGTACCTCTTGATGGAGACGGCAACGTTTCGGCATTCCGCATCCACAAGGGACGCGTAGATATGAAGTTGAAGTATATCGAGACAGACCGTTATAAGCTTGAGCGAAAGGCCGGCAAGGCTCTCTTCGGTCTCTACCGCAACCCATACTCACACCACCCTTGCGTCCAAGCCGCTGTCGACTCCACTGCCAACACCAACCTCGTCTACTGGGCGAATCACATGCTTGCGCTTAAGGAGGGAGGTCTTCCTTACGCCCTTGACCCAGATACGCTTGAGACACTGTCTTACGACCCCTTCAACAACGTCAAGGCCAAGACATTTACAGCCCACCCCAAAGTTGACCCTTACACAAATGAGCTCGTGGTATACGGTTACGAAGCCAAGGGTCTCGCGAGCAAGGATATCGTCATTTACGCTCTTGACAAGGATGGCAACAAGCACGATGAGCAGTGGGTTGAGTCACCGTGGTGCGCACCCATCCACGACTGCATCATCACGCCCAACTGGGTCGTCCTCGTGCTCTGGTGCTTCGAGACCAGCATCGATCGCATGAAGGCCGGAGGCCAGCACTGGGCTTGGAACTACGACCGCAAAGCCACCTTCATTGTGGCCCCTCGTCGCAAGACAACCCCGATGCCTGCAGGATGGAAGCAGGGAGAGTACAGGTGGTACGAGTGGGAGAACTGCATGCTGATCCACACCGGCGGTGCGTGGGAGGACAAGGATGGCCACCTGTTCTTTGAGAGTTCGCGAGTCCACGACAACGCGTTCCCCTTCTTCCCCTCAGAGGACGGAAGAATGCCCGCCCCGGATGCAAAGGCCGATTACGTGCTCTGGGACATTGACCTGAGCCAGCCCAGTGGATCCAAGGTGGCTGACCCTGCCATGGTCCTCGATGTTCCGTCCGAGTTCCCTCGTGTTGATGAACGCTTCCTGACTCGGAAGCATGACCACGTCTTCCTCAACGTCTTCATCCCGCAGCAGAGTGATGGAGCCAAGAACATTTTCCAGGGCCTCAACGGACTAGCCATGCACAGCAACAAGACGGGCCAGACGCGGTGGTTCTACGCCGGAGACAACTCCCTCGTGCAGGAGCCCATCTTTATTCCCCGCACCGCCGATGCCCTCGACGGTGACGGCTGGGTGATTGCCATGATTGAGAGACGTGTCGACAACCGAAATGACTTGGTCATCATCGACACCAAGACGTTTGAGAAGCCTATTGCCATTGCGCAGCTTCCCATGCACGTCAAAGCACAGGTCCATGGAAACTGGGTCCCAGCATCAGCGTTGCCAGAACGAAAGAGCCTTGTTCGGGAGATGCCAGATGTGAAAATCCTTAGTGGAGGCGCTTTGGAGCCAATTGTGTAGAGCGGAGTTCATGTCCGTATTGTAACTTACTGTGTGACATATTTAGCCTCTGACCGTATATATCAACCTCTCTCAACCATTCAATACATATTTACGAGCAACTCAAAGTTTACTTTTCTTATTAAAGAATGACGTATGCGAGTATTCCAAGTGCAAACGTCCGATCTTAATGCTCCTTTGCGCGAAAGTAAAACACTGTTCCTAGATGATGCAATATTCAGGAATTGGCAACAAAGTTCAATTTCATGATACCCCAAATTGCAATCCACATTGTCAAAAATCAGTTAAACAAAAGAGTGCAAGGGAATTCAAAGCAAAATTATGAATTAGGTCTCGTAGAAAGCAGACTGAAGGGGAAAGATGGCTATATTCTTATTTTTACTGTGCACAGAATGCAGACAAATGGTCACGGCTGGGTCAATTGGATAAAGTGAAAAGGAGTCCATGTGATTCATCAAAGACTATATAATGCTTTTCGTGAATAGTCCAGCTAAAAGTCATCCATCATCAAAAGCCGTCCAGCAGCTTAGTAAAGCCCAACAGTGAGGTCACCCTTGACTCGAGCAGTCAAGTGAACCTCAGCCTCAAGGTCGAGCTTGATACCAACCAGGAGGGTGGCAGCCTTGGCGTTGCCCTCATCGTCGGTGGCACCGCGGAGAAGCTGGCCTGTAGATCATGTGTTAGAATCTATGAGACCAATTTGGGGAGTGATTGATACGTACCGGCAGGCTGAGCAAGGGCGGTGGAGGTAGGCAGAGGGACAACGAACTGCTGCTGGGTGGTGCTGCTCTGAATGTTAGCATCGATTACGGAATGTGAGAGATGATCCATCGAAAAGAAATGCGAAGCAAGTAGGTTTCAAATCTAATGCTTCAATTCTGATCGATGCCAATGAGGAAACTCACGTGGCGTCCATTTTGAAGGTTGTAAAGGTAAAGGTTTAAAGACCTTGAAAGTTGGTTTGAAGTTGTGAGTAAGAGAAGAGAAGTGAAGAGAAGATGTGATGGTTGATGATGAAAAAAAAGATTCGATTAAAGCAGAGAGACCGGCTCCTTTTGTAGTTGATTCCCAGCGGCCTTGATAGATGGTCTTGTGCCTTGATTTCGCGGAACTGCGGGCTTGCTCCCGGGTCACTCCGATCTGCTTCCATGCATACCCATCTCCATCATCTCCGCAAAATGGCGTTGCCAGGCTGGACTGATGAAGTGTCTGATTCGGGCCCACGCGGCACGAGGAGAAACGCAGGGATCCCATCTATGCGAGAAAGGCAGCTTTGCTTTTTTCAGTGGGCCCGGCCGATGGGGTTTGGCGGGCGGGTAAAGCCGTAGCTGAAAATCGGACATGCAATGCAATGCCACGCAGGACACGAGATTTTGCTGCAGAAAAGCTCGGCCGGAGCTACTGCGATTATCGCGCCAGGTCAAACACGTCGTGTTGCTGTTTTCTTTTCAACGCGGGTCTCAGGACGGGGAGCAGGGAGTCTCGGCTCGACGGGTGGACCTTTCGGGGGCCTCAACCCCGTCGCATCAGACCACATTAACCGCCTGGGCGAGCTTTTTGCTCTGTTTACCGCCGATAAACCACTCGCCAGCTCAGTCGCCGGCTGGAGCTTGGGTCTCGCCGAGTGCGTGGCCCCGGCAAGTAAAACGGCCAGCGCGCGGCTTTGGGTGCGCTCAGAGCGGTGTCTGGAAAACTTGGGCGAATCAGCTTGCGCAATTGATCCGGCGGATCCCTGGTGGCACAACTGTGGCCAATTGATCTGTGGGCGATGCACGAAAGCCAATGTCGGACGAAAAGCAAAGGTATGCAAGAGGGTCCCCGGGGGAAAGGACTGTTCTCGAAAATAGTACCAGCCAACGATGAAGCGGTAGATTGTCGTCGAGCCTCAACACGTATCTCCACGAATTTCGCTTCACCGAAGCCCTGGTCAAAGTGGCGTCAAACCCACGGGCATAAGCTGGCTTCAGATTCCCAACCTCCATATTTTCAATGTAGCAGCCTCCGCGTAATTGTCTTGCTCCGATCATGTCTGCAATGCCTCGACGTACTCGCATCCCACCTCAGCCACAATGAATCTGAAGAATGTCATTTGGCATGTGACATGAAGCTTCAACAGATAAATGAAAACGTGATCAATAAATGGATGATTATTTCAATCTTTTATGATGGTTCACACGTGGATCAATTTCAGCGTCAAGCTTGTGGCCGTTGTGTACTCCATCGACTTTAATGTATTCGTGATGGTATAGGGTATTTTCTACAACACAACAATCAGAGCTCGCGCAATTGTCGGTTTGTAAATTGCAGTGCCATGGCTTGTTACTTCTATTCCTAGCTCATATTTAGAATGAATGATGTGCTTTTATCACCTTTCGGGTGTAGCAGACGGTCCATTGTGCTGGGCGTCATGGTCTAATTGAGTAGCACGTGGAGACTGGTCATGCATCCCGCTTCTTTGTTTGAGCTTGTATGCTCTGAAAACAAGGAAATGGGCGTTGAAGACCATTTATTATTGCAAATCACGCTTTTTATCGCCGGGGTCCACACGTCTGCTGCAACCACCACTCAGGTTGTTTTCGATGCTGCTGTCAATATTGCTTGTATTGATGAAGTACGACAAGAGATATTGGAAGTGTCAAACCAGTGTGGTGGAGTATTTACGCGGCAAGATCCGGGGAAATTAGTCAAACTTGAAAGTTTTATCAAGGAGATGCTGCGATTTAGCTCTCCAGACCTTGGTGAGAAGGACCTGTGAACATGACGTGAAGAAGAGAGCTGACAAGTGCAGAGACGTTTGTTCGGAAAAGCTCAAAGGAAGTCGTTTTGTCCGATGGATTTCGCATTCCAAAGGGCGCGAAAATCCAGGTTGCAACTGGCGAACTACATTAGTGCTATTGATTAGATTCCATAATAACAGAAAAGGGCAAGATGCGACTTGTGCATGCACTGTCAAAACAGACAAGTTGTGCACCGAAACCGACCATCTGCCGGATATTCATATGCGGAGTCCGAGGAAGGTTGCCGACCCGTCCAACCTCCAATCGGAGATCGAATTCCCCACCTCAATGGATCATCCACCAATCGCATCAAAATACAGTTTCCCCGAAGTCTTATCTCAACTTCGGTATTCTCAATCTCTCTCCGGCCACTGAGATATCCAACGTGTCACTCTCAGAGTACGTTTCTCATGCCCGTCTCAACCTTCGACTTGCTGCATGAACCGATCTTGCCAGCCACGTACCGCAACAGATTCCTCTGAGGGCTCCAAGAACAGACGGCGCCGCTCTGTTGGCAGAACATTCATGTGCGACACCGAGAACGCAATTCCGTTTTCTGTTGGCCCTACCGGTCACTCATTTCAGTCAAGTTGCTAAGGTGAAATTTACTAGCTTTTGACAGCCACTCACTACTTCACCCGTACTCTTGTACAAAGAAGCCATGATTGAAGCCTTGTCAATGTCCGATCCAATGTTAAAACTAGTTATTATCCTACGCTATGCTGTAGTACTTTGACAGTTACTTCCACTGGATTCAGCCACAGTCAAGGAAATTTTGAATATGAGTAATAAAAGTTGATCGTATTATTCAATTTTGGCGATATCCGACGCAATCTTTTTCTCGCTGATCTCTGCTCTTTCGTCTTGGTGATGAGCTTGCCCCTCAATGATGATGCCTGCCTCCTCCAGAGTTCCACCCTTTGTTTCGTCAAAGTAAAATATGACAATCAGAATAATGACGACATTCCAAGATGCATTAATTAGGAAGAACTTCCACCCAATTTTCTCCAGCGCTATCGGGATGGTGTACAAAGACAGAAAGCTGAAAGCATAACTGATGGATTGGCATAGGTCCAGTCCTTTAGCTCGCTGCGTGAATTAAGAATCTCTAATGGGTAAGAATAGTTGAGAATCATCCACGAGTTAAATGAAGCGATTTGAAATACTAGGACGGCAACGATGGCACCAGGCCCGTAGGTGGTCGTGTGCTTGCTTTGCGAAAAGTGTGTGAGAACAGCAAGCACAATGAGGCAGGCATCCATGACAACGGTTCCTACAACTGTTGAACCCATCAGCTTAAATTATTTTCCAAGACCAGTCGATGATTCTACACGTACCAAGCAGGATTTTGCGGCCAAATCTTTCACCCAGCCAACCCCCGGTAATGATGCAAAAGAAAAGGCAGCCCGTGAGGCAGGCGATAACAGTCAAGACAATTTTGGTGGATTGAATTCCCGCATTGGCCAAGATGAGAGGAAAGAACAAACTGTTTGTTCGTTAAGAACGAATCGAGCACCTAAAACAGGCTCAACTTACATGAGGGTGTTGGATCCAGTGACCTGAAAAAACACCATGATCAATGCGGCCTGAGAAAATCGTTTGAGATTTGAGCCTGTACACTTAATTAGCATCAAAACTTTTGCCAAGCATCTCAGTCTTGGAATTTGGACCTGTAAACAAGAGGTCGGAAAGCAGGCTTACGTGGGGTAAAAAGACTCTTCCATGGTTTCTCAACCTGTTTTCCCATTTGGATTCTTTCATTAATATCCGCAAATTCCCTTTGGATTTCAGAGTCATTGGCATCTTTTGCTTGATACAGATGACGCATGACTGCCGGGGCCTGCAGACTGAATTAGCTGATTCCTATGTGTTATAAACCACGTTCCTGCAGCAGCTCACCTCGGCCGAGAATCCCTGGTGGATAAGCCATCGGGGAGACTCGAACGTAAATGGAAGTAGACCAAGGGAAAGCATAGGAAATACAATCTCAATCTCAATATTGTTAGCGAAAGTCTAGCTGGAGTGATACGGGGCGCATACTAAGAATCCGCTCCTCCATGCCTAGTTATTGTCAAGCTTGAAAGTTCCGAGATTAATTCCCGTTGACAGTACTCCAGAGAGAGGAATTGATGAAATCGATATGCCCATCAGAATACCACGAAGCTTCGGAGGTGCGCTCTCGATAACCCAAGTGGTCGAAGACGTCTGGACAATGGTAAAGGCAATACCTTCAACAAATCTACCAACGCAGAACTGGGCTTCGGTCATTGCAGTGGTCTGCAAAATCCCTGCAATAATTATAATAAAAGCCCCAGTACCCAGAGCTCTGCGACGGCCGAATCGGTCGCAAAAGGAGCCTGCAAAGCTTCCGCTTACGACTGTTCAGCGCTGAGTATGGCGGTGTTCAATCCAACTAGGCCCATTGTGAGGTGAAATACTGTATCTCGTTCAGATCGGTACAACGGCGCAGCCTTGAAAAAAAGTATTTACTGACAATTGTAGTATTGGGGTACGACATTCAGATTGCCCACGTAGCCTGCGTCGAAGCCAGTAAGACACAAGGAGAAAATACTTGCTAAGAGCATCAACGCAATTGACCACTTGGATCTAATGCGAAAACGTAGGTGTTTCAAATCGAGCATCGTGAAAGTTTGGAGAGAAAATACAACGTCACGTATCTATGCGTTGAAAATATGAGATTGCCTTATGCATTACCAGTCTTCAGTGCGGTTTTTAACCAAATTCAAGCCGGGATTATAACAGCGAGGAGGAAAACCCCGCTCCAGTGCAATGTTACATGTCGGACGTTTAACCGAACCCTTCGGCGCACTAGGCAGATAAGACCTATCATTGACATTTCCCGAAAGGTGATAGGGTTGACAACATATTGGTAACAAGGTTAGCCTGCCGCGGACAACCTGGCTGCATATAGGCAACGTCACAAGATTAAGATTTTATTGGGGAATTGGGTGGCAAAGGACAAGATGCAGGATCGACTGTGACAAGGGACGAGCCCCTTTCATCTGTTTTTATGAACTTGTGAAAATGAGATACTCAACATAATACACTGATGAGTGATTCGTTAAAAGGTTGTGCAACGTGCAAAGTCGCTTAATTATACGAATGAAGAGGCCTAGACGGGTCTCCACTCGGAACTACTAGCAATAACAGCCAAACATATTGTGAAGTGAAGATATGTCATTGTGATTCAACCTCCCTCTAGCTATGGTTTTTTTTTTTGGTACGAAAAAAAACCGTAGGATGTTGCCAAACTAACGTCGGTTTTCCATGTGGATAGCATTATCGATAGTTCAGCCCAAGCAACGAGGAGAAGTGTTTTCGGCTTCAATTCAACCTGCCTCGACACATGAAGTCATTTGACTCCTCTACCAGTATTGTAATTGTTGTTTTTCTAAGTCTGAACAGTCAAATCATGATACTCAAAGGCCCTCATTTAAATCTAATATTCCGCGTACTGAATTCGCGGATCAAGGATCGAGACTGCACCCCAAAATATGGTCCCGTTATAGGGTAAGGAATGGGAGGCATGGGAGGCTACGTAAGCGGGAAGACTCGCAAGCGGGACAAAACCGAGACAGCGGAGTCCGGAAAAAAATATCCAATAGCATGTAATCATAGCATCCCTAGCCCAGTACTTTGTATCTTTGGAGTCTTTGAAATTTAAGTTGACCGGGGTTTATGCAAGCGACTCCGTACCAGGAATCCTTGAGGCTCATGAGGCCACGGCAGTCAAGGATTGGAAGAGCCAACATCGGAAGACAAGCCGAAAAAAGCTCTTGGCTCGCAGGAATAGAGCAAATATTAATCATGGCGTACAAATATCAACTATGAAATTCCCATTTGGATAAAACATTATTTTCAATCCACCAGTAATGGAACATTGACCATCTCAGAACGAGTGTGTGGGTTTATTGGCTTCCGAGAGTTCTCAAATTTTCGTGGCCATTCAGCTGGTCCAAGTTATTAGCCTTGATTCAGGAGACCGTAAAAAGGAAGAAGAAGGATACAAAATACCAAAATTTCTCTCATATGGGTGTGTAATAGGAAGCATCACAAGTTTGCAAGACTCGCTGCGCAGAAGGTTTGTGCAGGGTAGTTAAAGTATTACGGAGAATCGGGCTTCTCGCAGTCGAGGCCGAACCCCACAAACCACACCCCTACTAACACTAGCCTCTTTTAGTTAAAAGTTCAGGTGATCTCGGTTACTCGGCACACCTTTTACGACCAGCTGTGCTTTGACCATCTGGATGGCCTCGATGATGGGTCCAACCCGCTCGGCTTTTTAAGCATCCCACTCATTGTTTTGATGTATCCCACACGGCGGTTGCACATCCCACTCGGCCACTGCCGTCTCATGGTCAAAGCGATACACGAGAACAGCAAATTTGCCTGGCTTTGGTGAGACAGATGGGTCTCATTTAGATACAATTATGGGGCGGAACGAGTAAAAGATGGTAATTGTGGAGTGATCGGCTGTGAGTTTATCAATTAAGCATACCAGCGGGATAAATTAGTAAAGAGCTATGGAATAGGTATAATATATATATTTCTTGCCTGCAGCATGCGGCTACTTTTCTGAAAAGCACAATCATTAGAATAAGTTCATTGCATACACACGATGATCGCCCACGCTCTTTTCCTCGCTCTAGCATTTAAGCAGGCATGGGCATCCCCATGCCGAAGCAGTTGCCCGTCCATTTCTGGTAACCAGAACATTGAGGCATATCAGCTGTACCCCGAGAATTCCTGGTTTGATCCCACACGATGCGTCGTCTACTTTAGGTGAGACCGGTTTGGCATGTATATTTTCTGCAATGAAGGATGAGACTGATTCAAATTTTACCCCAGCGCGCTTCACAACAGCACTGTTGTAGCCTATGACCCATACGATAAAAAAGTCGTTGCGACTTACAGCGCGGAAGGCCTAAGCGGCAACCCACTGCTTCACTCGAGCGGTGTTAAGCTCGACCCCCTCGGACGACTATCCTTTGTCATTGATGCCGGGGCCTCGTTTGACACCGAAGGCAAGGATATTTCAGGAGACAATTTCCTGGTCAAGTATGACCTGGTCGACAACAAGCTATTGTGGACCAAGAATCTCACGGCCCTTACCAACGGCATTTATAGCGGTTACCAAGATATTGAGCACGATGAGTTTGGCAATACTTTCGTGCTGGGCACATTTCCAAGCAGCATAATTCGCGTCACCGCCGACGGCACCTCCGCTGAGCCCTGGTACCTCAAGACACCCGCAAACCACAGCGTTCATGGGTTTACTGGGCTCGCAAAGAACGGAAACACTCTTGTGGTTGCCGACAATGCAGATGGACAATTGTATAGAATGGATTTGTCGGAAAACAAGGGAACTCCAGTTCATGTCCCCATCACCAAGGGGAATAACATAATTGGCGCGAATTTGGATGCCGCATATTTGCCCCCTCGCTATTCTGGAAAGGTCCTTTTGGTATCCGATAACAACAAAGGCACTGTGGTTCTCAGATCGTCCAATGGGAAATGGGAGGAAGCTGAAAACTTGGGATCTATCCCTAATTCGCTGTTGGGAGATGGGGGATCTACCGTGACGTCTGTGCAGATCGGTGATACTCTCTATTCCGTCACTGAATTCTTTGGGGACGCGGCAGTTGAGGGTTCTCTATCCGGAAACAGGACTACCTTTCCTTTGGTGGATATCACCTCTGACGTTGAGAAACTTCTTCACTGATAGAATACTGAAAAGTTGGGGCACCATTGTAAATGTCAAAAGATGTCAGAATATAGAATAGGTGTCATAGAAGTCGATCAGTGTCTATTTTAATACCGTCTTCTGCTTTCAAGTCTCCCAAAAGAATTATTGTTTTCAGTGAATTCACAATAAAATTGCGTTCATCAAGGCCTAAGGCCCCGGTTAGGTGCCTAGAGAGGAAGCGGCACGAAGCGAGATGTGTGGAATCACGCGCCCTCGTAACGACACAAAAAAGGCTCTCTTTTCCAGAAGAAGCCCCCTAGCAACAACTGCTATTTTGACCTTGGCTGTGTCATGCGAACCCCGGGATCACTCACAGTCAATTTATTTCCAGCGTAAGTGAAACGGACGACTATTACGGACTTGTAGATAAGCACTTCTATTTAAGAAAAAAAAAGCGAGAATGATTAAGGGATCAGAAACAGTTCAAATCGTAGTTCAATTGTAAACAGCACACAAAGTCACTGGTGAATTTTTTAGATGGATGTTATTGAATAAAATTGTGATCTATGTGACGACTCAAGTTCTAGAGCCCACCTATGAAAAGGAACAAACTACACTACACTGAACAAAGAAAATATATGAAGCCCATTCTTGTACTTTTTTGGGGTTTTGTCTTTTTTAGAAGAGAGCGGTCTTGGCCAACTTAAGACCAGTTCGCTTAAAGCCAGCCAGAGGACCGGAACCGTTTCCTCCTTGCTTTCCGAGGAAGCCAATGCTCTTGAGGTACTCAACACTTCGCTGAAGTCGGAGCAGAGTATCCTTCTGAGGGAACAGTGGCTTGCCATCGGTGTATCGCGGAGCTCCAAGGTTTCCACCCCTCATGTTGAGGAAGTCGAAAACGGGGAACAGAGGATGGCTGGGACCCTGGCGATCCATGTCTTCCTCGAGACGCTTCATCCACATCTTGGCAGACATGGGTCGGAGTCGGAAGCCGGCCTGGTTCTTCATCATGTTCCAGAAGTCCTTGACGGGAACTCCGTCGACGAATCGGAGAGATCTGGTTTCCTTGGCGCTGACCTCGAGACAGGCGTCGACCGTGACAGTGGCGATCTGGTCGCTACCAGCAACAACGAGCCAGTTGTTGACGTCTTCGCACTCTTCCGCGTTGTAGCCTCCAATGCGGACGGCCGAGGAAACCACACGCCACAGGAAGTCATCCAGGTTGGAGACTCCGTGGACGGCGTCACCGATAATGAGACCAGGCGTGATGATTGTGGGAAGAGGCATGTCGGGTCGAGTACGGCGGCATCGCTCGCCCTGGCGTCGACTGAGCAGCTCAGAGACGAACTTGGATTGAGAGTAGCCATCTGCTTCCTGCAGAATGTCCAGGGTCTCGTCGTCGGTTTCGTTGGCGCCTCGCATGTAGCCACCAGTGACGAACATGAACTTGCTGGGGCGGACACCCGTGGCCCAGGCAGCCAAGAGGTCAACAGTGCTGCTGACGTTGGCCTCGCGACTCTCGTTGTAGCTGATGTGCCAGTGGACCAAGGCACCGTTGTGGATAATGGCATCGATACCATCCTTGTCGCCCGAGGCAATGCGCTTCCATTTGGCCTCGCTCAGTCCGAGTTGGGGCTTGGCCAAGTCTCCGCTCCAGGCCTCCAGACGGTGGGCGAATCGGGGCCTCCACCACTGGCCCTTCTCGGCAGACTCAATGACTCGATCCTTTGCATGGTCGTCGTTGTCGGCACGTACCAAGCAGACAACTCTTGTGACCTGAGATCGCTGCAGAAGCTCCTTGAGGATTTGGCTGCCCAGGAATCCAGTTGCTCCGGTCAAGAGCACCGAAGTGGGGGCACGGCGCTGCAGAGAGTTCGTTGCAGTAGGGAGTGGGAGCTTGGTGAGTCTGTTCTCGTACTTTTCGACCTCGCGTCGGAGATCAAGACCTGAAGTTGCAGGCTCCTGGGTCTTCTCCTCCACTTCATCAGTAGCGTCGGCAGCCTCGCCAGCAAGACCAGCCAGGGTTCGGATGCTGGTCTCGGAGGTGAGGAACAGGGACAGCGGAATAGTGACTTCGTATGTCTTTCGGATCCAGTTGGAGAATGTGATGGCAGTGATGGAGTCGAGGCCACACTGAATCGGGATGACGTTCTTGCCAACGATTTGTTCCGCATCAACACCTTCGGAACCGCTCAGAAGGCTGCTGAGCTTTTCACTCATCTGCATGGCAATCTGCTCGCGGGGGCCAAGCTTGGCAGCGCCAGCGCTTGAGCCACCGAGGGCCTTGCAGGTTTCATTATCAAGGTTCTCCACCCAGGTCTTGATAGCAGGACGGTGGAGCTTGCCTGAGACCATGGCGGGCATGGCCTGGACGACAATCCAAGTAGAAGGAATCATGTACTTGGGGAGGGACTTGGCAATGGTATCTCGGATTTCAGATACAGACTCATTGGCCTTGGACCTCAAGTTCGGGTCAAGAAGCTCCAATTGAGTCTCGGGAGTGGATGTAATCGAGGCGGAGTAATCCTTGAGAGAAAGGATGGCAATCAAGCGGTTGCTCAAAGGTCCCTTCTTGGGAGCCATCACCATGGTGTGCTGAATCTCGGTGAGACGGTTGAGTTGGTGTTCAATTTCACCAAGCTCCATGCGCTGACCGTGAATCTTGACCTGGGTATCCTTGCGACCCAGAATGCTAACTGAGCCATTTGAGTTGAGGCGGACCAGATCACCAGTTCGATAGAAGCGGGTTTCGGGTGCACGGCCCATTCGAGTGGCCCATGCCAGGCCGCTGACAAAGGCGTCCTTGGTCTTTTCGGGCTCGTTGAGGTAGGATCGGGCAAGGGTCGGGCCTTCGATCAAAAGCTCACCGATGCATCCGATGGGCAGAAGGTTGTTGGGATCCTCGGCATCGGTAACCCAGAGAGCACATCCGCAAGGGCGACCGATGTTGGATGGATCGGATGTAGGTGTGATGTCTTGTCGGATAGAAGCCACGACACTGCATTCACTAGGTCCATAGGCGTTGATCATGTCGGTCTTGTTGGCCCACATTTCAAAGTCTCGCTGAGACGCGGCCTCACCACCCAAGGCAAGGGTCGTGATGGAGGGAATGTCTTCAGGACGAAGGGTTTGGATGAAGGAGGATGTCAGGACAGTCCAGTTAACGTCCATTTCTGCAACAACGCGGGCAAAGTCACTGGTCAGGTCCTGTTGACGGGGAATGCACACGCAAGAACCAGCAAGAAGAGGCGTAACCATTTCTGTGATACTGGCATCAAAAGTGTACGAGGCAAACTGAAGGCAGCGCGATTGAGGAGTCATCTTGAAGCCCTTGGCTTGAGCAACGGCGCTGACGCTGTAGGAGTGGTGCTCAATGACGGCACCCTTGGGAGTACCGGTGGTACCAGACGTGAAGATGATATAGGCAGGGTAGGTGGCCGGTGTATCGGGGAGAATACCAGTGGAGGGCATGGTGGAAACTGTTTCCTCGCTGACGACAATGGCGGTCTTGTCGAGAGCATCAACCGTTGGCTTGGAGGAGGGAGAGCAGAGAACCATGGAGGCCTTGGCTTGGCCAGTAATAGTCCTAAGTCGCTCAATTGGTGCTTCAGGGTCCATGAGCATAAAGGCAGCACCAGCCTTCAGGATAGCCAACCATGCGACCACGATCCAAGCGCTCTTCTCGAAAAGAACGGCAATGAAGGTGTTGGGCTTGACACCCTGGCTGATGAGATGATAGGCCAAGGTGTTAGAGGCACGATCCAGTTCAGCAAAGGTGAACTTCTTGTCCCAGCCGCAAACAGCGGGGGCATCAGGCTGGCGCTGGGCAACTTCGTCAAACAGGTCGTGAACTCGAGCGGTGGTATCGGCTGGCATGCACTCGTTCCATTCCAAAAGCTTGGATGCATGCTCCGCAGGCAAGGTATCGATTTCGTCAACTGAGACTTCGGCACTGAGCTCAATAGCCTTCAGTGACTGAACAAAGGAATCGAAGAGATTGCTAGTCTGGCCCTTGGAAAGGGAAGTGTTCCAGTACACCAAGTTGACATCAATTACATCGTCATGCTCGATGACGTTGACAGTAAGATCATACTCGGAGGGATCGTTTCCACGAACGGAAGTAAAGGTCAACTGAGATTCCTCTGGGAGGGCTGACGAGGACACCTTCTGGAAGGACATGGCGGTGTTGAAGAGCTGCTCGCTTCCTACTCCCAAAGCGTGCTTGATATCAGCCAAGGAAGCAAATTGATGAGGGAGGCTGTCAAGATAGTTGTTGAAGAGGTTCTGGAGCATGGACGCAAGAGTCTTTTCCTTGTCAAATACAAGTCGCGAAACCAGGATGTTGATGAAAGGACCGACAGCATCTTGGATACCATCGATCTGCACGTCACGACCAGAAGTGAGGTAACCAAAGCAAACCTCGCGCTCTCCAGTGTAAGAGCGGAGGACCAACCCCCATGCAAGCTGGATGATGTTGGCAACAGAGACTCCGAGCTTCTTAGCAACTGCCTTGATGCCAGCAGGTGATGGGATGCAGGTGTCGAGTGTTTGCAGCTCCTTTTCAACAAGAACATGCCCATCTGTAAGTCGGGGCAATCGGCAGGCAGTGACCCCCTTGAGCAGGTCAGACCAGAATTGCACAGATGCCTTGGGAGTTGTCTTCTGAATGTGAGCAATGTAGCTGGCGTAAGATGGGCCAGGCTCGTCCGGAAGAGTACCGGCGTAAGCACGCTTCCAGTCGCGAAGGATAACGGCAAGGGAGGAAGCATCGATAAGAGCGTGGTTCACTTGGAAGTGGGCATACACCTTTCCGCCGCCATACTCAGAGCAAAGAGCAAGGCGGTAGTTAGGGGTATTCGAGACATATGCACCGTTGCCAGCGTCCCAGAGCTGCTGCAGAGCCAGCTCTTCGTCTTCCTCATCACCATCGTAGATGAAGTGGCTGATGGCAGGGTGGTAAGACTTCAGGACGACTTGGTCAAGCAGACTGTCCTCACGCACACTGCGGCAGAAGACTGTTCGAAGCATGGGGTGGCGCTGTACAACACGGTCCCAGGACTGGTTAAGACGGAGGACATCCACGTTTTTGGTTGGGTTGCTGATTTCCCAGATACCATGAACGTCATAGAAGCCAGAGTCCTTGGATTGACTGAGAAGGATACCGCGCTGCATTGGGGACAGAGGGTAAACATCTTCAATGGCTCGGACACCCTTCTTCGAGAGCTTGGATAGCTCTCCGTTGAGCTGGCCGAGTTCCTCGTGAGAAATCGAGAGCAGGGGAATGTCACTTCGAGTGAGCTGAGCAGTGGACTTTTGCAAGTCGCTGACAATCTCAGTTAGCGTTTGCTCATACAGTGCCAGCCATCGAGCGATCTTGGTTTGGTGCTTAATGTCCTTGTTGTAAACCCAAGAGATGCTCAACTGATCCTTCTCAATGACTCCAGAAAGATCAATCAGGGCCAGGCGATCAGCATCAAGCGTGACATCTATGGGGCCCAGTGAAGAAGGAAGTGGCTCAAAGAGACCATCGGCCTTTTCGAATTGCTGGAATCTACCAAAGAAATTGAAGAGGATTTCCAGCGGGAACATTTGCGCTGTCTGAAGCTCCATATCCTTGGAGAGCATTTGCGCTGTGAAGTATGAGACTCCAGAGTTGGCAAGGTCGCGACGCATATCCTTGGCTCGGATGATGGAGTCAAGGAAGTTGCCCTTGTTTGCGTGGAGGACAAAAGGAGCAATAGCAGTGAACCAACCAACCGTTTCGTGGACTGAGATGTTGGCATCTTGGCCTGCTGGGTGCTCACGGCCGTGGGTTTCCGTGCTGATGATGGGAGCTTGGCGTTCAGGGAATACAATATTGAAGGTGTGAGCTGCGAGGGCAAGAAGGACATCAAAGACCTCGACATTCAAAACCCGGTTGGCCTCACGCATCAAAGAGTTAGTGGTCTCAGTGCTGAGAGTGAAGCTTCCTTGAACCAAGTTGTTGAAGTCGTTCTTGAACTCGTTGAATCCCCAGAAGTCGACGTCAGTGGTGGGAAGCTCGAATGGAAGGCTGAGAGCCGATTCAGCGTCAGAGTTGGCATAGCTGTGCAGGCTGTTGGTCCATTGTTGGAAAGAAGCCGAGAAGTTGTCCTTGGGCAGGGCTGCGCCATCGAGAAGCTGCTCAAGTTCCCGAAGAAGGGTTCTCCAGGAAACAAGATCGATGACCAAGTGGTGCGCAACAAGGAAAAGAGCCGAGGTGGCGGCGACATCGAACTGCCTGACAGCAATCAATGGGCCCTGCGTGATGTCCAAAGACTTCTCTGCAACAGTCAGCTCGGCCTGAGCATCATCCCAAGATTCCACCTTGAAGTTATCGAAGCTGAAGCTCTCCTGCACCTGGGAGCTAATCTTCTGACTCCATTGTCCACTCGTGCTATCCTTGACGAATCGGGCTCGGAGCATGGAGTGACGGGTGACCAGCTGCTCGATAGCATTGGCAACGTCAGAGCTAGTGACCTTCTGGCGAAGCTTGACAAGCATGCTCTGGTTGTAGTGGTTCTCTCCATCAGGGCACTGCAAGAAATGAATCCTTTGCACGGGAGACAAGGGGAACAAAACATTCTCCTTGTCAAGGTTCTCCCGAGAAGTCGTAGCAGAGCCCAGCCTCTCGGCCTTGGTGCTCATGATACGAATGCTGGGAGACTTGAGAATATCCTGCACGGGCAGCGAGAATCCGTTGCGTCGGCAAGAGGCCATGACTTGCATGGCAGTAATGGAATCACCACCCAAGCTGATGAAGGATCGGTTCAGGGCGACTTGCTGCAGGGGCAGGTTAATGGCTTCGCTGATGGCCTCTTGGACAACCTTTTCAGCCTCGTCAGTGGGCTCGATAGTCGCGCCCGAATCCTCCAGGTTCATGATTTGCTGGTAAGCCTCATCATCAAGGTTGTCCACCCAGGCCTTGACCTGGCGAGAGTCAATCTTGCTGGAGGTGTTGGTGGGGATAGAGTTGACCACGATGAGGGCATGAGGGTGCATGTATGAGGGGAGCTTTTCGGCGACAAAGTTCTGGATCAGAGCCAGCTTGTCTTGAGACCTGGAGCGCTCCTCCTTCTTGTCAAGAAGCTTGAGGTAACCGTCTTGATGGCGACCAAGATCGCGGAAAGCAATGATCGCGACAATCTTGCCAGCAAATCGGCCTTCGGATCCAATCATAACCAGACGAGTTTCAAGATCCTCGTGCGAGCTGGCAATCTGGTAGTCAATTTCCGACAGCTCAATACGCTGGCCGCGAACCTTGACTTGGGTATCCTTGCGCCTAATGAAGCTGATGGTGTTGTTGGCGTTGTAGCGAACCAAGTCTCCAGACTTGTAAAGCGACTCGCCTTGGATCTCGGCAGGCAGCCAAGGAAGATCCGTCAAGAAAGCGCTCTTCGTCTTCTCAATGTCGTTGAGATAACCGCGGGCTTGGATCGGTCCTTGAATAAGAAGTTCACCAACAGCACCAATTGGCATCAGGATTTTGGGGTCCTGAGGGTCAACCACCCACACCGTACATCCCATGGCGCTACCAAGGATCTCTGGAGCAGTGGGTCTTCCAGTTCGGTCCTCGGCAAGACAGACAACACAGCACTCGGTCGGGCCGTAAACTTGAATGAAGCGGCAGGAACCGTTGTTCCACTTGTTGATGACAGAGTGAGGAATGGCTTCACCACCGATGGAGAAAGTGCGGAGGGTGGGGATGCTGGCGGGATCAATTGTACTGGCCACGGCGGGGGTCATGGCACTCCAGTTGACCTTCATGCGGTTGTAGGCGGGGACGAGACCGTTCAATCTCTCGGCCTCAGACAAGATACACACGCATCCTCCGTAAATCATGGTGGTGAAGATTTCGATAATACAAGCATCGAAGGTGTACGAAGAAAACTGGGCAGCACGAGTGAACTTGTTGAAACCCAAGCGCATACCGTGGGCCGTTGTACTTGTACAGAAGGCACGGTGATGAAGCATCACACCCTTGGGCAAGCCAGTGGATCCCGAGGTGAAGAGAATGTAGCCCAAGTTGTCGGGAGTGGCGGTAAAAGGCACAAAGCGGGGGTTGGGAAGATTGTCACAGAAATCCTGATTCAAAGGAATGACATTGCTGATGAATGGCTCGAGAAGGTGTGCGGTCTCAGGAGAAGCAATAGCCACAGTTTGAGTAGGAAGCTGTGTAATGATTGACCGCATGCGTTCCTGAGGATGAGTGGGATCAAGTGGCACAAAGGCACCACCTGCTCTCATAATAGCCAGCATACCGATAGGGGCCCAAATGCTCTTGCGGAAGCAAAAGGGAACAGTGACTTCAGGACCAACACCAAGGGAGCGGAGGTAGGAGGCAAGGCGAGTAATGATGCGATCAAGTTCACCATATGTCAACTCACCGTCCCAAGAAACAAGTGCAGGAGAATCAGGTGCCTCCTTGATGTGGGCGTTGATGAGCTGAGGAACGGTAGACTCAATGGACTCCTGGTAGCGGCTGTTCCAGTCCAGAATGCGCTCGTAGGAATCCTCGGTGAGCAGGTTGACGACGGGCAGCTTGCGAGTGGGATCCTGGACAATGAATTCGAGTGCTCGAATTGTTGTGTTGACAACCTCGACAGCATGCTCATCGGAAAGGACATCGGTCCAGTGAGCAAGGTGCAATTCGATGACTCCATCCTTGTCAAGAATGTTGAGGGTCATGTTGAACTAAATGCATTGGTTAGTTGATGTTACTCATGTCTCAGTGTTTACACAAAGTCTTACCTCGCTAGGATCGTGGCCCTCGACACTGTCGAATCTAATGTTATCAGGGTTCTCCTCGCCATCTTCCGCCACCTTTTGCAGCGAAATGGCGGTGTTGAACAGAGCCTTGTTTCCAAAGCCTAGTGCGTGTTGGATATCACCCAGGGAAGTGTGCTGGTGTGGCAAACTGTTGAGGTAATCGGTTCGCATATCCTTGATCATTTGAAGCGCAGACTTGGCTTGCTCGCCCATCTCAAACTCAGCCTGAGAGATGAGAATGTTAATGAAAGGACCCACAGCCTTCTCAATGCCATCAACAGGGACATCTCGGCCCGAGTTCACATAACCAAAGCAGACGTGGGTCATTCCAGTGAAGGCCCTAAGAACCATAGCCCAAGCAGCCTGGAATATGTTGGTAACAGACACATCGTGAACTCGGCAAAGCTTGCGCATGAGCTCCACGTTGGGAATGCTGCGAGCAACTCTGTTCAGCTGTCGAGAAGCACCATGAACTGCGAGGGTGGGGAAATGGCAAGCCTGGGTATCTGCCAGAGTATCCTTCCAGTACTCAATAGACTGGGCGACAGGCTGCTGGTAAATGTAAGAGATGTAATCATTGTAAGCAGGGCCAGTGCCACGGAGGCTGTCGTGGTACGCCTTTCCAAGATCATCAATCAAGATGGCGAACGAGGTTCCGTCAATCAATGTGTGGCTGACTTCAATGCAGATGTAGGCATCACCTCCGCTAGCGGTTGTGAGCAACTGCAGCATGATCGGGGGCTTGTCAGAACGGAGATTGGAGGCAGCAGACTGCAGGAAGTCGATTGGATCATATCCATCATAGCCGAAGGTCTTGATGATTGTGCTGGCAAATTCCGCATCCTTCAGAACGACTTGAGCAGAGATACCATCAGCTCGGCCGCTCTCAAAGAACATGGTTCGGAAAATAGCGTGGTGTTGGATGAGCCTGAGCCAAGCCTTCTCCATTTGCTCAGGCTGGAAAGACTGGCCCTTTGGAGGCGCAATCTTCCAGACACCCTTGACCAAGTAGGACTTGGGGTCCTTGGACTGGCTGACGAGCATTCCCTGTTGGATTGGCGAGCAAGGGAAAGCCGTCTCGACAACGCTTGGGCCCCAGAATCCCAACTTGGACTCGACGGTTTCGGCGAAGCTGGTCAAGCCATCATCATCCAAGCCAAGGAGCGGGAAGTCGCCGCTTGTGAACGACGCTGGGGTTTCCGACAGCTCGGATGATAGATGCTGGAGAGCCTCCTGGAACTTCTCCATCCATGTTTGCAAGCGCTCGCGGTGTTGCATCTTCTTGTTGTATGTGAGCGAAAGCACAAGTTCTTCTCCCTGGACCGCAGTCATGATATCCAACAGGGCAAGTCGAGGGGTGGATGCCGGAGCATCCTCGGTCTCAACGGCACCCTCCGACAACTCCTCAATGATCTTGTCAGACTGCTGCAACTGCTGGAACTGACCAAGGTAGTTGAAGAGAATCTCCATGTTCGTGTGGTCCTTGAAGGTTGCGCGGCCTTCCTCGGTAAGGTACCGGGTGATGAAGTAGGGAAGACCCTTCTCCGGAATAGAACGCCTCATATCCTTGACTTGGCGGCAAACCTTGATAATGTCAAGCACCGAGTTGGGCTTCTTCTGGAGGACAAGTGGGAAGATGGTTGTGAACCAACCGACCGAGCGGGATAGGTCAATGCTATCGTCCCAAGCAGCTCGACCGTGTGATTCGGTGTAAAGAGCAGGCAAAGCACGCTCAGTGAAGACTTCGCCGAAAGAGTAGAAGAGCGCGGCAGCCATCAGGTCAACGGGATCAGTTCCGAAGGCTGTGTTGGCAGCACCCAGGATAGCCTTGGTGCTAGCGGCATCAAGACGAAGCTCGATGGTGTTGGTATCGCGGAAGACATTGTTCATGCCATCCATAGCCCAGAAAGCAAAGTCTGCCGTGGGAACAGTGAATGGGAGAACCTTGTCAACGCTGTACTTGGTGGCCTGCTGAATGAGCTCGTTGCTCCAAGCAGGCACAGGAATGACTTCGGCAGATAGCGGGTGACCTGAGAGAAGGTTCTCAAGGTCTTCGAGGACAACTCGCCATGAAACAAGATCAATGACCAAATGGTGAGCAGCCAAGAAGAGGACCTGGTACTGGGGAAGATCAATGAGATCGACAGCAAATAGAGGACCTTGGCGAATGTTCAAGGAGGCTTGAGTTTCGTTCATTCTCTCCTGGGCCTCAAGGAGGTTGTCAGAGATGTAAGTCTCGAAGCGGAAGCTGCCCTTGATATCTGGCGTAACCTTTTGCGTCCATTCGTTGTTGTTATCAGGCTGTTGGTAGAAGCGGGCGCGAAGCATAGGGTGTGCTTGGACTACGGCAGCAAGTGCTGTTTCGATTTCCTTGGCACCAAAGTTCTTGTTCAGGCGAACAGTAAACTGCTGGTTGTAATGGCTCAAACCATGAGGCATCTGCTCGAAGAACATTCGCTGGATAGGCAGAAGAGGGAAGTTCTTAGTGTAGTCGACAGTGGTGTTGAAGGCGGCACCTTCTCCTGCAGCAAGCGACTTGAGGCGACACTGGCTAGCAAGATCAACAAGCGATTGGCAGCGCAGGATGTTGTGAACAGTAACAATGACACCGCGTTCACGGCCACGAGAAACGACCTGCATGGCAGAGATGGAATCACCTCCCAGGCTGGTGAAGCTCTGGTCAATTGGGAGAGATCCAAGAGGCAAGTTGAGGACCTGGCTCCAAACATGGGCAAGCTGCTTCTCAATGGGAGACAACTTGGCCAGGGCAGCTGAGGAACCCTGGCTAGCCTCTGCAGTCTGACCAATAATGCTGGCAAGGTCATTGTCAGTGAGTGAGTGCACCCAGTTGGCGACTTGGCGACGGTCAATCTTGCCGTTAACGGTGCAAGGAATCTCCTCAACAGCAATCCAAACCTTGGGAACCATGTATCCGGGAAGCTTCTCCATGAGGTAGTTTCGGATAGAAGCAATCTTGTCCTGACTGGCCTGGTTGTTGCGGATGGGCACAATCGAGCGGAAAGCCTCGGGCTCCTCCTCACTAATGTACGCAATCACCACACTCAAGCGGCCCTTGCAGGCACCTTCCTTTGGCAACAGGACAATGGCATGCTGCAAGCCAGCGTTGGCACGAGTGACATGCACCTCGACCTCGTTGAGCTCGACACGCTGTCCACGGACCTTGACTTGGTTATCACGTCGTCGAACGAACGAGCAGCTACCATCTGGATTGTATCGAACGATATCTCCAGAACGGTACACATGTCGCTCATAGCCGTAGTCAAGCCACTTCGGCTTAGGAATGAAAGCGGCAGCCGTCTTGGCGGGGTCGGCGATGTATCCTCGGGCAACTAGAGGTCCTTCGACAAGCAGCTCTCCCATGGCACCAACGGGCAGAAGAACCTCAGGGTTCTCCATATCCGCCACCCAAATGGCAGATCCAAAAGCAGGGCCAAAGTTAGCAGGGTCGGTGATAGGCGTCACATTGGTGTTACAGTTGGACCAAATGGTGGTTTCGGCCGGACCATAGGCCAGGATGAGATGGACTCTCTCTGACCAACGGCGGACGTTCTCGGCAGTAGGCGCTTCACCTCCCAAAAGCAGAGTCCTCAAGGTGGGAACGGAGTCGGGCTCAAGCATATCGGCGAGAGTGGGAGTCAAGAACATCCAGTTGACCTTGAAGGCGTTGATTGCACCAGCCAGGTCTTCGACACGCTGGCGATCAGAAATAACACAGATACAGCCACCATTGACCAAGGTGTAGAAAATGTCACCAACAGACAGATCAAAGGTATAGGCCGCGAATTGGAGCACACGACTGTTGCGGTCGAGGCGCAGGCGGTGAGCGTGAGATGTAGCAGCTGTGGCGATGGACTGGTGCTCAATGTTGATACCCTTGGGTCTTCCTGTACTACCAGAGGTGAAGATGGAGTAAGCCGTGTTGTCAGGCTGCACGGTTGTCTTGGGCGAATCCTTTCGGGGTCCCAATTCCTTCAGTTTCTCCTCGTTGACAACAACAACGTGAGGGAACAGTTCCTTGAGTCGATCCTGGTACTTGACACTGGTGAGTAGGATCTGGGGGTGACTCAAGTCAGAGACAATGCCAGCAATGCGCTCGACGGGGTGGGTGGGATCGACAGCCGCAAAGGCAGCGCCGGCCTTGAGAACAGCCAGCTGGGCCACAACGGTCCAAGCCGACTTCTCGAAGCAGGTAACGACAAATTGATCAGGCTTGAGGTTGCCTAGCTCCTGGATGTAGTGCGAAAAGGCGTTGGCCGCTTGATTCAGCTCGCGGTATGTAAAGTCGCGATCCCAGCCCTCGACAGCCTTCTGTGAGTGCACGATCTGAGTTTGCATTTCGATAAGCTTGTGCACGGGCACAGGAACAGGAACAGGCATGGCAAGCAAGTTCCAGTCATCCATTTCCTGTCGAGTCTCAGGGCTGACAAGGTTCAGACGAGTGACAGTCTGGCTGGGGTCGGCCGTAAAGCCAGCAAGCGCGGTAAGCAGGGCGCGGATAACGTGGGTCGCCTGGTTGTCTGACACCTTGTTGGTCCAGTAGGAGAAGGAGATTTCAAGATCATCTACATCCACCACGTTGAGCGAGATATCGTACTCGGTAGGGTCTCGAGCCTCAATTGGTGCCAGGCCCAGACCATCGTCTCCGTCAGTTCCGTTAGCTCCGTCTGTAACGGGGTCGTTTCTCTGGAAGGAGATGACGGAGTTGAACAGGGGCTCCGAGCCCATCTCTAGAGCGTGCTGAACCTCTGCCAGGGAGACATACTGATAGCCGATACCAGTGAGAATGTCATCGCGCAGGTTCTGCAGGAGCTGCAAAACAGTGGTCTTCTCATCACCGAATCCAACACGGCAAATGAGCATGTTGATGAACGGGCCGAGAATCTGCTGGACTCCGTCGATGGGGGCATCACGACCGGAAGCCAAATAACCGAAGGAGACGGAGTCTTCTCCGGTGTAAGCACGGAGCACGAGCGCCCAAGCCGCCTGGACAAGGTTGGAGAGGGTAAATCCATG
Organism: Calonectria pauciramosa; assembly: GCA_017140785.1. Classification (NCBI taxonomy): domain Eukaryota; kingdom Fungi; phylum Ascomycota; class Sordariomycetes; order Hypocreales; family Nectriaceae; genus Calonectria; species Calonectria pauciramosa. The sequence continues at coordinate 236,340 of JAACIZ010000001.1, read as the reverse complement.
TTCAGCACAAAGCTGCTTGAGAGCTGCGACATTGGGCACAGTAAGTTCTCGGACCTTCAGCTCCGATGCTCCTCTGTGAACAACTCCATCGAGAAGAGGCGGCAGTCGGGACGGGGTAATGTTCCGGAGGTAATTGCACCAGTACTCGAGAATCTTGTTCTGCGATTGCTTCTGCGTATAAGCAATCAGCTCGCGGTAGCTGCGAGCAGGGGAGGCAGGGAGACGTTGAGCGTAGGCTTGGCGGAGCTCCTGGATGATGAGGGGTAAACAAGCACCATCAACCAAGGCGTGGCTAAGGCGAATCATGATGTACAACTTGCTACCGGCAGTGTAAATGATGAACTCGTGAGGCAGTTCGCCGTACTCGAAGCCGCTGACAGGAGCGGCAGATGCCTCACGGCGAATCCATTCATCGCTTGCCTCCAGCTCGTTATCTGCAGCCTCGACCTCGCGGATAACGGGATCAGCGTCTCGCAAAATAACTTGGTCAAAGGATCCGCTTCCTCGCAAGTTAGGAATGAAAACGGTTCGCAGCATAGGCTGTCGGCGAATGAGCTGAGTCCAAGCGTCCTTGAGCTGTTCAGGCTCGACACCTGGTGTGGTGACCTCCATCGCAACACGGACATCATAGAGATCAGACTTGCGCGACTGACTCATCAAAATACCTTGCTGCATGGGCGAGCAAGGAAGAATTTCTTCAATAGCCTGAGGTCCAGACAAGCCAATGTGTTCTTCGCAAAGACCCTCAATCTCATCCAGGTCGGCATAGGTAATGTCCTTGACAAGAGGCAAGTCACTAAGCGAGAATGAAGGAGTCATTGATTCAGTCAGCTGAACAAGATCGATCAACAGGAGCTGGAATCGTCGAAGCCAGTGCGAGATGCGATCCATAGTGTCAATGCTGAAGCTCTTAGGAACAGTCAGACTGACAGTTGCTCGTCCCTCGTTGATGGCAGCAGCGATATCAACCAGAGCCAGACGAGGAACTGAGGGGTCAATGTCGCCCTCTACATACTTGGTATCCGCAACAGCTTGCAGGAGGAGATCGGTACGCTCCATCTGCTGGTACTGGCCCTGGTAGTTGAACAGGATTTCCATCTCAGAGTGCTTAGCAAATTGCTTAGCAGACTGAGAGTTCAAGTAACGGCTGGCAAAGTAAGGAACACCCTTGTTCGGGAGGGCCCTTCGAGCATCCTTGGTCCTTCTCAGGGTTTCAATGAGCTCGGGCTGTGCGCCTGAGGCAAGAGCAACAGGTGACAGAGAAGTAAACCAAGCGACTGTGCGTGACAAATCGGCATTGCCAATGACCTCGGCTTCACGACCGTGACCCTCAGTGAAGATGGTAGGGAGGGGGCGGTCAATGAAGATCTCGCTGAAAGACTGGAAAGCCGCAGCGAGGAAGAAATCCTGAGGGTCTGTCTGCAGGGCCTCGTTGGAAGGTCCCAGCAGGAACTTGGTTACGTCCTTGTCAAGAGTAAAGGTGAGGTGGCGTGTCGAACCAAAAGTGTTGTTGAGGCTGACATCCGATCCCCAGTAGTCCATTTGAGGAGCCGGGAGGTTGTAAGGGAGGACATCAGCTGACGTCCACTTCTGAGACTGGGCAGCCAAGAGGTCAACCCACTGCTGGAAGGAGAAGGGCTTGAGCTCAGGCAGGGAGTTTGCTCCAGACGACAAAATGGCTTCCAGCTCCTCCAGAAGCACACGCCAAGAGACCAGATCAATGACCAGATGGTGGGCAACCATGAAGAGAAGCTGTCGGTCAGGGAGCTGGATCAAGTCAGCCGCCATGAGAGGGCCAGACTGAATGTTCAGACTCTTCTGTGTTTGAGCCAAGATTCCATCGACTTCACGTGAGGAGACACGGGGGTGCTCCTTGTAGATCAGAGACCCGTCAATGTCGTTCGTAATGCGCTGCTTCCATTCGCCATCAACTTGACGGAAGCGAGCCCGCAGCATCGAGTGTCGCTCAATGAGCTGGCGCAGTGCATCCCGAACATTGTTGGAGGAAACAGCACGAGCCGAAGGAATCTGCACCAACCAACTTTGGTTGAAGTGGTTAACGCCCTCGGGGTTCATTTCCAAGTGGAACTTCTGAACGGGTGACAGAGTGAAGTATTCATCCACTCGCTCCTCAAAGTCGGACTGATCAGCCATGTACTCCCCAGAGCTGTTTTCCTTGCTAACAGTAGCAAGTGCTGCCACAGTCTTGCATCTGAAAACATCCTGGACGTTGATCTGAATTCGTTGCGCTCGGCAATGAGAAACCATCTGCATGGCCGAAATGGAATCACCACCCAGGCTAAAGAAAGATCGATCCAGTCCAATCTTTTGTCGGTCGATGTTCAATACCAGGGCCCAAATGGATCGCAGAGCGCCCTCGAGCTCGGTCATGTTGTCATCTGAGACAACAACCTCCTCATCCAGAGACAAGATCTCCTGGGCGAGGGCTTCGTCGGCCTTCTCCAACCAAGTAGCAAGGCGACGGCGGTCGATCTTTCCAGAGCTATTCAAGGGCACAGAAGTACCCTCAATGAGAGCCCAGACCTGGGGGACCATGTGGCGGGGCAGCTTGGCTGAGAGGTACTCAGTCAAGTCGTTCAACACCTTCTTACCTTGTTCTTGGTCCTTTCCAGAAAGAAGTCGAGGGCCATCGCCAGAAGCAACGGCAGGGCCAAGATCCTGGATAGCGAGGACACCAATAAGTCTTGACTTGAGCAATCCTTCCTTCAAAAAGGTAACAAAGACGTGTTGGATGCTCTGATTGGCACCTTCAATGGTGTTTTCAATTTCTCCAGCCTCGACACGCTGACCACGAATCTTGATCTGAGTATCCTTGCGCTGCATGAAGTCCAAGGAACCATCCATGTTCAGTCTCACAACATCACCAGTCTTGTACAGGCGACGAGAGGGAGTGTGACGGGGATAGTTCTTAGACCATGCTGGGTCCTGGATGAACACCTCGCTGGTCTTTTCGGGGTCGTTGCGATATCCTCGGGCGAGAACAGGTCCTTCAATCAAGAGCTCACCAGCAGCTCCGACGGGCATGAGAATGTCATGGTTCCTGGGGTTAACGATCCAAGCCGCGCTGGTAAACATATGACCAATCATGGCAGGGCGTACTTCCTTGTTTTGACGGTCGCTGATGGAAACGACAATGGTGGTCTCAGTGGGGCCGTAAACCTGGATGAACCGGAGCTTACCGCTCCACTTGCGAGGAGTAAGATCACCGATGGCATCACCACCACAAATAAGAGTTTGCAGCGTGGGAACGTCTTCGGGGTTCAACATTCGAGCGATAGCGGGCGTCAAGACAGTCCAGTTGACCTTGAATCGGTTGAAGAAGCCAGCCAGATCCTCGATACGCTCCGACTCGGAACCGATGCAAACGGATCCCCGGAAGGCAAGAGGAGTAATGGACTCGGTGAAGGTTGCATCGAATGCATACGAGGCAAAATGCATCATGCGGACATTGGAATGGAAGCCGAATGCCTTACCATGCTCCTCAATGCTAGTGCAGAGAGCGCGATGGTGAACCACGACACCCTTGGGCTTACCGGTACTACCAGATGTAAAGATAACATAGGCAGTGTTGTCGGGAGTGACGGTAGCACATGCCTTGGTTGACTTCTTGGGCAGTGCGAGAACCGACTCAGGCGTGAGAATCCACTGTCTGACTCCAGTAGTGGCGATCAGCTCAGCAATAGCTGGGCGGGTAGACTGCTCAGCGGACAGAACAGCCACGGGGCTGTTAAGATCGCTCAGAATCATGGCCTGTCGGTCGGTTGGGTGCCCAGGGTCAAGGGCAACAAAGGCAGCACCAGCCTTCCAGACAGCCATCATAGCGACAACGGTCCAGACTGACTTCTCAAAAATCAACGGAATGATTGACTCCTCAACGGCTCCGAGCTTGACCAAGTGATGACCCAGGCGAGTCGAGTAGTCGTCGAGCTCGCCATATGTCAGGTTGCCGGCGGTTGAGTAGAGAGCCACCTTGTTAGGCACCTGCGATGCCTGCTCGGAAAGGACATCATGCATGCACATGTCGACACTGTCGGCCATGTGGTGGTTCCATCCACGGATAATTCGGTCACTCTCAGATTCGAACAAGGCAATGTTGGAAACCTTCTGATCAAGCACAGTAGGCAGGGACTTGAGTGTCTCCATCCAAGCCTTACCAACAACCTCGGCAGCCTCAGGAGACAGGGCGGCAGTCCAGTATGTCAAAGTCATTTCAAGCCTTGTTCGAGTGTAGCTGACCTTGGCACCAATGCTATACTCGCTCACATCGTCAATGTGGACAGGGTTGACTGTGATGCCAGTGGGCGACGACATCTGCTCGGGCTCAAGTTCACGGTAGCATGAGAGAGCAGTGTTGAAGAGAGGCTGAGTGCCAAGCTGGAGTGCGCTTTGAATCTTGACCAAAGGACAGTATTGGTGCTCGAGGCTGTCAGCAAACGCGGCGCTAGCATCAGTCAAGACCTGCTTAAGGGTCATGTCATCCTCCAGAGACAAGCTGCTGACGAGCATGTTGATAAAGACACCAACTCCACTGTCAATTCCGTCGATGGGGGCATCACGACCAGACGTCATATATCCAAAGCACACGTATGGGTTTCCAGTGTAGGCGCGCAAGATCAAACCCCAAGCAACCTGAGCCAAGTTCGAGATTGTGAGGTTATGTTCCTGGCAAAGCCTGTTGAGCGCAGTGAGGTGAGTCTTGCCCAATTCAGCCTTGAAGAGACGCTTGACATTGTTGACCTCGGTATCGGGCACTGTGAGTCTGGGGAAGTTGCAGGTGCTAACACTAGCCAGACTCTTCTTCCAGAAGTCGAGAGATGCTTGGTTGTCCTGTTCTCGGATGTAACGGATGTAGTCGCGAGCAGTGTGGTAAACAGGTTGCTGCTGCACAAGTTCAATAGACTGAGTAGCGAAGCGGTTGTCACTGTAAGCCCGAGCCAAGTGCTGTTGAATAACATCGAGCGAGATACCGTCGGTGATGGCGTGGCTGGCACGAAGGTGAACCAAGACAGTGCCAGAGTCCTCTGTCGTCGCAATGGTCAAAACATGCGGTGGCTGGTGGTCACCCACCTGCAGATCAGGCTGAGATGCCAAAAAGCTCTCCACATCGTCTCCATTATCAGACACCTTCTCCTTCTTGACAATAACAGAGGGGTTACGCAGGACAATGGCCAAGAAAGCCTCGCCGGCACCGAGACCGTCGACGAAGATGGTTCGCATAGCAGGATGCTGTCGCACAACAGCCTCCCAAGCCATCTCCACATTATTCACGGAGATGCGCGAGTTCTTGTCCTGGATCTTCCAAACAATATCGACCTGGTAAGACGACATGCTCTTTGCTTGACTGAGAAGAATACCCTGTTGGACGGGTGAGCAAGGGTACAGGTCCTCAACCGCGTTTCGAGAAACGGGGCCAATCTTGGAGGAAATGGCCTTGTGGACTTGCTGCCAAGCATCATTGTTTTCCACGCGGATCAAAGGGAAGTCAGTGTGCGACAGAGGAATAGCCTCGCTGGCGGTGGCACGGATAACAGCGCCTAAAGTGCTCTCCAGCTGGCGAACCCATTTGCGGAGCTTCTTCTGGCGTCCAAGATCCCAGCTGTGAGACACGACGACGCTGAGAGTGTCGTCTTCCTGAATCTTTGCGGTGATGCTAATGCAGGCGGGAATGAGCGATGCGATGGTGGCAGCCTTAGCATTGGACAGGTTATCATCCGTTTGCTTGAGAGCCTTTCCATCAAAATTGTAGTTCTGTTCATCCAGGAAATCGACGAGGATCTCAGGCGCTTGACTGGGCGATACTCGGGGGACAGTGCCGGATGTAATGTCGATGCGAGCCTTTGTAACCTGAGCCACAAACTCGGGAGTGGCTGTGACTAGCGCGTCTGTCTCAATCTGGATGGGATAAGCAGTCTCAGAGTAACCAGTGACATTGTGCTCGTGGCCCTTTTCATGACCGACCACGTAGATGGTAGGGACTTCTCGGTCGGAAAAGCTCTCTGAGAAGGACTGAATGGTGGCAGCGACAATAAGATCAGCTGGGGTGTTGTTGGCAGTCTTGGTAATCTGCATGAGCTTCTCAGTGACCTCAGGGTCCAAAGAGAGTTCGTAGTTCATTTCACGAGGGAAGTAAGCTTCCTCGGCCTCCTCCAGCTCCCAGTACTCCAAATCAGGCTGCGCGACGATATCAATGGTCTTGGTGGATGCCGAGGTGGCTGGTCCTGCTTGCGACAGAGCCGAGCCGTTAAGGAGGGCATCAAGATCCTTGGTCACGATTCTCCAAGACTGGATATCCAAAGTGAGTTGGAGCGCAGACAAGGCAAGGGTGCTAGTGCTGGGGAAGTAGTCCGCCACCAACAGGGGGCCGTTGACCAGGTCCAGGCGCGACCGCGAGGCAGAGAGCTTCGCAGCAACGGCCGAAGAGGCGTCGTGGACAGTAAGAGAGAATGCCTTGGACGGCTCCAGTCGAGTAGCGCGGAACCACTTGCCATCTTCCTTGACGACAACAGCACGCAGAGTAGCATGGTGTGCAACGAGCTTCTCAATGGCAGTCTTGAGGGTTGAAGCGTCGGTCTCCTCACGCAGTCGAAGCTGGATGGTTCTGGAGCTGTCAAGGCGATCAGTAGGCAGGTCAATGCCCTCACCCAATGCAAGGGCCTCTGCGGGGCTCAATTCAGAGCGAGAGGTCGCTCCCTGAGTAGCCGAGTTACTGCCCTCAACGCCTGTAATACGAGCCGCGAGCTCCTTGATAGTTGTTCCTCGAAGGATATCGCGAACAGAGATCTCGATACCTTGTCCACGGCATTGAGTGACAATGTTCATAGCCAGGACTGAGTCACCACCGAGGTTGAAGAAAGATCGGTCTGTGGGAACCTGGGTGATTTCAATGTCCAGCGCCTTGCCCCAGGATTGTGCGATGGTAGTTTCAACCGGTCCTTGGGCTGTCTGAATGGCCCGTTGGGAGGCAGATGCATTGATAGCCTTGTCAATCACCTCAGGGCTGAGGTTCTCAATCCAGCGGGCGATCCCGCGACGGTCCACCTTGCAGGAAGTGGTTGCAGGCAGAGATTGAACAGGGAACCAGATCTTGGGAACCATGTACACAGGCAGTCTCTGGGCAACATCCTCCTTGAGTGTTTCAAGAACTTCTGTGATCTTATCAAAGTTCAGAAGCTTGATGTCATCATTGGAGGCAGCATCAACAGGATACTCGTCGTGGAACGACAAAATAGCAATGACGCGACCTGCGCAAGGGCCGGACTTTGGCAACGAAACAACGCACTGGGAGACATTGGCCTTGCTTGCAATAATCTGCTGCTCAATCTCACCCAGCTCGGTTCGCTGGCCTCGGACCTTGACTTGGTTGTCATTGCGGCCAACATACGTGATGGATCCATCAGTGTTGTACCGCACCAAGTCACCGCTGCGATAGGCACGGAAGGGCGTCTGTCCCATGTACGATGGGAGAGGGTATTCTAAGAAAGACTTTTTAGTGCGTTCGGGGTCATTAAAGTACTTACGAGAAACAATAGGACCCTCCAAGATGAGCTCGCCAACAGCTCCCACAGGCATGAGCTTCTTGTAGTCGGAGGGGCTGACAATCCATCCTCGGTTGCCAACGGTTTTACCAATAACCATGGGTGAAACATTTGAATCAGTAGTATCACAGACCACGGCATAAATACAGGTTTCGGTTGGTCCATATCCGTTGAAAAGACGGACATGGGGAGACCAGGTATCCTTGGTAGCCCAGTTAAGGGCCTCTCCCATGGCAACCACAGTCTTCAAAGTAGAGACATCCTGGGGAGAAATGGTGCTCATGGTGGTAGGGGTCATAGAAGCCCAGTTGGGACGAAGCTTGGAAATCGCACCGCTCAAGTTGCTCAAGCGATCGTGCTCAGACGGAACGCAAATGCAACCACCATAGACCAACGTAGTGAGGATTTCACAGAGAGCTCCATCAAAGGCATAAGAGCAGAACTGCAGGACACGGGAAGAGCGGTCGATTCCGAAAGCTGCTCCGTGTGCCTTCGTGCTGCTGCTAATGGTTCGATGCTCGACCACAACACCCTTGGGCTGACCCGTGCTACCAGAAGTGTACAATGTGTACGCAGCGTGGTGGGAGTTGAGCTTTGGGGAGCTCCAACCTGCGGGGGCAGGTGGAAGCTTGTTGACCAACTGCTGGTCAACAATAATGCGGTGGCGAACGCCCGCAAGTGAGACATGCTTGGTAGCGGTAGAGTAGAGCAGAACCTTGGCGCCGACGTTATCAGAGATAAACTGGGCACGCTCTGGTGGGTAGGCGGGATCAATTGGAACGAACATGCCTCCAGCCTTGAGCACAGCAATCATGGAGATGACGGCCCAGGCGGACTTCTCGAAGCAGAGCGCGACAGCAACCTCGGGACCAACCCCAAGCTCCGTCAGATGCTTTCCTATTTGACTCGACACGCGATCAAGCTCGGCATACGAGAATTTACCATCATGAGCATCAATAGCAGGAGCGCTAGGCTTCTCCTTGGTTCGGTCATGAATGATCTCGTGGAGGCATACATCGACGTCTTCAGGCAGCTTCTTGTTCCACTGCTGGATCTGTCGAGACATGCGGCTGTCAAGCATGTCTACATCATCCACAGTGGTCGCCGATGGGATTGAGGTAATTGCAGTGATGAAAGCTCCAAAGACGTTCTCAGCCTGCGACTCAGACAGGGCCGTGTTCCAGTAAGCGAGCTCGGCCTTGACGTTGTCCTCATCCGCTTCGTGGACTCGAACAACAACATCGTACTCGGCGACATCTTGAAGGAGAGCCTGGCGAAGTCGGATCTTTGACTCTTGAGTCTCGTCGTCCTGGTCAAGGGTGTAGTAGGTCATCGTGGTATTGAACAGTTCTCGAGCCGGGATGTTGTGCTGGTGCGCAATCTCGGCAAGAGGGTAGTTCTGATGCTCCAGGCTGGTCAAGAAACCATACTGCAGCTTCTTCAAAACATCAACTACGGATGTAGCACCTTGAAGAGAAGCACGACACAACATGAGGTTGATAAAGATTCCTACCACATCATCGGCCTGGTCACCGAGGAGGTGTCGGTCCGTGGCCATGAAGCCAAAGCAGACCTCATCGGACATAGTGTAGGCCCGGAGGGTCAACGCCCAAGCTGCTTGGACCAGGTTGAAGAGGGTGATGCCATTGTTCTGGCAGAAAGCTCTCAATTGCTTGACGTTGGGGATCGAGCGGCGAGTCATCGACACCTTTGCAACTTGAGGAGGCTTGGCTCCGTCAAGAAGCTTGGGTAGGACACAGCCATCAAGACCATCCATGTATGTGCGCCAGAAATCACGGGCAGCATCCTTGGAGGCCTTTTGGATCTGTCCAAGGTACTTGGGGTGGTAATGAGGCTCGGGGACATCGCTCAGAGTTCCGTTCAAGGCTTTCTCGAGGCTTCGGCGAAGGTTGGGGACGGAAAGACCGTCAATAATAGCGTGGCTGATGAGCAACTGGCACTGCACCTTTCCGTCAGCAGACTTGGAGAATCCGAGGCGGTGCTGGAGTTCCCTGCTGTTCCAGGTGCCAGAAGTAAGCTGCAAAAGATCGTCATTCTCAAAGGGCTCCTGGATCCATGGGACATTAACAACATCTACTTCGGCAGTCTTGACAATGGCTTGATCGAAAAGTGCTCCATCTCGCACGCTGTCAATGAATACGGTTCGGAGAGAAGCATGATGCGCAACTACTTGGGCCCAAGCCTTCTTCAGCTGCTCTTTAGTGATAGCCCGAGAAGTTGGCGAGGTCAAGTCCCAAACAACAAGGATGTTGTAAGTGCCTGGGGCCTTGACTTGGCTGGCAAGGATACCTTCCTGGACAGGAGCGCAGGGATAGCAGTCTTCCACCAAATTGCCAGCCATACCAATGGTTTTCAGAGCAATCTCAAGCTTCTTCTCATCCACATCAAGCATCTTGAACTTGTCACCCTTATCCTCACTGGTTCCCTGGCTGTCTGTCTGCTGGGCACTGCTGCTCCCAGCCTCTCCAAGAGAGGTAGAGCTTGCCAGCCATTCAGTAGGGTCAATCTCAGGCTTCAGCTGGCTATCAATGCGCTGCTTGATGCTGTGCTCATTGATTCCATTCACCCAAGTGGCAATTGCCTTACGGTCGACCTTGCCGGAGGAAGCGATGGGGATTTCGGTCACAGCAAGCCAGACTGATGGGATCTCGTGTGACGGCATAACATTTTGCAGCTCATCGCAGACATCATCAGGCTGACCAACATACTTGAGGCGACTCTTGGGATCCAAGAAGCTCAACCTCCCAGTCTTCTTCTCTCCTTCAAAACTGACCAAGGCCACGAGGCGGTTAGCGCAGGCGCCTCGTTCAGCGACAACCACGGCGACCTGTCGGACAGAGTCCAAAGACTTTCGGATCATGTGTTCGACGCGAGCGCATGACTTCGGCTGGCTCTTTGTATCCTTTCGAGAGACAAGCTGCAAAGTTCCATCCGCAAGATTGAACCGAACAAGATCGCCGGTGAGGAAGCAGTATCGCTCGCTTGCCTCCTGGACTCCAAACACGGGTTCGGGAAGCACCTTGGGTCTCGGGATGAAGGCAGCCCGAGATGCGCTATTGTTTCCAAGGTAGGATTGGGCAAGGGAAGGTCCCTCGAGGAGAAGCTCACCAATGGCACCGATGGGCGCAAGGCGAGTAGAGTCCTCGGGGTCCATGACCCAGGCGGAACAGCCGTGAGGCCATCCCAGATTAGCAGTAGCAGCGCCCTCAGACAGCGGAACCGTCATGAAAGGGAAACCGCTAACTTCAGCGAGTCCGTAGGCATTGATCAGAAGAGATCGGGATGCCCACTTGCGAATGTTGGTCTCTGTCATGGCCTCACCAGAAAGGTTAAGAGATTCAACATCCACAAGCTCATCGGGCTCGAATAAATCAGCAGTAGCGGGGGTCAAGCAAGCCATGTTGGGTGACATGCGCTGGCAAGCACCTCGAATATCAGTCAACCTATCCTGCTCAGAGGGGGTGCAAACGCAACCACCCTGGGTAAGGGTCAGAAAGATTTCGCTAATGCTGGTGTGGTGATCATAAGCAGAGAACTGCAACATTCTAGTGTCTTCAGAAAGATCAAGTCCATTGCAGTTGGCCTCAATGGAGGAGGAAAATGTTTCGTGAGTGATAACAACCTGCTTCGGAGTTCCGGTGGTGCCAGAGGTCGAGACGATGAACGCGGGGTGGTGAGGCTCGACATCAACTTCAGGGCGGGTTTCGGAAATAGTAAGAGATTCGTCGAGCTTAGAAATTCCCAGGACGGTTCGAGCAAATCCGGTGAGCTTAGTCTGATACTCGGGGGTGGTGAGAATGACGGAGGCGTTCAGGGTTCGGAGTGTAAGCGCGAGTTGGTCGACTGGAAGCGAGGGGCTCAACGGGGCAAAGGCACCACCGGCCTTGAGCACGGCCAAGTAAATAACAGGAACCCAGCCAGACTTGTCCAAGCAAGTAGCCACGGTTTGACCTACACTGACACCAACCTGAATAAGCTGCAAAGCCAGGGCGTCGGAGTACTGGTCCAGCTCAGTATAAGTCAGACGAATGTCCCACGAAACACTAGCTTCAGCATCAGGAATGGTCTCAGCTTGGTCAGTAATCAATTCATGGAGGCAAGAGGGTTCTCTAGAAGGCATTCGGCCCGCAAGCATTCGTGCCTTGTCCAAATCCTCAGGGCCAATGAGTGAAATGGTCTTCAAAGGGTCGTTATTAGCTGCAGAGTGAATCTGCTTAAAGGCCCGCGAAAGCTGGGCTGCAAGGTACGGCAGGATATGTTGATCGACAAGGGTTGAGTTTACGACCATTTCCGCATTCAGATTTCCACCCTCTCCAGAGCAGAGAATTGCAAGGGGGGTGGTGCCGTTGACGATACCATCGTCGTTTTTCAGGACATTCTTCTGTTCAGTGAGAGAGATGCTGGGGCTATAGAAAAAGGAAGACCGAAAGACAGATTCGGTCTCCGCATCGCCCACTTCCAAGGCGGGAGAGGACTGTCCGGGGGTGGTCCAACCCTCGATTTGTTCCTCGATGGCATCAATATGGCTTCCAATGGACTCCTCAACATCCAGCTCGACTGTCAAGGGCTTGGGGGCTTCCTGGGCTTGAGCCTCAGCGGTGTCAGAAACGTTGGCTCCAAAGACAACAGCATCTTGGGTTCCAACGTGAGCCTTAACGACCATGCCCCATGCCAAAAACAGCTGGGCTGGGGTCAAGGCACTAGCCAAGTGTTCGACAGGCGACTCGTTGGGAGCGATATCCAACGACCAGTGGGTGTCCAGGCGGCCGACTGTGGTTCCGGCAGACATGGCGGGGAAGTCGGTAGGCGAAGCGCCTGTATGGCTGCGGTTAGACATGGTGATTGACTATGGGCAATATTATTGCTCAAAGCGAAAAATAAAATCTGGGGTCTATAGTGCAGACAGCAACAATATGGAGAATGAGTCTAACGGGAATTCAATGAATGGTGAATTCGATCAAAAGATCAACAACAAGGAGTGTTAGAGGACCCTTCAGAGCGAAACAAAACTCTAGGTACAAAAAGCAAGAGCCGATCCTCAGGTAAAAAGCAGTGAGCATTGTTGATCAACTCTGTATCACGTCATACCAATGCACACTCAAGCACGACTAGCTGGCGGATGGATAAAAAAGGTCCAAAGGGCCCGCGCGCCCCGAACCCTGAGCCAGGAATAGTCTATCCTTCCATTTCACCTTCCGTGCACCTTGCGCCTCTCTATCTGACCACACCGTATTCCAAAGATTCCAAAGAGCAACTACTTCCGCCAATTAACTTCACGATTCCCCGCATATTTGACCTCAGCCCAACGTTGACGATGGGACACGCTTGCAAATGACAGGCCCTGCCGTCTGTCTGTCACTGTGGGCAAAAGAACACGGCAGGAACCCGCTGACGTTGCAGAAACGTCTGATCCTAGAGGCTAGATTAGATGGATGCGCAAGGGGCACAGCGCATCCTAGCGCAGCCCACTTTCAGCCTTCGCTCATCCTCCAAGTGGACCGGATGGGAAATTTTTGCAGGCAGCATACGGGAAGCATATACGGCCATTTCTGGTGACAAGAAGGCTGAAATAGGCCGTAAAATGAATATTTAGGCTTTGAACCTGTTTCACCATGTCCGGCTGCTTCGGCACGTTCTTTTTCGTTTTTTGTTCGTGTTCAGGCGGCTGGTAGAGCACGCACATGTCCGCACTCGCTTAGAGTGGTGGGAAATTGGCCATCAAAGGGATGGGATGAGGGATGAACTTAGCGTCGCGTGTCCCCTCGCCCCTTGACCCCAGCACAAGCACGTTCTTACCCAAGAATCCGTTCATCCCTGCACGGCCCCTTGGAGCGATGCAAAAATCCCGACTCCATGCGAAGGGTCGAGAGTGTTCGGCACGATCCGAAAATCCGAGTTTCTTCAGCCCTCAAACTTTGAGCATGCAGCTCTCGTCGAACTTAGATAAAGTCTAGAAAAAGCTTGGCAGCGATCAAAAATGCTTAAGGTGTTACGACCAAGCGAATAGTCTTTTTCCCATGCATTTCTATTCATGAGCTTGGGCAGTTGGGCTGCCGTATAGTCGGCACGAATTCCTCTTGGCCGGCTATATGCACAACCACGATAGTTGTCTCCCTCATAGTTGACTTTCTCGGCATCTCGAACCGATAGTCAATCACAGGCACTTGCCAGTAATTATTGGCAAGATAGACCTCACAGCTATAATTCTACATTGTAGTGATGAACGGGTAGGCGATGATATTCACCAGCACGTACGTCGGCTACTTTGGAACAGCTCGAGGCACTTTCACAAAAGAGTCGCCTAACCGTCAAAGTCAACTGTAAACACTGTAAATATAGGCGACAACCTGGACAGTTGCCGACTTTGGTGTCTTTTGGGTTTTGGGTTTGAGGAGTTAAGCGATGCGGCCTATTGCTTCCCTTGTTCCACTTGAGTTTCGAGTGTTGAGTCTCGACTTTTGAGTCCCGAGTCCGTCCCGGCATCACCAAGGGTTTATTCCATTTAGTAAGCGGCAGTTGTGTTGGCCACGGCTTATGTTGCAAGCTGGCTGGTCGGATGTACGGCATCGGCTCGAGGCTACTTTTGATTGGACACGAGGACGACTACACGCGGCTTCTCGTCAGAATAGGCGACCGCATAACGTAAGATGGGTCCAGAAATTCCTTCAGGCGCGCTGGATTCCCATTCCAAATAGCGGCATAGCTCGCCCTAAATCCTCCCGGTCCGACAAATAGGAAGACGCAACAACGGGGCCAGTCTCGTGTGCGCAGCGAATAAAACGTTGCAATCAAACTACTGTGGATACTAATCTTACTTTTTGTCCCGCTCGGCCTTTTGCTATTGGCCAATCGGGGCTACGGCGGACGGGTCCGCGGGGGCCGCTAACTGGTCTAGATTACTGACCCACCTTGCCACACTTGCGCCGCTGACCAACTCCCCTACCCTATACCCATAATCGATCAGTGCAAACAAGTCTTGACAACAAAAATTGAGTTATTAGCTGTCTTGTTAGTTTTTTTTATATACAATCAAGAATATTTTATTGAATAGAATAGCCTGCAATAGGCGAAAAATGCCACGGGTGTGTTATGCTTTACCATCATGTGAAACAACAATATATTCATGGAAACGGTATCTTGTACATGCTGCAGAAGAAGACTGAGCCAACCTTTAAAGATATTTATCCTAAAATAAACTTTCAAGACATCTCTCATCAATACATCATTACACAATCTAATTTATTTTTGATTCCATTGAATTTTCTCTTCAACTTTGAAAGCGGAGTTGGAAAGAGTTTTGTTCGACTTCAGTATTTGGGCCATCAACGGCCGGGCTATTGTGGGGCTATCTGACTAATCACGGACTGCTTCGTCCGAGAAAATGGAGACCATATTTTTTCCAAGATGGATGGGTGAGAAACAGACAAGCAAATCACAAAAGAATTCTACGTGTCTTGACGTAAAAAACAAGGAATAAATACGATAGTACATCCCAATTATTTACGAATCACCATACGTGAAAGGCCGTAGACCAAATATGACAAACGAGCACTGGTGCCCCAACTGAGAGCTTCATATATTTATGGCCACAATTTTTTCTAAGATGGCCTTGCCTCTGATTCAATACTCCAGTATGATCGATCAGATGAGTTCTTAGGTGTTGTGGCCTCTCACGGTAAATCCGATCACTGATTAGCGCATGCACGCGGAAGGTGTCAGAACTCTGTTCACGCAATCAAATGTGAAATCGCCCAAAAAATCGACTACAGCAATTTAATTTTTCATGAAAGGATTCGAAGAAGCCACAATCATGGAAAGATTAATAAAGTTCCGTTTCTGGACGGTGCTGGGGCACGCAAAGCGTTAAGTCAGCTCTCAAGTAAAACATCTGAAACGTTCCAGGAAATCGGCACCCTTACGCACCCCTCTATTATTTATACCACTATGTCCAACTTTGCATCTTATCAAATTCTATCCCTTAAGCATCTTCAGCAACATATTCCACGCAACTGACTGTCATCTCATAATCACGAGTCGCAATCCTCAAAGCAAAATATGCTTCTTTGCGGCTAGACCAGGCTCATGTCACGATCTTTTGTAAAAAGTATGCTACAGGAATTGATAATCGTAGTCTAGGTGATGAATGCAGTTATTTTGACTTAGTTTTGAGACGAGAGCCAGTAAAATGGGCCGGCAGAAATTCCGTTACAGGTTCCGTGGAAACGTTTTCAGCTTAGTGCTGGTGATCGACAAGAAGTGGCTTGCCGAGGACAATGACGCCGAATCTAAACTTACACAGTATTTGGCTCCCCAGGACCGATATGGGATTGATGCGGAAAAGGATGCGAGTATGATGTGCAATTATAAAAGAACAAGAATAAAGGGAAAATTAGTCTGGCGACAAGAGGTGTGATTGCGTACGCCTGAGTTCGAGATCAATGATGGGAAGCATTTGCGTAGAAACGGGACAGTGAGGGCGTCAAGAAAATACTAAGCGTGAAACTTAAGGCACCCGAAGTATCCATAAAATTAAGGTGCGCGGCCAAAGGCGCCGCCGCGTAACTTTGACAAGAATACATCAGCTAAATGAAAGCGGCATGAGCTGGATGACGTAGCAGAAGACTGCAGGCGATGTTAGTCCGACGCAGCGACTCCAAATTAATCAACAGGATCAAGAATGATGCTGTCAGAAATCTATAAAGTGCTGCTCTCCTAGCTGTGAATCTTTAGCTACGAACTTTGCAGAATTCACAAGACATTATTCCACCAACCCGGATTACACCATTCAACATGAAGGCCTCCGTTATAATTGCCAGCGCTCTTTATGCGGCGACTGGAATGTCAGCTCCTGCCAAAGAAGTTGATATCGGATTCAAGCAAGTGAAGCTCGAGGAGCCTCTGAACTGGGTACCAAGCCGTTCATTGTATCCAAACAGAATATTGAAAGCGCTCCGCGCAGACCTTACCGATTATGTCGACGGACTAAGTTGGGCATACTATGTGCTTCAAAGATGCCAAAGTTTGGCAGGCTGCACTTCGATTCTCGTTTACTCTGGTTTGTCTAAAAGCCCGCTTTCAAAGTTTTCAAGTTAATGTGGATTCAGCAAATAATACGTTTGTGACAAGTAGCCAGAGCGATCGCCTTTGGTTTGGAGATCTTATCTGGGGCGGCCCAACGAGTGCGAGTGACTATAACAGGTATCCTGGGGTGGTGGCCGACTCCATTGCCTTTTCAATCTATTGAGACTTCGAATACTATAAAAAAAATCTCAGCGTGCAAAGATGGTAATACAGGCATCATAATGAAGGACTGCTGTTCATAGGAAAAAGAACCATGAGGCGAGGGTTCACCATTGGTCTTGAGATACTCAGATTAGTCCAATTTTTCAATGTATAATGTTGATGGGTGTAACCGTCTCGAGGAGGGTCTCATCTAGCGACGCGACATTCTTAGGAACAAGCGTACTTGGCTGAGGAACCGTATGAAATATTTCACGTGATCGATTATGTATTTTACAAAGATACAGCATGCAAATTTTACAAAAACTGCCGTTCTGAGGGATCAATCTCGTCAAATGGAATAAACGAGGTGATACGTTCCGAGGCACCTACGTCATTCCGTGATCGCGCGAGGTTCCGTTCCGCTACGCACACCAAGACCCCGCCCTACGCTCTTGCACTTGATACGAGAAGTATTTTATAGTAAAGGACCAAAGTAAATCCGATCATTGTTCATGGACAGCAAGTTTGTGACTATTGCTGATGCGAGAAAGTGCTTTCATGGGATAATCGGAACAGTAAGCAATGGATGAAATGCATTGAGCGACATGAGAGCACGACGGTCCGAGCCATCCCTTATGATAGACGCAAGAAATTCAGTCAAAACACTCGGAATTTCCTGATGAACTTGGGGTTTTGGTTTTGGCAAAGGTAAATAGCGTCCCGGTCTACCCCCGGTGTCTTGGGAGGTGTACTATATTTGGCGGTTCCGCCATGGCGGGTGAGATGCGCGCAGGCATTGATTTTGTTATCGTGCTAATAATTAGTAAGAAATTATTGATATGGGCAAAACTGGATAGCAAGTGTACCTCGGGTCGAGTGTATTCGTAAACGTTCGCCTGGTTTTGCAAGTGGCGCAAATCGAACATTCGACGAAGACGCTACCACTTCTTTGTCGCTTCATCCTTTTCTTTCTTCCTTGGCGGGGTCACCTGATAGCATAGTAGATGTTAGGTAGAAATTCTTGATACATGATTTCAATTATGATTCATGGGTTGAAATGATGATTCATCATCTTTGAGTGGTGGTTGTGGTGATAAGAATCCCCGTGATAGGAACACCTCGGCTGAACGATTTCGGCTATTTCCGTCATCGATTCAATGCCCAAGTCACCGTGACGGTGAACGGAACCCTATCGCCACGGAAGCTATCAATTGCGCAACTGGGGTCAGTTTCCTGCGCATGACACGGCGAGGACGGGCTGAAGGACGGGCTGAAAACGGCTCGGAAAGTGGGCCATGCTGCGGAACCCGCTCCAAGGCGGCGGGATCCTGATTGCATTGTATTAGACGTATCAGTCCAACATTAGGCTAGTCACGGAGCCATTCCGTCAGAGCCTGGATTGATTGCGGATGATTTTGGCAGAAAGCTGTCGATTAAAAGTGTTGCTGTCTTTTCCATTCAGCGCGACCTAGTTAGTACACACATCTCGGAGGATATCGCACGGCCCTTCTCAGCGCCACCCACACATCCAACATCATGAATCCTACCAGAAGCATATCCCGGACTCATCTGAGGTGGGCCCACGTATTGCAGAGGAGGACCTGCAGAGGGTTTGCTACGCATAAGCAAATCCCTCTTATCATCCAGGGCAAAGACGTCCAGACGCCATCGTCGTTCCCCGTTGTCAGCCCTCTGACCGGCAAGGAAGTCTGGTCGCTCTCGTGTGCCACAGATCAACATGTAAATGACGCCATCGAGTCTGCACAGGCGGCGTTCCCCGCCTGGTCCAAGACAAAGGCGTCGCACCGCCGTGACTTGTTTCTTGCCGCTGCCGATGTCATGGAAAAGCGTCGAGAGGAGCTGGGAAGCTACATGCACCATGAAATAGGAGCAAACAAAGACTACCAGGACTTCATTATCGGTCTTTCCATCGATGGTCTCAAGGATACGGCAGGTAGAATTGCGGGTGCTGTTCAAGGTTTTGTGCCGCAGTCGAACCACGAAGGCATGAAAGCCATCGTTCACAAGAGACCCTATGGTGTGAATTTGGGCATTGCGCCATGGTTAGTGAAAATGACGTTAAGAGTGGATTTGGAAGCTAACAAGCAATTAGGAACGCGCCGTATCATCTTGGTCTTCGATCCATCACTTTTGCTCTTGCCGCCGGAAACACAGCCATCCTGAAGGGCGCCGAGTTCTCACCATACTGCCACTGGGCCATTGCGGATGTATTCAGAGAAGCTGGATTGCCCGATGGCTGTCTCAATCTTCTTTTCCACTCACCCAAGGATGCACCAGGCATCATCGATACGCTGGTGGCCCACCCGCACGTCAAGAAGATCAACTTTACAGGAAGCACTCGAGTTGGAAAGATTATTGCAGGCACAGCCGGCAAGCACCTCAAGCCCGTGCTGATGGAGCTTGGAGGAAAGGCCAGCGCGATTGTGTTGGCAGATGCGGACCTTGAGCAGACAGCGCTTCATTGCATTCGTGGTGCTTTTGCAAATGTGGGTTGAGCACCGAACCTTTTTTTGCTATTCTAGAGACTAACAAAAGACTATAGGCGGGACAGATTTGCATGTCGACCGAGCGCATTTTGGTGCATGAATCTGTTGCAGGACAGTTCCAGGAACTTCTCATCGAGAAGATGCGCCAGATCTTTGGTTCCGAGAGCGACATGCCCGCTGTCGTCACCGCGTCGTCCGCCAAGCGCAACCGCGAACTTGTCGCTGATGCTGTCTCCAAGGGGGCTGAGCTCTTGCCCATTTTCGATTACTCAAAACAAAGCGAAGTAGAGACCATCATGAAGCCCATGGTGGTGAAGAACGTGGACAAGACTATGGACCTGTACTCCGGCGAATCATTTGGGCCCAGCGTATCGTTCTTCACTTTTAGCACAGAAGCCGAGGCCATTGAGCTTGCCAACGACACCGAATATGGTCTATCTGCTGCCGTGTTTACTCGGGATCTTGCGGCAGGGTTTCGCATTGCTGATGCGCTGGATTCTGGTGCCGTGCACATCAACTCGATGACGGTTCATGACGAGCAGCCGCTTCCGCACGGTGGAGTGAAGCAGAGTGGATTCGGCCGATTCAATGGATACCAGGGTATGGATGAATTTTTGTATCCCAAGTCTGTTACTTGGATGGATTAAACGGATTAATTTTGGCCTGTATACATCGAGATTGGTCGGAACCAGTGTTATTTTAGCATTTAACTTGTCTCCATTCTCTTTATCACACAAATTATTTTATTGAGAGGACATGTCAGTGCGATTGAAGGCCGAGATGTCACAACAAAGTTTCCTTCGTAAAAATATGAAGACATACAAAGCAGGCAAAGGAACATGGTATTTAGAACGCAAAACTATCCAAAATTATTTTATTTTATTTTTATGTACTCCTTTTGTTTGCGGTGAGGGCCGGAAAACTTCATCCAAAGATGACCTCCTGGCTTGTTTCATGCTGAGATCGGCAATGCAATGCAACACGAAGCGAAAAGAAGGAAAAATTGTTGATTCGAGCTTGCCCATCGAATTCGCGAGTATCGTCAAGGGTATATCGCTGGCATGTAGGAAGTTCCGGTGCACCTCTCCCAATGAGGCGTATCAGCAAGCTCTGATTGGGTGCCTGTTCCGCCACCTCCACGTCTGACCCCACGGAACGGAAGATCCGTGAGCGGCGGAATCTGGGGTGCGCCCGCTAGCAGGGATGCTAACGCTGTGTGGTGGTGTTGAAACCGCTTGTTACGAACTGGGCAGATCGTGCAGGGTTGGATCTGGCATTCCGTTGTAATCTGGGGTCAGCGAGGAATCGAACGAGTGTGACGTTGTCGTTGTACCTGAGAGATTGAAAGCTGACCTCGGTGATGAGGCTGGATGTTTTAAGAGGTTAAATATCATCCATATGAACTATTGCTTCTCCTCGTTTCACCACCAGAGTTCTGCACACTCGACCAGAACAGCCTAAATCCCATCATCACAATGTCTGCGCCATCAGGTCCTCGTTATCTCACACACCCTGGCTACAATGCCAAAGTCCTGCTCCGTGGGACTCCCGAGTACGAAAGATGCCGTCGCAACAACCCAACTGCAGACACGCCATCTCGATATCCCCAGGAAATCCACGTCGCTGAGACTCCAGAGGATGTCTCGAGAGCGCTGAAGCGAGCCACCGAGCTTGGTGTCCACGTTGGTGTTCGGTCATCGGGTCACATTTACAACATGCCCAACCTCATGGATGGAGGCATTCTGATTGACACGGTCAAGTTGAACCGTCAGATTGACTACGACCCCATCACCCAGGAAATCACCTTTGGCCCTTCTTGCCGAGTGGAAGAGCTCGCTGCCCGACTCAAGGAGATTGACCGCTTCTTCCCGCACGGCCACGCCCCCACGGTTGGTTCTGGAGGTTTTCTCCTTGCCGGTGGCCAGGGATGGTTCGTCCGAGGATGGGGTGCCACGAACCAGACCTGGATCAACAAGATTGAGATGGTGGTTCCGGATGGACGCACCGTTATTGCCAGCCGCACCGAGAACCGCGACCTCTTCTGGGCGGCCCGCGGCAGCGGTCTTGGATTCTTTGGCGTCATTACCCGCTTCTGGGGCCGCACCATCAAGACGTCGCTCATGTGGGAGCGCATCTTCAAGTTTGAGATTGACAGCGACAACTACATGGACCTCATGAGCTGGGCCATTGAGCGAGGCCGCGACACGCCCAAGTACGGCACCGATCTCAACCTGACGATTGACTACCCGGAAAAGTACGACCCCGCGTTCACAACCGACGCGGTCCCGCCCAGTGGCAAGCTGCACATGACGCTGAACCTGCTGTGCTACTCTGACAACATTCGGGAGGCCAGAACACTCCTGAGTGCCTACGATAAGATTACCCCCGTGGTGCAAAATGCCATGTTGAAGATGGAGCCGGTGCAGGCCAGGACGGTTGAGGAGGTCTTTGCTCGCAAGCGCGGATTCCTCGGAAATGCCGGAAACGACCGATGGCAAATCAACAGCATCATGAACGACCCCGATGTCCCGCTTGAGCGTGTAAGTTTAAAAATAATTAGAAAGAAAGAAAAAAAACATCACTAACGTTCATTTTACAGCTCCTCGAGGCTATCAAGCCATGCATGCTTGAGCTGCCCACCCGAACCTCATCCGTCTTCATGTGCCACTGCGACATTGTCCCAGACGAAGAGGACGCTGCGCTTAGCTTGCCCCAGGACCTGTACATTTCCACCATTACCGGATGGACTGACCCCAAGCTCGAGCCCGGCATTCGCCAGCCCATGCGGGACCGCTACAGGCGAGCATTCCCTGTTGCCGTGGGACAGTACATTACCGAGCTCGACGTGCACAATGACGATGCGAATGCAAGTTTTATCCTCCCCTAAAAAAAAACCAATTCATTATTCATTTTTGCTAACTAATTGTCCAGACCAAGGTTCTGAGCGACACTGCTCTCGCCAAGTTCCTCAAGATCCGCGAGAAGTGGGATCCCAACGAGCTCTTCCCCAACTACAAGAAGTTTGTCCAGGCGCACGACAAGATCAACCGGCTCCAAAACAAGGCCCAACTTTAGAGTAGAATTGTACTTTTAGATTACTGTAGCATTTTTCCATAGCAGAAACCCCATATTTACCACCGTTCCGCCGTGCTCGGTTTCACCTTGCTCTTGCACCCGAGCACCCTGACGTGTTCATCGACGTCAAACACGTCGCCTTGGCCGCTTTGCCAGAGATCAATGCTCAGCTGCCCGTTGCCCACGTTGCCCAGCCAGCAGGTGAATAGCGCGGCCGAAAAGGGCTCGTTGACAAAGGGCACGCCGATATCAATGAATTCATCGTCGCAGTCGTAAAACTGCATGCGCTGCTGCATGGCGTATTCGCCGCCATGCCGCACCAGCGGCCAGCACTGCGTGGCGCCGCGGTCGATGAGCCAGACGGTGGAGATTTTGACGAGGCCGCGCGCCTTGGCCTCGAGAAGGCGGGCGACGAAGCCTCGCGGCGTCGGTTCGTCGCAGAGACGGACAAAAGCCGAGGGAGATCCAGGGCTGCTGCGCGGCGGCAAGGCGAGGACCCAGCTCGGATCGAAGTCGAACACGAGATTGCCCATTGGTCGGGCGTCTGGCAGATGTTGGTAGAGAGACAGGCCGGACAAGATGTGGTAGTGTCTGCCATACTGCAAAAAGGCTTCCGACCAGTCTAGTATTTGCTTGATGCTGCCGTGGTCAAACTTGAACGCATCTTCGCACGGGTGCATCATGAGCTGCCATTTTTCGGAATAGTCACTCTCGGGGAGCGGTGGCGCCGTGACGAAGAATGGCAGATGCAGCGCGCTGCCCAAGGTTGGGTTCTGCCATCTCCTCTTCTTCAAGTGGGCGGTCATGGCACGGCGGGATTCCTTGCACGCTGTCCAAAGACCTGCATCCCACAGATAGGCGGATCGATTTGGCTTGCCATGGTGGTGTGACGAAATGGCAGCTTTTTGGAACCTGCCTGTTGGTTCGTGTGGGAACAGGACGGCTTGTGCTTTCGCTGCCTTGGCTCTGGCCCGGTCCCTGTCAAAGACGCTGAAGCAGTGGATCCCGCTCTGTCCAGGGCTTGCTGGGCGAATGGCGGCCTCCCAGATGCTGACGCGCAGCTCAAAAGGAAGATCTGGGAAGAAATGAAATGATGAAGTAGCCATGTTGAAAGTGTGGATGAATTAAAACCAGGAATTCCAGGGCTGAATTATAGATGAAGTGGAAGGGGTTTCTGTTTCTGCAACATCTTGAGAAGTAAATAAGAAAAGCCATCTCCGTTGCGTCTTCTGGCAAACTTTTGGACATCAAGGCCTGTAGGCAGACTGGCCTTCATTCACTGTAATTTTCAGATGGGCCGATGATTGCCCGAACGGCCTCGTATGTTTTCAGGTGAATGTATCTCTGTTTGCTCGGATTAATCATTCACTTCCCACTTGTACCGTGAATCATGATGGTGGAGGTAGTTTGCTTTGCCTCAGGTGGTGCGCATCCCGATGGCCCACTACGGCACCTAGAGGGGCGCTGGAAAAACAGGATACAGGGGGTCAGCGGTTAAGCTTACAGCACCAGCACCTCTAACTGCGCTTACTTTAGTGCTCCGGTACCCCACTTCTCACCACGAACCTCGCTACAGGGCACTCCTCCAATAGCAGCGAGTGAAAATCGTTGCACGTAAGTACATTTAAACAAGACTTGACACTAGATCCTGCCCAATACCCGTCGCTTGGCAATTATTTTACAAATGCACACTGGAAATACGGATTTCACTCCAAGACAGGTTTTTCAACAGATAACATGGCTTAGCTATTGAAATGCTACAATACACGATTGTCCACCTAATAGGGGGTCTGCTGACCAAAGTAATCCATGATAAGCTTGAGATTCTTGGCAGGAGCCGCAGTGTGGTTTCCGAAGCCATCGCCAAGCTGCATGACGTAGTTGGTCTCGCCGCTGTTGGGGTACCAGTGAGCCAGGTCGCCGTCACCGGTGTAGCTGTCGCCCTTGTTGGGGTCACCCGTCTTGACAAAGTTGATCCAGTATGCGCTCATGGCTTTCTGGATGGTGTAGTCTTCGGTGGTGAAAGGGTAGACGTCGACGTTGGCGTACAGGGCGTTGAGGGCATACATGATCTCGCTCTGGTGGAAGGCACCTTGATCCTGACCGGGAGGGGCATCTAAGAAAAGAAAAAAAGGTTAGCACGCGTTTTAGATGGACGAATTCAGCCTTGGTTAAAATGGGTTGGCAACTTACGGTCCCAGTAGTAAGTGTAGATGGGGCTCTTGGCCGACAGGATCCAATCCTTGGCGTAGGCCCAGGAGCCGACGAGGGAGGTGTCTCGGGCAGCAGCGTTCCAGGACATGCTAGCGCTAGTAGAGTTGCCGCCAGAGGGGTAAAGCTCAAAGTAGCGAGACGAGAGGTTTCCGTACTTTAAGGTGCAGTACTCCTTGTATTCGGCGACGGTGTAGTTTGTGGACGTGGCCGCTCCGCTCTCGTCCTTGGTGTTGCCGGTGATGAGCGGCACATCGTTGGCGGGGCCCTTCTGGAGCTGCTCAAGGTACTTCATAGGCAGCACGTAGCCGTCCAGCACAGGCTTGAAGATGAGCGGGTAGTTGCAGGAGAGCGCCGTGATCCACCAGACGGTGTAGTCGCGGTCGTTGGAGCCGACAATGACTTCCTCGAGGGGCAGCTTGCGCAACTCGGCGATGGAGCTGACGTTGTGGTACGAGGTAAAGTTGAGGCCGTGCTCGAGCGCCTTTTCCATGGTCACGTAGGACGTGGCCAGGCCGGCGAGGAGGGTGTCGTAAGGGTAGCGGATGCCGGACTGGGAGATGGCGCCGTGGAAGTAGCCGCTGAAGAGCTCGCTGTTGACGGCGTGGTAGACCTGAGAGGAGCCAAAGGACTGGCCGGCAATGGTGACGCGGTCTGGGTCGCCGCCAAACTGGGCAATGTTCTTCTGCACCCACTTGAGAACCTCGAGATGGTCCAACACACCGTAGTTGCCCGATGTTTCTTGGCCCGATGTGGCCTTGCCTTCGGCGTTGAGCTCAGGGTGGGCCAGGTAGCCGAAGACGTCGTCTCGGCGGTTGAATGATACCATGACAACTCCCTTGGCTATGCAAATGAGTTAGTAAATGTTCTATCAATGTGTGATACAGTCGAGAAAGAAGCTGGGTACTCACCAGCCGTGCCACCACCATACCACCACGCCTGGTTGCTTGTTTCCTCACTGCCCTGGTTCCATACCAGAACTGGAAGCTTGTCACTCGAGGACGAAGCGTTTGTCCAAATGTTGAGGCTGAGGCAGTCCTCACTATACCCTGTCGCGTAAGGCGTTGGGCATGCCGGACCGAACTCGCTGGCTAGCAGAGTGTCGTTCCACGGGGTTTTTGCCTGCGGGGGCTTCCATCGGTTCTCGTACCCGGTGTCGGCGGCGTATGGGATTCCCAGGAAAGCAGCAACGTTGTCGATCGGCTCGTCAAAGTAGGAGGCATCGCTTTCGTTGAAGTATTTGAAACCCTGGACGGGGCCGAGAGTCGTCTGGATCGTCTTGCCATAGAGCTGAGCATCGGCGGACCCAACGAGGCCGGCCAGCAAAATGGCACCGGGGCCAAAGGCCATTGACCGCATTATCGAGGCCATATCAGCGCGAATTGTCTGTTGATAGTAGCCAAGAAGTAGAGAAAGAGGGTGGTGCCTGTTCTATCGATTAGATGGAGGGCTAAGCCGTGATATATATACTACACTTGGGATATTTTGATTCGCTGTGAGTTTGCCTGTTTTGGACACAGATGCTTTTGAGCTTCCACCAATCAATACCCTGAAGCTATTACGCAAACTATCGCTCCAAATGTGAAAAACATGACATGAGGTTTCCATGAATTCTGCCTAGACGCATGGGCCTGCGACGATCTTTCGGCTTCCGAATCCGAAACGAGCACTGCTGAGAAAGAACATGCTCAGTGGAACCTCCTTTGCTATGTCTAGCCGTTTTACACTTTTGAATAGCAATTCCCTGTTAATTTGACCCGCAGATCTAAAGTTATTATTCCATTGCCTATGGCAAAGCATTGTTAAGGTTGAATTAAAGATATTGCACTCGGTAAGTCTACTCGTGGCATACAACGTCTTCAGAGCGGTGTACATGCTTCTTTCTGATCACCATGACGAGTTGGCATTAAACCCGCCATCTAGCAGGGGAATTTTCCCGAAGCGCAGACTGTTTGGGAATTTTTGTCGTAACCGGGCATACGCTTTGATTTGCAAAATGCCGCTGACGCGTCAAAATTTTGTCGCGCGTCGATGTTGCCCGGTAGTTCCGTGATAGCTCCGCTAAGCAGTGCGATTCGCACTTAGAAGCTATACGAAAAAATAGGCTCCACTGTGCGATTCGCACCCGAAAACAGGGCTTTCTGATCAAAACGGGGCATCGTCCCACATCCCCCCAAACCCGATCCCTGCTCTCCACGCAACTTAATTTTCATGAGGAGATGAATACGCCGTACCTAAGCCACTTTCCACAGCCCCCTGCATTGATGAGTCTTTCCACGGAGGGCAGCCGGGCACCTTTGCAGCCCGGGTACTCTTGGCCCTATTGGATCCCGCTGTGGAGATTCCAAGTTGTGTGTTTGAGTTAAAGGCGTTTTGTTAAAATGGATTATTTCTGGTTGGTTTGTGTGACGTCTATGTAAATCGATGTACGGGTGAAATAACCTCCACGCCATTTTCGTGGCCTGATACTCTTAGTACGCAAAACAACCATCGCGAATCAGAGTATTGAATGAAATGTGCCCTAAAACTCACAATGGAGCGATGTGAATCATTCGGCTGATGTATAGACCTATAACCGAGCGTATCTGTCTAGATAGAAACATTTTGCTCAATCAATCGCAGGGAGTACCGCAATATCCGCAACACCGGCCGGGCATAACCCACACCTCTTTACCCGCTGCACCGCATGTCGGACACTGTGTGCCGGGTCTTTTACCTCGAATTGTATCGGTAGAATCTTCTACTTCTGAAGATTTTATCTCACTTGTATCATCCAACTCCTGAGGGATGCCAGTCGCCGTACTCTGATTTGTTCCTGATTGTGTATCCAAGACAGTGTGTGCGGCAGGCTTGGGATATGTTCCCTGTTCGTTTGCAGACTCAATTGTCTCTTCTAATTTTCCAAAACCCAATGCATCCATCCTAACCAGCCATGTATTAATTTCGGGGCTTTTGCTAGCTGTTCCGGCTTCAGAATCAGCTGAGTGGTTTTCTTCCTCAAGGCTAGAGTCTAATAAATGGTCCGATTTATGGTTGTCTTCAATTTCCATCATCTCATCATCGACTCGTGGCAGGGTAAAAAGAGCAAGACTTTCCATATGGCTGCCAAGATGATCTTGATAGCTCCTTTCTGATTCAATATCAAAATCGTAACACAGTGGGCATTTTCTGGCGACTTTTGTTGGTGAGTGGTTGTTGCTCAAAATCTCGACAGTTTTCAAATCATCATCAGAAATTTGAGATCCATGCTGCGCTCGGATATGCTCTCGGAAATCTCCAACCGTTTCGAATGATTGAGTACACCCGACTGGACAGTTCCACATTCTCCAATGTTTCTTGGTCATGTGTGCTATCCAATCCCTACGTCGACCGTACATGTGGCCGGCCTCGGTACAGTTCAATTCCACACAAACGTATGGTGTAAGATCTGCAAACACATGTCTTCTATTAGAACATCGTCAGCTAGTTTATATGTTGTTGAAAGATTGAGGCAAACATACTTCCAACTATGTTTGGGTCGCGCTTTGTCAACTTGGATCATCATGTGACAGAATGGACATTTAAACGGCCTATCGATGTATTTCTTAGGTATTAGAGGTACTCGCAATTCTCCCGGGCTCGGGTTTGATGATGCGTAAACGGTTTCAGACAACTCACTTCCTTGCTCATGAAAAGCAAGAAAAAAGTCAGGTTTGTCATTATCCTTGAGATGTTGAGGTATGGAAGATGCAATGGTTGTCAAATTTTCGCCATCATCTGCATCTTGATCCAGGCCTTCGGCAAGTTTACTGGCATGCGCTTCCCGGTAGTTGAAGTATTGACGTCTTCGTAATGCCGCCACTGCAAGCCTGGTCCCAAGCTCAGACCCAATTTGAGGATATTTGGCTTGAATATGGCTTAGATCCCATTGATGGTAATGGTCCAAAGGTTCCGCTTTTCTCCTGGACCTGAATTGATCATGAGGTGTAGGATTCGCTATTGCGGTAGATAGTCTGAGAAGACAACCGACAATATGTACCACATCTTCTAATGCACGATGAAGCTCAGATTGACTAGGATCAGCGTCTTGGAAGTATTTGGTCAACTCTGCTACAACTTTATCTTCAAATCCATCAGAATCATTTCCGGCTCCGTAGATAACTATCGCGACTCCTTTTATGTATTAGTTCAAGATCATCAATCAATAATGAATATTACCATCGCACCGGAGTCTAGAGTACAACAGAGATCCCAAAGAAGCTTTTTGATATAATTCCGGATATGTGAGGCGTCTCGAAGGCGGTATTCAATCGAGCGATTCCCCGAGGCACAGTGGGCTCCCAAACATCCCGCCCAGATCTTGAATCGGCCGAGCTGTGACGTGATCAGTGACGCGTTAGAAGGATCCTCTTTCAGTTCAGAGATTAGATCTTTGAAGGATGCAATGGAAGCCTCTACAAGATCAGAAATTTGCCATTTCTGCCTAGTTAAAAGTGAAGCCGCCATCCTGGATAATTGCCTGTGGTAATTCCCAGTAAGAGTAAGCATAGGTCTGTCGGACTTCAAGTAATCACCATATCGAATTCCACAATGATATAAATCGCTCATGTCGCAGAGTCTGTCGCCTAATATGCTGAGTCATAGCAACGACCCAATAGATTGCGCATAGCATGACAGCCACATATTGCACTTTCGATCAAGAGGTGCGGGGTCTGCATTCTGCTAAAAGCCCTTGAGCAAAATTGGGCTTGGGAATCAAACCCTCTATTTCATCAGATAAAAACCCATGTCTGGCTTCGAAGTTATCGGTGTGGTGCTTGGGGTTCTCCCACTTGCCATAGAAGCTGTCAAAAGCTACAAGAATACCCTTCGGTCAATCAAGTATGCTCATTATGATCTCGATACCATTCTCAGAGATTTAGAGGTTGAGCAGCGAAAGCTTCGCACATCTTGCGAGCTTCTTCTCCATGGGATCGCTCCGATTCATATGATAGATGCTCTTATCGAAGCGCCGTTTAGCAAGGAATGGGAGCCTTACAATCAGAAGCTCCGCCTGCGTCTCTGGTCCGATTGTGCAGGCTTTGAAGACTTAGTAATCGGAATGAAGAAGGCCAGTTTGGATTTGAAAGTAAAATTGGGCATTGATAAGGAAGAAAGGGTAACTACCGCCTATTCCCTCTTCAATTTCATCGATAGCTGATGAACATGTTAGACCACAGCAAGAGATCTTTTATCCATTTTTAGAAAATTGAAGCAAAATACATCATTTAGTCTAAAGAAGAAGGATTATGAGAGTATTATGCTGAGGATTCGAGCTGGAAACTCTGCCCTTCAACAGCTCACCTCCGATTTTGACAGACTTGAGCCGAGCAGACGCTGCCGCTCGCGGGCCCGTGTTATCAAGATGATCAGGAATCTTTCTGGAAGTATATTTCATGCTCTTCGGACTTCAGCAGCCTGTTCTTGCACAAAATCACACAACTTGTGTCTGGAGCTCGTGCATAGAAACACTATTCTTCTGCCAAGTGATCTAGATGAACAGGCTGCAAAAGCCTTGATTTTTAATGCCATGCTCGGCCCTGGCGATGTTAACCGAGATATAAGCAAATTAGGTCAGGTAACATCAAATTGGCAGGGATTTTCTATTCAACGTATAAGTGCACAGGAACAAGAGACCCCTGCCGTTGCCTCTTGTACCCCAAACACTTCTCAAACTAAAGCAACAAGGAAAAAGGTGAGGTGGGGTTCGTCAATCAGCCTAAATCGGGACAAGAAAGACGGCAACATAACTTCAGCTCCTTCTGCATCTGTCAAGAGGTTCGGTGGTTCCACTGCCCAGCAGGGAATCAATTACACACAAGCCTCGCGCAACATATCGAATCTGTGCCAAAGCTTGTACAGAAGAGATAAGGACCCATTCAGGGAGTATTTGGGGTACATAAAAACGTATGGTGAAAGTTTTGCGCTTTATCGCCAAGAAAGCCAAACTGCAACTGTCACTCTTCGCCAGCTTCTTCAAAGTAGCGATGCGCGTTCACCCGACTTGGGATATCAAGAGAAATTGAAGATTTCACTGGTAGTGGCTTCAAACATTTTACATTTATACAACACCCCATGGTTTTCAAGAATTGTCACCCTTGACGACATTGTTTTCTTTCGAGAAAAGGATGGCATCTTCTTGTCATTTACGCAGTCTCCATGTCGCCCCTTTGTCGTCAAAAATCTTGCGTCGCAGAAAGTTTCGGCGGATGCACAGAAAGAAGATGATTCATTCAGTATTCATAGGCCTATTAACTGGATGGTATTGTCGCTTGGTACAGTGCTCATTCAAATAATGCTTGGTGCCGTCATCGAGGCTTTCGATCTGACGCAGTGCATTCAAATGGACTCAATGCTTGCAAAGCATAGAAACAGCACCAGGTTCAAAGACCAGGTCCTTGAATTTGGCGGAATCAAATATCTGGCGGCTGTCACTTGGTGTTTAGACAGTGTACTAGCCGTTGGGGGATTGGAAAATGACGACTTTAGTCAAGGGTTTTACTTGGAAGTCATCGAAAGATTAGAAGAGGATTTGGATCTGGTTATGAGCCCAGAGAAATAGGCAGAACCAACTGGATAGAACAAAGTACATGCACCTTCAAGTTTTGTGAAATGGCTACATAAATTATTTGTGATAGATTTCTTTACATTTTGCAACCCTAAAGTTTGTCAAACCCCATTGCAGACCAATTATCCCGAACCTTGTCTCTGACATTTGCTGGGTACGAGGTTTCAAAACAAACGTCCTTGAATGTCCTCTTCCCTTCGTACTCCATGGGGAACAAGCAGTCAAATAGTCCTTTCCCTCCCTTCATCGGACCAAGACCGTGGGACATGTAAGGAGTCATGGGAAAGCAAGGAACGTCGTCATACACGTACTCATCCTGTCCTGGCCGACATCTCGTCACCAGCGCCCACATAATGTCCTTGAAGTTGTAAATATCCACATCGTCTCCGACCAAGACAATGCGGTTTACAAGCATGGTGCTTTTATCTCTGTAAAGCAAGTTACCAAGCTTGGTGCAAAACTCTGCCGAAGTAGTCTTGAGCTCTGCCAGCTTCTTAATATCCACCTTTAGGGCACACCAAGTGGCCATGGTCTCAAGAGGGGCAAAAGCGTCAAGGATCGGAAGATCATGTTTCCTGCACAGCATCAATACTTCCTCGGAAGCCATAGATGCGGTAGTATGCTATAATCTCATTAGTTTACATGTTCCAAAATGTAGGCATTTGAGTCTCACCGATTCGTCAGTAATGCGACCAGGAACAGAAACCGGGAGGATGGCATCGTCACGATAGGTGATGGCGTTGACTGTAAACAGCGGGTGCAAATGCCTGTCTCCATCAAAGTGAAGGCCCAGGTAATCTTCAAAAGGCCCTTCGTATGCCTTGTCCTTGAGGGAAAATGTTCCTTCGAGGACAATCTCGCTGTTGGCCGGCACCAGGAGGTCGCTCAGCTCGCACTTGACGAGGTCCAGCGGCTTCCCAACGAGGTTTCCTACATATTCGCCCTCGGAAACGCCCTCGGGCAGGGGAAGCGCAGCGGCAAGATTGGCGACCGGGGGAATGCCCAGGGCCAGCGCCCACGGCATCTCATCCTTGCCCTCCTTCAGCCACTTGTCGCGGATGATGGAGTTGTGCTGGCCGGCACCGACGAGACAAACCAAACGTCTCTTGTCATGGACCATGCCTCTGAAAATAGACCAATTTGTCCACGCTTTGTCGGGGGACTGCAAAACGTGGACGCCGTACGTCTGCAGGTATTTGCCGCCGTCATCCTGGTGGAGCTGGGGCGCCGGGAGCTTCTCGAGATCAATTTCGTCGCCAAAAATCTTGTTCTGCTTGCAGGGACCTGTTGGCAGCACGCTTGGCTGCAGCGATGGCTTGGTCTTGGCGGCCTGTGTTCTTTCCAGAATCTCCTTCCAGGTCGCGTCTGGCTTCAATCCCAGATTCCGCGCAATGCGGCCGTACTTTTCCTCCTCGTTGGCCCGGAGGCTGGCGGCGTTGCCAAACATGCGCCACAGGCCGTTTTTAGCGCCCTTGACGTTGTTAAACAGCGGGGCCTTGGCGTGCACCTCGCTGACTCTCCTCACGATGGCGCCCACCTCCAGGTGCGGATCAATCTCCTGGTTGATCTCGGCGAGGTCGCCATCCTTGCGGAGCACGTCAATGAATGTGCGAAAGTCGAGCTGCGCGGCAATCTCGTCTGGCTGCGATGCCAGGGCGGCCTTGGCCCGCGTCGACGATGCTCTACGGCACGACCCCATGGTGCTTCCGAGTCGCAGTGATCCTACTCTTTGGCGCAGCAGCGCAGACATGATGGAACAATATGAGCCCAAACAAGATTACATGCAAACCCAGCTCTCCGGACAGAACCGTGGCCCATTTCATTGACAGCTGTCACCCCAGAGTTACCCGCTCGTTTGCCGCCATGGCGTCGATCGGCCGACGGTGCCGGTTCCTAAACGTGTGGGGGGTGGCACCGACTCGTTCCGGCTGCAGCTCCGGAACCTAAGGAACGGGATGCAACATCGGAACGTATCATGCAGCGTTATCTCGATTGGAGCTAGCTGTGTGCGACCGGCGATCGTTTCGCCCGGAGGCTGAGGGTCACGGCGGCATCCCACGCGACCATGTGTCTCGGACAAGGCGATTTTCGCAAGAAATCGAACCATGGATATAGGAACACGTTCGAGCATCGCCCAGAAACAGCGTGCGGAACTCGAAAGCATCCACGTTGAAGAAGAATTATGACAGGTTATATCGTGCAGCGGGCATTGCCGGGCGGTCGCATCATCGGCGGGAAGGCGACCAGGCTGTTAGCACACCTAGATAAACCCGTTGTCGGCCATTCTTTAGGGAGTGGCATCTGGAAGCGTTGCTTTGCCCACGCTCCAGCCTCAACCTCAGGATATCCCACAAAAGATGAGGAAGACTACGGCGACAGAATACGCCATGCTCAGAAACGACCGCCGCGCATCGTCATAGGCATCACGGGCGCCACGGGTGCGCCCTTTGCCATCCGCATTCTCTCCGTACTGCGCGCCCTCAATGTCGAGACGCATCTCATCATCAGCAAATGGGCGCTCGCAACGTTAAAATACGAAACAACACTCTCCGAGATGGACATCAGGGGCCTGGCCAGCGTAAACTACGTGTCCAAAGATCTCTCAGCGCCCATCTCATCCGGGTCCTTCCAGCACGACGGCATGATGATTGTGCCCTGCAGCATGAAGACGCTGGCCGCCATACGCTCAGGCATGTGCGACGACCTAATATCCCGCGCGGCCGACGTCAGCCTGAAGGAGGGCCGGAAGCTGCTGCTCGCCGTTCGCGAGACG
Organism: Calonectria pauciramosa; assembly: GCA_017140785.1. Taxonomy (NCBI): domain Eukaryota; kingdom Fungi; phylum Ascomycota; class Sordariomycetes; order Hypocreales; family Nectriaceae; genus Calonectria; species Calonectria pauciramosa. Next base: position 202,389 of record JAACIZ010000001.1, on the reverse strand, counting down.
CCGCTGAGCGACATTCACCTCGATAACATGCTCTTCCTCCGACGGGCGGGCGCGGTCATCTTCCCGCCCGTGCCCGCGTTTTACACCCGGCCCAAGGACCTTGATGACCTGGTCAATCAGAGCGCAGGGAGGATGCTGGATATGATGGGCCTGCACACGAACGGATTCGAGAGGTGGGAAGGGTTTCGCAAGGACAAATAAGTGTAATTTAACAACAGTGCAATCAGGCGCTTCTTCGTCATCATACAAGTACAAATATAAATGCTAGTTCCGTTTTCATCCTCATCATCAAAACCCTGCATCCAAGAAAAACCCGCTGTCCTCGTTTAGTGGCCATTGAAATAGTAGCGACTCTGCCGCCCCCAACTGAAAGTCGTCATCGAGAGTTGTCGTGAGACCAGCTTCTAACTGTGGATCAATCGCCATGAGGTCAAACGGTTCGGAATAGTCCATAAGCGCTCCCGATAAAATATCTTGGTCATCCGACCGGGTGGGCGCCTTGCCACGCGCTGCCTTGGTCGTATTGGCCGCTGACTGCGTCGGTTGTCGGCTATTGTCCCCCGACTTGTTGCTAGCCGGCAGTATGGCAAGTTTAATCAGAGCATTGCGCATCTCTGACAGTCTCTTGAACAGCTTCCGCGACGCGCGTGATCTGGCGTGCAGTTCTGCGAGATACAGCGCTTTTTGAAACGTTTCGCCCACAAACTCGGCAAAGTCATCGGGCAGGCTGGTTGACAATTCAGATCTATGCTGCTCCACGTACGAAATCAACAAGAACAGCAGAGCACAAACAGAGGCAAGTAAGTGTTGGTAGTAAGGGTGTTGTTTGCGGTAAATGTCCGTCGTGGCGTCGAGCGTCCATAGCACGTTGACGACATTCGAGACGAGATCCATGGCCGGGCGCAGGTGGCGTTTGCCCGTCTCGATGTCGGACTCGGAGAAGAAACAGGGTCGCAGAATCATGCTCCGCACTGACTCGGCTCGGAGACTTAGCAAGATGGCCCACGAGGGGGGTCGGACGGACGAATCTGACTTCCATGTCTCTATTTGTTTACGGGATTCCTCGTCGATTACTTTTTTCCGCCACTGGTCCACCTGGAAGTTCATGACCTCGAAAGCATCACTGTCGTCGTACTTCTCTCCCTTGGCCGCGCGCGAGAGGGGCTCGCTGAACTTATCGCTGATGAGAATAAAGGCAAGCATGGCTTTTAGGTAGGGGGTTTTGATCTAAAAACAAGTACCCGTCAGCTGCTTGAAATTCCCAGCACGTGGATGCGCAGATGCTTACCAGCGACTTTTGTATTGAGTCGAAGCTCGAGTTCTTAAAGTTGGAGGGGAGGCCTGTCGCAGAGCTCCACTGCCGATCAAGGACCAGGATGCTGGACATGATGGTACTCGCCGCTGACCGCTTCTCTTCGGAATCCAAAATATGGTCGAGAATGTCGCCGTTGTGAAAGCCCATCTCCATGAGCATGCGGCCGGCAATGCCACACATCCTCCATGAATTCCGTGGCATGTCTTGGAAAAAGTAGTAAATGCCCTGTATCATTGGTGCATGTTAGCAATCTACTCCAACAAAAACGGCACAACGCAGCACATACCACAAGTAAGACTATTGTTGCATGTTTGATGCTTGGCTGGGGACAAACCAGCCTTGCATTCACAGCATCCTGGAAGCTGGCTTGCAGCAAAATCTCTGGACTGTGGCTCATGGATTCGTACTCGGTATTCAGCGCAATGGCAAGTGCAAGGTTCAAAACCAAGAGATCATCCTCATCCGTATCTGACTCGGTACTTGCCACGGAGCCATCGCAGCTCTCAGGCCCAGAATCGTTGTACCACGCTCGAGTTCTTCTCATTAGGTGGCCGAGATCAACAATGGGATGAAAATCACCCACAACCTCCTGGTAAATCGTGAGGAGTCGCAGTGCTTCTTTCAAGTTAAACAGCGACCTGAATCTCAACAGTCGTGACCGATATCCCTGCTCGCTATGCGGCCACGGGTTATACCCGTGTGCAATGCTGCCATCGCTCGGTCTCGGGCTGCCTTCATTGTCTGACACAGGTTCGTCGTCGATGCTGGCCAGCTGCGGGTGGTGAGGAGATGTCTCGGAAAAGCTTCGCTGGCGCATATTCATCTGGGCCATGTTCAAGCTGAAATCTGGGCTCGTAGGGCCGTAAAAGCCGCGGCCGGGTTCGCTATTCGGGGTGGTCTCGGCCGGTCCTTCGGATAGACGGTCTTCATTGGTGCCTTTGGAAAGAGGAAATCCCCAAGGGGACATGCGAGAGCTAGCTTCGCTCGACATGTGAACGCGCGAGGCCAAGCTGTTTACTTGGTTCTGGAGGTTGGACACCATTTCGAGGAGGGACGTCTCCTGACTAGCAATGAGAAATTGTCAGCTATCAAGACTGTTTGGCGGCCAATTGCTCGCCAATTGAGACGCGAAAGAGCGTACCTGGGAGGAAACGAACTGGCTGAGCCAGGCTGCTGGGTGCTGCTGTCATCGTCTCCGGTATTCAAGACGACCGGGACGTCTCGCCATTCATCCACGGGTCCGCCGCCCACTGCAAAGCGACAGGTCTGCCCTCTGCTTTTGCAGTACCCGCATGGCTGACACCCGTCGCATTTGCCCTTGCGACGGCGGCACGCATTGCACGCTCGCAGGGCGTAAGGCGCCCGCCTCTTTACCGTCTTTTCTCCCATTAGTGCATTCGTCGCGGCGGGCATCTGTTTGGTGAGCAGCAGGGTCGAGCGAAAGTGGTTCCGCCGAGGGGCAAGCTCCAGGCGATGCCTAGTGGCCTTTATTTAGATGGTGCAGGCGCTGAAGAGTTTACAGGACCCCTGGAGGGCGGGGTTGATAACCAGTCATCCGCTATTACTTGGCGCGTGCGAACCCCAGATGCCCCCCCCAACTTACATGGGAGCCAAAGGCGGGGTTCGCCCCGGGTCAGGAAAAGTAGCCGTGTGGGCGAAAGCTTTGGCGTCCAGCTATCGGCAATGCGCGCAGCCCGATAGGATCAAGATTGTCGGCTACCGGGATCTCGAGATGCATCGTCAACAATTCGGAATGAACCCTGTCGGTCCCGGATTCAGCGCAGGGTCCTGAGATAAGCTGTCGTCATGACGCCAGAGCATCAAGATGCAGCGCATTATCGCTATCTGCCAGCTGCATCTGACATGCTATCAGGCTTTCGTATCAGCGTTTCTCGCTTTTTTCGCCCACTTCTTACGCAGGGTCTGATAGCGGTCGCATCCGGTTCCTGGTCCCTAGCGGAAAACAACGGCTCCTGGATGGACGCCTTGTTTCCGGGCTACCCGCGTAGCGTTTTTTTCGGAATCCCTGACACCGTTTATTACCCTACAGCGTCGTGGGATTATTATTTTGCGCCGCCAGATGAACAAGGTCAAACTTTAATGACTTTGGGTATATAGAACTAAGTCATTAAAAAAAAAAAAGAAGCCAGGGAAAAGAGTGGTCCTGTGCATCGTCTCCATATGATGGCCCAACAGGGCTGGGCGCACGCCAAGTTGGCCCACCTGAAGATATAACAAGTCGCAGCGACCAGGATGGCTGTGTTTCCAGCTCAGCCACAACATGGCGCAAGGACAATCAGGGTGCACATGAGAGCTGTCAAGGCAGTTGCCAACACCTGACAGCAGATAATGGTTGGCAGCTGCCAAAAATCGAAACCTGGAGTCAGTCACGTGTTGTTTACCTCTCGTTGGACTCCAGAGAGATGGCTGACGACTTTTTCATCGCAAACCACCGCAAGTCACTGCTGGACTCACGACGCCGACGATGCCGGAGCACAAGGATTTCCACCAAAAGGACGTTGAAACCCTTCAAGTCATCGGCGAGCTCATCAAGGGCCTGGCGGATGATGAGGCGCCGCGCCGCCCACAGCCGCCTGGAACGAGACCTGCCGCTCTCGATGGAATGAGGGGCCTTATCGTTGCCGACGAGAACGACCTGCCGGGGACCAGGCTTGGGTTTGATGAGCTGACCACCATCCTCAACAAAGCTTTGCAAAAGGCGCACCTGGGAAACCGCCGTGAGGCGCACGATGGAATGGAGGAGATTCACGCCGTCATGGACTACGTGGGTGGATGGGAAGGCCTGAACAAGTTTGTTGATGTGCTGAAGCACTATCATCCCAAGGCAACCCCCCATGAAGAAGCCAACAGAGGCAACGAGTATTCTCACTCAGCTGCCACCTAGAAGCCATCTTCTGGCCGGCTCTCTGTCGAGATGTTTCGCGTGACCTATGTCATTTGCTCTGCAAACAAGTAGCCATGCAATGGTACCGGCGCAAACAACCAGCAATGCAAGGTAGATTGATATGCATCAGCCATGTTACACAGAATTTTACGGACTAATCATGCATTAGTACATCCCAAGCTGTGTTGGACAAGTTTCCCGCAACGCCGTTTTTCATTCACACCCAGAGTTGGAATGGTAATATTGAAACATTTCAGATTGTTTCGGCCTATCATGTTGGCTGGTTTGATATGGGTAGATGCACCATGAAATAACAGGTAGTGAGTCTACGTATTTACAAGTCTTCCTCCTTTTTGTCTTGCAAATCAAAACACCTGTGACAGCTTTTGTAACGGCCTTGGCTCGCGCTTTGGGCATATTGCCGCGGTCGGCTCTTGAAGGCTTAATATTCCCATTAAGCGCCACTTTTCTTTGGCCTTGATTATAACGTAACGTTTCCTATGAATCTATTCTGCGCTTCGAGCTCCTCTTTTTAGCTCTTACGTCAACAACAGTGATTCAGTTCTCAAAAACCGACTTAGATATACATGCTCATTTCCACCATGGAATTTTTGACCTGCTGTATAGACTTTTTTTTTTGCTGCGTAGAACAAAAGCAAATTGGATCAAAAGAGTATCTGAAGCGAAAAATCCTGTGTTTATCCGCTCGATAGCGAAATAAAGGGGCCAGCGTGAATTGTTTCTCGTCTCCACACTTGACTCGGCCGCCGCGGAGCGAACAGGACGTGGCTGGAGCCATGGCAGTTAGGAGCAAATGTCGTGGTTGATGTAGAATTTATGTACATATGCAGTACCCGTTATTGATGCGGCATGTTCGGCGCCGAAGATTTCCGCTTCGCTGGATGGCTGGAATTGGGGGCCATGTGTTGATCGGCGCCGTGCAGCGGGAATCACGTTTTCGTTAGCCTGCAATTGCCAGCCGCTCGGTATCCCGGCGAGGCCTGAAATGTTGCATCATGGCACAGCAATTGCTCCATCAGCGGCATCACTCCCGAGCCAGGTGCCATTCGGGATTAATGCACTAGCTATCCGGCCCTGGGCGGGTCGCTCATTGCGGCTGACTGGCAGCTTGGTATTCCCCGCAGTCATAGCGCCGAGGAGCTTTGACATGAGCGGGATGGCTCTGAGACTGAACCAGTTTGTACTACCGTTTTGGCAGCGGCTGATCTCAACACATTGATTCACATAAACGTGATGGACATGACTCGTTGAGAATTGCTAATCAAATCTCACACGGCAAAAAAGCAGATTAAGTCAGTACATGAACTGACCCGAAATACTCAGTATGCCTGCATATCCATTGGAGGGCGGCCTGCAAACCGCCCATGATACTATTCGCATGCCTCTGATGCAAAATTACAACTTCCAGCTCGTGCCGGCATGTCAGGATCCACCCGGGCCGTGGTGGGCCAACGAGACGGCTGCGCTGAATGGCTCCGGCATTTGCATCGGTTGTGTGTGTGCCTGGATTGGGTTGGGCACACCCGCCGATATACGGCCGATGTGCCATGAGGTCAGTGGGGCCGTGACATGGATCCGGCGAAGCCGAGCCTATTGTGCATCTCTGCACATGTCGAGATGTTGAGGCTGGAAGCCAAGATGATGACGTCCAATCGTGACATGCTGCCTGCATCTTGTGCCAAGCCCATGCCCGGGAGCTTATCTTATTGCCGTCTTTAGTTCATCTCGGCCCTGGCCTCAGAAGCGAAGCGGCATCCCTTGGGTGGACCAGTTTGTGCACCTCAAGGTGCGCGCTCCACTAAATAGTGCCCTCGGCGTCGCGATGGCGTCGGCAGTGTGCGCGGGATGCAAGGTTGGGCCAGGAAAATATGGACACGAGTGCCGCGAGGCCGAACATTGTCTGTATTTGCAACACAAGCTGGAAAAAATTATCAATCACCAAATCTTGTGATTAATTGTGTTTTAGGTATTCCAAGACGCGTTCACTCTAAACTGCCCGACTGGAATAAGAATGGGCCACCTAGCTGGCGGTTTACAAGACAAAGTAGCCCCTTCACTTCTCCTTGAAAGTCGTCATTTACTCATGACGAGGAGGCTTGTTATTGCATCCATGGAAATGCTCGAGTCAGCGACCGTTCATGTGCTGGTGAGGCTCTTATCGAGAAAGCCATTTCGGCATTCGGGGTCCCACTCGGGCGGCCCTGCCAATAAAAAAGTGGACAGGCATCCGCCATGACGTCGGAAGACCGACATCTTCTGGAACAATTCTTAGCTGCATGAGCTATCATGAGTCTCGAGATGATCTGCGATCCACGGACGCCACACCGGACGGTAAAGACGGCAGCATGGAGAAACTACCTAGCCCCGTCCGATATCTCCGTGGTGAGGATGGTAGGCCATATGGCAATGACGACAGGAATGTGAGCTGGATATAAAAGAGTTGTTGGCCGTCAAACAGAGCAATGTCTCATCATCACCAACAGCTTAGCTTGACGAGCCATTCCATCCTCATCGCAACACACTTTACCAACAATCACCAAACGCCTTTAATCACACTCGCAAGCCAGCAAACAATCCCATCACCAACTAAACCCACCACCTCCTGATTAAACACCTTGAACTCTTGCCACCTTCATCGCCATTTACTGGTTCCTAGATAGTCGCATCTTTTTCCTCGAAAACACGCCCGAAATCCTGATTCCGACCGAATCCTCACCGACCTTTCCAAGTTTCGAACAATACCTGAACAAAAATGAGCCAGTCCTCTGAAGCCGCTTCGCCAATTTTCGGCCGACGATTGATGGTCGATGTGGTTGACAACATCGCCAGGACTGAACCTTCGAGGCCATTCGTATTTGTTCCCAAGTCAACCAACCCTAGCGACGGCTGGAAGCCAATCACCTTTGAGCAACTTTCGCACGCCATCAATTTTGTGGCGTGGGAAATTCGCAGAAACCACGGTTCTACATCCACCGACCGGTTCCCGACACTGGCATACATTGGGCCCAACGATGTGCGCTACATCGTAATTCTGCTGGCATGCATCAAGGCCGGGTTCAAGGCCCTGTTTGTATCGCCGCGAAACACCAGCCGCGCACAAGCCTCGCTGCTGGAAGCCACCAACTGCAACATCATCTGGCACGCTGATAGTTTTACCGATGCTGTCAAGTCATGGAACCTGAAGCGCCAAGTACACACTGTGCGGATTCCATCCGTGGAAGCTTGGATCGAGCCAACGCGGGAGTATCCTTATGAGAAGACATTCGAGGAGGGGAGATGGGAACCGGCCGTGGTTCTCCACACCAGCGGATCAACTGGTCTGCCCAAGCCCATTGTCCTCTACCAAGGAAGCTTGGCCAACGGAGACGGCATGCGCGATCTCCCAGATCTGAACGGCGCCAAGGTTTGGTTCCGAGAATGGGCTGACCGAAGCAGCCGGTTCTTCGTTCCCATGCCGCTTTTCCACGCTGCTGGTTGCTGCCTAGCCCTGATTTTGACGATATTCTACCAAATTCCCGTTGCACTCGGTGTTTCCGAGCGCCCCCTTAATTCGGACCTGGTTATCGACTGCTTGCGCTACGCTGGCGTGGACGCGGCCATGCTTCCGCCGACCATCTTGGAAGAGCTGTCCACTACTAGCGATGGTATTGAGGCCTTGTCAAAGCTCGGTTTCGTAGCATTTGCAGGAGGTAAGCCCTCTGGATCGAGTGATGAAATTGATAGATCATTTGCTGACCTGTGTTATCACTTAGGAAACCTCAGCTCACATGCCGGAGACCGGCTTGCTGATAATGGTGTTTTGCTTTGCAATGTGATTTCATCAACAGAGTACGTATGATCCATGTCTTTCAGGCCAATGTCACTAACATCTGCATTAGATACGTCCCATACCCACTCCATTTCCAAAGCGACCCCAAGCTTTGGCAGTACTTCATCATCAACAGCGACGCCATGGGATGTGACTGGCGCTCCCACGATGATGGTACATATGAGCTAGTGGTTCGCCGCAAAGAACGAGACCCTGGTTTCCAGAGCATTTTCTACACCTTCCCCGACTTGGACGAGTGGTCTACCAAGGACCTTTACGTCCCACACCCAACCCTGCCCAACTACTGGGCTTACCGAGGCAGAGCCGACAACATTATTGTTTTCTCCACTGGCGAGAAGCTCAACCCTGTAAGCATTGAAGACATGGTCATGAGCCATGGCAGGATCCAAGGCGCGACAGTGGTGGGTCAAGAGAGATTCCAGCCCGGCATCATTCTCGAACCAAACGAACCGTGTGATGATGAAGCGGCTGAAGCACTAATCGAATCGGTCTGGCCCGTGATTGAAAAGGCCAACGAAGAGACCGTGGCACACGGCCGCATTGTTCGTGGGCTTGTCATGGTCGCCAAGCCTAGCAAACCTTTCCCGCGAGCGGGCAAGGGAACCATCCTGAGGGCTGCCACTGTGAAGCTCTACAAGGACGAGATCGACGCCCTCTACGAAAGCTACGGAAGTCAGGCACCCAAAGAGGTGGTAGAGCTGAATCTGGAAAGCGAATCGGCCCTGACCCAAAACATTGTCGCTCTCTTCACCGGCACAATTGGGCTCCAAAATCTGGATGCCGAATCCGACTTTTTCAGTGCCGGCCTCGACTCGTTGCAGGTTTCCAGCGCTGTCAATCTCCTTCACTCTAGCCTCGAGGTTCTCGGTTACAAACTTCCGGCAGACGCCATCTCCACACGAGCCGTGTACCGAAACCCCACCGCAAAGCAGCTGGCCAATTACCTGATTTCGACCATCAACCAGAGCCGAGACGGTGGCGCAGCTGAGACCGACGACGAACGCCAGATCAGGGTCATGGAGGAATTGCTGGCAAAGTACACAAAGGACTTGCCCATTGCCAACCCGAACAAGAAGCAGGCACCAAAGGAAAACCTGACCGTGCTGATCACCGGCACCACTGGTTCCCTTGGCGCCTACATGCTTGATCACCTCTGCCGACTCTCGACTGTCAAGAAGGTGGTCGCTCTGAACCGAGGACAGGATGGCGGCAAGTCGCGCCAGCCCTCCATCAGCGCGGCGCGAGGTCTCGGAACCAACTTTGACAAGGTCGAGTTTCTGGGCGTCGACGTATCGCTCTCCGATCTTGGCCTTGGATTCCTGAAGCACAGGGAGCTGCTCGGAACGGCGGATCGCATCATCCACAACGCCTGGCCTGTCAACTTCAACATTAGCGTCGGCTCCTTTGAGCCATCCATTCGCGGTGTGCGAAACCTGGTCAACTTTTCGGCTGCCGCCGCCAAGCCGGTGCCCATTGTGTTCATATCCAGCGTGAGCACCGTCAAAGACTGGGAAGCTGGCCAAAAGGTCCCAGAGGCGCCGCTGGACGACCTGGCCCTGCCGTACATGGGCTACGGTCGGTCCAAGCTTCTCGGAAGCCTCGTGTTAGACGCTGCAGCCCAACAGTCTGGGTTACCCACAGCATCAGTTCGAGTGGGTCAGGTTGCGGGGCCCAAGGGCGAGAAGGGCGCCTGGAACCGACAGGAATGGCTCCCCACCATCATTGCCAGCTCGCTGTATCTCGGCGTGCTCCCAGCATCTCTTGGCCCCTACAATGTTGTTGACTGGGTGCCCGTGGAAGATGTGGCCGGCATCATCCTCGATGCAGCCGGCATCACCGTGCAAACCCCAGCACACGAGGTTTCGGGCTACTTCCATGCAGTGAACCGAAACGTCACCCAGTGGCCGGAGCTGGCGGAGGCAGTCAAGGGATATTACGACGACAGGATTGAGAAGATTGTTTCGTTGGAGGAGTGGGTTGCGAGATTGCAGGATAGTGCAAAGGATGGCGCCGACTTGGAGAAGAATCCCGGCATCAAGCTGATTGATACGTACACCAGTATGTTGGCTGCCGAAAAGGCCAATGTTGGCCATGTGTTTTTCGATGTGGAACGCACAGCGAACCGCAGCCCCACGGCGCAGAACCTTGCGCAGATCACTCCAGCTTTGATGAGACACTGGTGTGCGCAGTGGGGATTCTAAAATCGGATGGGTTGGTATCTATGAGTTCATATTTAAGATTTATTAGAGATTTAGAAAAAAAAGTATTAATAAAGAAATCTGCTATTTATATTTCAATGTCATGATTCGAAGTCTAGGTCTGTCCATGCTTACTGCTAGGCCCCACGAAAGATATCGGATGACATATCGGTTTGTATGAGACAGCCGGCCCGATACAGATATCCAAATTGCCATTATCTAACCTAGGCTGTACCTAAATGAGGGGATTATGATTAAATTACCCAGTAGAGTCCTGACACGTATGTGTCTCGATGCTCTCAAGCCACATTCCCTCCAGGATATGTAATTCCGACTTTTGTCGGAAACTATGATGCGGGTACGACCAGTTTGGTTGGTTGTTACGTCGGGGAGCCTGCACATTCGTCCGGGTGAGACCTCGATTCTAGTCATCACATGGCGTCCTTGGCATACTGATAATAAAAAGGCAGGAGTAAAGAAAATTGATACCATCCATTTTTCGATTTGTTCACCACGCTAATCTCATCATTTTACACCAATCAAACAACTGTAAGATTCAAATTCAAAACCTAGAGCCCATCACAATGGCCAATCAAACAGAGAATCAAGTAAATGCCCGTCAAATGTTCGATTTGCGGAACCGCAATTACATTGTGACGGGCGGGGCTCAAGGAATTGGCTTCGCTATGACCAAAGCCATCTGTGAGATGGGAGGCAACGTTGCCGTGCTGGATATCCAGCAATCCCCCACCAAGGAATTTTCATTGCTTAAAAACCTCGGTACAAAGACTGTATACATACAAACAGATGTAACTTCCCAGCAAAGCCTCAAAAACGCCATTGATACCGCCATCCGTGAGTTGGGATCGCTTGACGGATGTGTGACGTGCGCCGGTATTGCAGTTGACAAGCCGTTCCTTGACCAGACATGGGACGAATTCAACAGAATTCAAGATGTAAATGTCAGTATATTCCGATGCTTTTTCTGTATACTCATAGATGATCTCTACTAAAGCCATTTCGTCCTTAGCTTCGAGGTACATTTTTCACAGCCCAGCTCGTCGCCAAGCAAATTGCGAAACAGAAAACATCCGGTAGCATGGTCCTCATCGCTTCTACATCGGCCCACAAGGCCCTCCCAGGCATTCGCGTAGCAGCTTACAACGCTTCCAAGGGTGGCGTATTGATGCTTTCCAAGGCCTTGGCGGTCGAACTAGCTCCGCTGGATATCCGTGTCAACACAATTTCACCCGGCTTCACCAAAACTGAAATGACACGCGCCGTCCTGGCTGCAAAATCCGAGGCGGAAGGGGCTCAGCTTTGGCTCGCGGCACCCAACAGGCGCCTCGGTACGACCACAGACTTGGTCGGCGCCGCCATTTACCTGCTGAGCGATGCAGCAAAGCACACGACGGCTGAGGATATCGCTGTGACGGGCGGATTGATTGCCGGGTCGATTGACGGCCTCATCACTTACGAAAACTCAACCGGCCCCCCACCAGAGATGCAGGAATTCTTAGCCGGAGCCACCTCAGATCGTATTCATAAGCTGTGAAGTTCAATATACGCAACAGGGTTTACCTCTGAGCCTTTTAGAGAACCGCTTCCTAGAACAATCCACCCAATGCTTCTTTTCTTCATCTTCTTGAACGGGTATCCTCCGAAATTGTTTGTTACCCCTCATTTTGTATGTTGGATCCCTCTTCACCCCTGCTTGCCCCCATTCGCTTACAGGCTTCGGAACGATCGACAGGGATATCACGGTCCCACATGCTCAATGCAACCAAATTGACGAAGACGGTCCAAAGGCAGAATAAAAATCCGGAGCTTCTGTCTTATCTGAGCACGCACCGCTTACCTGGCTGCGACGCTGAGTGCCGTAGTGTCTTTGACGGCTAGTTTCCGCGCCCCCCCTCATTGGGCGGCCGTCCGTGCCACTGTATCATAGCGTAGCATAGCGTCCTGTGACATCCCCTAATGCCTGTAAGCGCCAAGACATGACAAGGAACAGGACAGCGCGCACCTGTTGGGGCTGGTCTAGATCAGCGACGAGGGAGTTAGCCGCATGCCATGGTCTTTTTCGCCAAAAATAATGCGAGCTATAATAATGAACTGGGGACAAAGCCGATGGCTAGTATGGATAAATGACTCGCTCCATGACATGCCCATGATTGTGATTCTCAACTACTTATTGCTGGCTCACCCCCCACCTCCCAATCGTCCGTGCTAGTGCAGCGTAGCCCCCTTGTTGCAATTCAGTACTGCGTTCGAGTCTGAACCATGGAGTCCTACGATGTAGTAATTGTCGGTGCTGGTAGGTTTTCGCTGCTATTTCACACCCGCTCGGGATCGCCACTGATCGACTCTATCGATAGGATGGTTCGGTTTGGCAGCTGCAAAGGCGTACGTGCAGCTTAACCCAGATGCAAATCTAGCCATTTTCGACGCGTCCGAGTCAGTTGGCGGAACATGGTCCCAGAACAGATTGTACCCGGGCCTCAAATCAAACAACATGCTCGGCACGTACGAGTTTCCCGACTTTCCCATGACTGAGAAGTACGGTGTCAAGCCCTTGACCCACATCCCGGGAACAGTGTTGCATCGTTATTTAACAGATTTCGCCAAACACTTCAACTTTTTTGACCGTATTCAGTTTAATACCACTGTCGGCCTTGTCGAGTCAAACCGCTCTGGAGGATGGCGGCTTGATATTACATCTCCAGACGGCCCCCGCAGCGTCGAAACAGCAAAGCTGATTTTGGCGACCGGTTTAACATCTACGCCAAATATCCCGGAGTACCGCAACTCTGAGAATTTCGGGGCTCCTTTCTTTCACGCGAAGGATTACTGCAAGAAGGCGCCCAATCTTGGGCCCATAAAGAATGCTGTTGTCGTTGGTGGCGCAAAGTCAGCATACGATGTCGCTTACTCAATGGTAGAAGCTGGTGCACAGGTTGACCTAATCATCCGACCGAATGGACATGGCCCCGTTTGGATCTCACCATTATTCGTCACACCCTTCAAGAGGCGACTTGATCAGTTACTCAACCTCCGATGGATGTCCTGGTTCAGCCCATGCCCATGGGGCGGCGAAGATGGCTTTCCTCTAGTTCGTCGACTGTTGCATGGCACTGCTGTGGGGCGGTTCATTGTGGACAAGTTCTGGAAGGTCCTCAGCGGCGACATTCTCTCTGCAAACGCCTATGATAGCCACCCTGAGCTGAAAAAGCTCAAGCCCTGGAACTCGGCCTTTTGGATTGGAAGCGGGCTTAGTATCTTGAACTACGACACGAGTTTATTTGACCTCGTGAGGCAGGGAAAAATCCGTGTCCACATCGACAACATCGATCACCTGGAACCCCAAAAGGTCATCCTGTCCTCTGGGGAGGCGCTAGATGCAGACATCATTGTCTGTGGCACGGGATGGAAAAAGGAGTCATCTATCAAGTTTGGCTACCTGGGCGAAAAGACTCTTGGCCTTCCTTTTCCCGAGGCTAAGCAGAAGCTAATGAGCCAAGAAGCTGACGAAAGGGTGCTTGCTGAATTTCCAATATTGAAGAATCAGCCGAGTTTGCCGTTTGAGCCAAAGGAAGCAGATCCATTGCGATATTATCGGTTTGTGGTTCCCTCAACGATGGTTGATTCGCGCAACCTGGCTTTTGCAGGCATGGTTTCGACAGTCAGTACAGCCTTCTGCGCAACTATCCAAGGTCTTTGGATTGCCGCCTTCCTGCAAGGACAATTGGATCGCACTCCCACAACTCAAAAGGAAATCATTGATGAAATTATGCTGCATACACAATGGGGCAAGTGGCGCTACCCATGTGGCTACGGTGCCACCCTTCCGGATCTCGTTTTCGAGGCTGTTCCCTATACCAACCTGTTGATGAAAGACATGGGATTGAATGTCCATCGCAAGGCCAACATTATTGCCGAGCTCACATCGCCATACACACCCAAAGACTTTCGTGGTGTGATTGACGAGTGGCAAATGAAACACAAGGACGGAAAGAATTAAGCGCCTTGTCAAATGAAATCTGACACGATACTCTACATGTTAACTATTTCAGCGGCGTGTTCGTCTGATTGTCTAGCACGCTTATCCAGAAAGGCCCTTCCACTGTAGCTCAAGCTACGAATTCTACGATGGTGGTAGAAAAAAGGGTGGATTGAAAGAAAACTCTCGTCGCCAAGAATTACCCGCCAGGATCTGTTCGTTACTATAAGTCATATTTATTTTGGCTTCCTTATCTCAAATATTCGGCTTTCCTGGCGGGTACCTGTAGAGAGAGGCGCTTAGGTCGGAGAGGTGGCTATCTGATGTCTCCATCATCCACGTCAACAAGTTCCCATTGTAACTAATGCATCTATTGACCTGTCTCGTCTCCCGATATATTGGTAGAGCGGGTCATTGTATCATAAATGAATCTTTGTGCTCTTCTGCAACTGACTTTTGGCAAACGTCGTGATGTCATGTTGGCACATATCCTGTTTGACATGAAAACAATCGAATTATTTTTCAAGTTTGAACTTTATAGACCGTTGTTCATTTGAATAGAGCAATAAGTCACATCTCAAAATCCAAGTATTTTATTCGCACAATTGTAAGCATCAATTTCCCCACGTGTAGCCGCCGAACTTGAGTCCAATGCGAGACACCCCATTGCCCTTTTACCCACGTCAGACAAGTCATCAACAGTCCCTCTTCCAACATGCAAGGATTCTCCAATACCGCCAGGAAAGTCTGGGGGTGGCTGGCTATTCTTGAAATTGGCCCTCTGGCGTTTGAGGTAGTGAGCATTGACCTCGCAGAGCGGCGCAACCGGGATGTAAAAAACGCTCGCATCCTTATCGCCTCGGTGCTCATTTTCCACCATATGAGCCACATCACAGTGCCAGAACACAGCATCGCCTGGCATCACTGCTGGAATAGACACAAATCCCATAGGATTGAGATGGGGATGTAAGTCTGACGGCAATTCCTGCCCAGCACCCATGGCTGCTCCATGGAAAATGGATGAAACTGAATCTAGTTCCCATCCACTAGGTGTTGGCGATACAAATGGTCGCAGCATAGTATACGCAGTCGAAGCCTTCAAGTCGGGCATGACTCCAAGTGTGCCGTTCGTCGGCTTGCAATCTGATAGCGACAACCAACCCTTCTGGAATTAGCAGATTTCTAGCCACAAAAACGGTCAACACACCTGGTAGGAGCGAAAAGCAGAGCATCCTCCAGGACCACTATACATGTCAACATTTGCTCCGAGCCTAGGACCTATTTTAAAAGGATCATGCTTCTCCCATTCACCCCGGAGAATTTCGGAATAACATTTCCGGTATTCGGGGTCTTCCCATCTTTCCAACGAACCTCCATCCATATGAGGACCAAGGTTGAAGGATTTATCTCCAGGCTGAAAATTAATTTTCATTAATAGAATAGCAAACGGCACGCTGGTTCACATACCTGTCTCATTCTGAGTCGATCGCAATATGCGGCTTGTTCGTGCAAGACTACTTTATCCTCGGGCGACTTGTCCCAGACACGGTTCAGTGCAGTTTGTACAAGCTGCATGTTTTCATGAGCTCTTGCTTCAAGCTGGGCTTTGCTCCAATACAGCTCAAAGACTTGGACATCATTGGACGGAAAGCCCCTGGTGGAAGGATTTGCCTTGACGTAATCTCGAACCGCGTCCTTCCAATCTAGAGCTTGCTGCTCAGAAACAAGCCCACGAACAATGATGGTCCCGCATTCTTTGAGCAATTCACGAGATTTGGCGGGGAGGTTCCCACCGTTCTCTAATATGGCTTTGAAGTCAACTTCCGGGACTGCCGAAGAGCCCAACTCCCTGATGCGTGGGGTTGTCTGAGTGCTAAGATGTGTCAAGAGGCGATGCCAGCTGTCTAGAATAGCATCGCCATTTTTACCAATCAATTGTCGCTTGAGCTCAGCAAATCGGGGAGGGAGAAAAATGTCATTCTTGGACAGTGAGGCAAAGGCATCTCCGATGGAGCCCTCAGATCGATTGGTTGACGCCATAGACGCCATTGAAGCAGACCTTATCGCGTGGTTGGTCAAGCTAGACAGAGGCTTTCTGATAGCTCGATTTTGCCAAAACATGAACTTCAAAGATGCTGAGCGATTCATCAATATTTGGCGGTCAACAGCTGTCTTTTATCACTATGGAATCGTGATAACCGTCAGATTCGAGAATCCTCCATTATATCATCGACGACTCTTGTAAGAGAAGCGGGGGTGTATACTAAACCAAATAGAGTAGTTCCGCAAGTAGCATGTGAAATCCTTCAGCATTTATGGAACGTAGGGGAATGGTAGAAATTGTTTGGCCCAATGTGCGACGTGACAATCAAGCGCGCATAATTGCAGATGACCACTTGTCAGCATTAAAATCAGACAGAATCCAAGCCACTAGAATATGAGCATCTAACCGAGTCTGATGCAGTAGAAAACCGGCATTTTGTTCGATTATTCCCAGAAGCACGACTGAGAGTAAAAAGAATCAAGTAACCAACAATATACAAGCCTAAAAGACTTTGGAACAGATGACTTCCCAATCTTTTACAGCGTTGCTGGTCCAGAGTGTTACTGCAGGGGTGAGAGACAACCCACACGCAGTGCTTATCTCTCCTTGGCCGCGCTCACAGCTACCCTAGACCTCGTATGCGGTTGGCGATGTTGTAGCCCAAGGCAGCAAACGATTGGCATGGTTGCCGTTGAGTCACTGAGCATGTCAGGTATCGATTTCTCCAACATCGCATCCAGCTGCAAACGCACGCTCGCAGCGTTCTGGCCAGGGTTATTATTGACCAAGCTTTCTTTGCTCTGGCTTCAATCGTTGGTTTGTACTATTTAACTGAGCTTCTGCAGCTAAGAAAAATTAATTTCACCCGGCGCGTCAATGCCGCTCACAACAAGTTGCGGGAATCCTTTGTGCCGGTGCTCGCGAAGAATTACATGTTGCGGCCAGGTGAGCCGGAATGATTCTGAATCGAAATCCAAAGTTGTATCAATTCCAACCATCGCTGCACAGCTGTGTCATACGTCAACTTCCTTTACGTACCACTGCAGTATCGCCTGCTGGTGTCCAATACCGTGGCCATTTTCTGGTCTGCATTCTTGTCGCTCAAGGTGAACAAGCCAAGAGTGTGAATATGTGCGCTACGTTGTCCATGGCTGAAACCAAAAACCGCGCCAAACCGGATTACAAATGGCGGCTCGTAGTGCAGCGTCTTATCAGCGGAAATACAGTCACGAAAATCGCTGCGGTGGCCGTCAAGGCGTCGTCGCGTGGTAAACGTGACGAGAATTGGAGAAGGGCGAAATTGTGGATCACGCTAGTCAGCAACGTTACCTCTTAGCGCTGACTGGGATTCGGAAGCAATGGATGGTAACATGTGAGGTTACGTGAACCAGTCTTGGGCAAAGCCACGATACTTTGCCGTGCAAATTCAATTCAGCAAGGCCACGTTTTGCAATGAGGTCATTTTTTCAACTATTGATTTTGTCGACGGGAGCATTGTGTGACTTTTGGGCCGTTGGCTGTTCGTGCGTGACACTCCACATGGCCTAGAACGGAACTGGTTACAAGACAAAAATGGAACCTGCCAAGTAAAAAAGAGGACAGAACCACAATTTCTCGCAGCTGATTGTCCAAGGTGTTACTGATTCTAGTCGGCCAGTAACTGAGATGCCGGCAAGTAGGTCCAATCCAAGAATTGTGAATCGCTGGACGACCCAATCGAGGAACAAACATGGGGCTGTTGTCTCCGTAACCAGGACAGAGCACGTTGTTGACGCGTATATCAAATCAATGCAGGGAATTTGAATTTCTCAATACTTGTCGATAGATTCTGTTTCATCCTTCCTACTGGCTCTATATGCAGTCAGGTGTGCCAAGGAATCCTCAAGGGCGCATCCATGTGAACACAATTGTTGTTAAAATATAACTCACCTTCCCGTCGCGAAAGCGACCTGTGCGGTTAATGGCGACGCCCCTCGAACTTTATTGATCTCGTTGGGAGTTTGAATAAAGACGGAGAATATATACGTAAAGGGATTGAACCGGACTTTGTGAAACCACTGGACTGCTGCTATCATCACGGTGCCGGAGAAATGTCGCTGTCCCTTCGTGTCACGGGGCCCCACGCTCCACATTTGTGCTGTTCGTCTTGGCGGAAATGGGCCCAATTCGGAATGTCACGTATGAAGCAGTCCTTTTAGCTCCGAAGACCAAAGAAGAAAGCGGCAAGAAAGTATTTTCTGTGAAGCATCTTTTGTTTGGCTACATATCGTGCCTTCAGCTATTTCCTGCATCCGCTCTGGAGGCCTGTTTTTATCGTACCGTCTTTTTGCCCCTCAGCTTTCCTCACCAAATGCCTCATCGTACATGCCCTTACAAAAAACCACTTCCGACCGTGACATGGCGGCCATCAGCCCAAAGCCATTGCCATTATTCGCAATAGACGTGGATGGCCCTAGGAAAAATAACGAGGCCGTGATTCATGAACTAGATGCATCTATTTTTGGCCATCATGTGCTGTAAGTGCGCGGCACGAAAAATCTCAACACCCCATGCATCTGTCAATTTTTTTTGCTTTACCGCATCATTGACCCTTGCTTTTATTCACTAATCAATGAATGATAGAGACTTTACCGACATTGTGTCATGCACTCTCCCATCATTTTCCAGCGCCACCGATTTTTTGGCTTCAGACTGCGACACTCAAAAACATGACGCGCCCGTGCAAGCAAAGAGCGACCCGTCGAAAACGTCTGACAGAAGGCCATTGGAGTTTTCCGCGCCCGTATTTAATGTGGAAGTTCTAGACGAGGCTGGCCAAGTGTCAGACCTCTCAAGGATGGCATCTCAATTCCAGGGTATGTTTTTCATCGCCGAGGATGCATTTGAGAATGACAATAGCGGGCGGCCGTCTGAGCTCACATGTTACCGCCGGAACTTGTGGGAGTGTGTCGGCGAATTAACATTGTCACGGGGGATCTCCCATACGAGGGATAAGGGAGGAAACACGAGTCGCATCCGCGAGCTCGCCGTTTCACTCGCTGCCATTGATTCCACCAGTGGAAAGGCCACCGAGGTTGTGGCCATGCCCTGGAGAAGCAAGGGCTCAGGGCCGAGCGATGAGTCCAAAATAGGCATCGCGCCAGAGCCCTGCCCGCTCAATCTCAATCGCCTCCAGCAGATCAATACGCAAAAAGTAACCTTCAAGTTTGCATGGAAGAGGCTCCAGTTCAAGCATGCAACGGCCAACAATGGACGGCGCAATGGCTTGCAGCAGTACTATGTAATAAAAGTCACCTTGGTTGCAAAAATTGAAACTGGGGAATGGATTGACATTTCCCAGATGCGCTCCAGCCCGTTGGTCGTTCGTGGCAGAAATCCAAAGAATTTTGTTGGGTCCAAGGACATCCCGCTCTTTTCAGAAGAAATCCTACAACAAAAGAACGGGGGCGCCACACTGGGCCGTCAGCGCACAGAGTTGAGGCATTCTGTCGAGCCGAGTGCCACTAAGAATCCAAAGAACAAAGCCAATGCAGATCAGCGCGCCTTTAGCGAACCTGGAACTTCAATTGACAGACCTATAGCACTGTCAATTGAACCATCTGATTTGGGTATCTCAATCCAGGAACAAACACAGTCCAAATGGATCAGTCTTGAGTTGTTTGAAAATTCAGACGGCGGTGATACGGGTGTGGTGGAAACGAGGCAAAACCCGAATAAACGACTCAAGAGTCCGAAATCAACTACCAATTCAACAAGGCTCCTATCTGGCTCACTACCAGAAGAAAAGGATAGGCTATACGAATACTTTCCTATTGGCCTAGATGATTGGTATATTGGGCTTTCACCCGCATGTTTGTTTGCTTTACTAACACGATGCTGTATAGGCTGCCTCCCGTGGAAACATTGTACTTGCCGCACATGGGTCACCTTGAGGGTTTAATGATTGATATGCATGGAAAAAAGATACCCCGGAAGTTGAAGAGATATTTCGTTGCTGATACGGTTGTCTGAGCGACTAGAAAAGTGCTGACAAATTTACGAACTCGTCAATTTTCCTTGTCACGCGACTAAAATTGAGAGTATGGTATTAATTGAAATAAAAAATAATTGTCATTATGGTTATGCAACCTCCTTGAACACGCATATGAGTGGAGGGCGAGGCCGCGGATTCCACGGGGAACGGCCGATCTAAGTGCGATATGACGTGGCCCATGCTCAGTAGATATCAAATATAAATCGTCGCAACCTCTATGAACGAATTTATTTTCGTATAATTCACATAGTTCCACTCATCCTCTTTCATCATGTTCGTACTCCGCGGCGATCCTCAATGGCGATATTTCTGGCTTCATTGGTTGGCCACCTGTTTGTTGATAAGACCGACTTCCGCCCGACAAACACCCCTTTGCTCTACTCAATTATTTTCTTTTCCTGGACTGTTAGGTGCCGAGCTTAGATCCATCACAGCCACACAGTTGGATGGGTATGCCGGCTACGCAGGATACAAACCGGAAGCTGCTCTTATCCCCCCCGAAGGTGTGCGTGCCTGTAACGTCACGGTGTCATATACGCACCCCGGCCATGATGACCTGGTGTCTGTTCAGGTCTGGTTGCCGACTGAAGGTTACAATGAACGCTATGTAGGCGTAGGAGGAGGCGGGTGGGTGGCAGGGGAAATGGGAAATGATCTGCTGTCTGCCCTAGCCTCTCAAGGTTACGCTGCAGCCACGACAAACGCAGGATACGAGCATAACGTCTTTGGAACTGCGGATGATTGGCTAATGAAGCGCCCTGGGAATATAGACTACCCCTTGGTAGCTAATTTCGCTCACCGATCACTACACGACATGTCTGTCATTGCCAAGCATATTATTGCCGAGGCCTATGGGTCGAAACCTCGCTTCTCTTACTGGCACGGTTGCTCAACTGGAGGGAGACAAGGCCTCACCTTGGCAAACATTTACCCCGACGATTATGATGGCATTCTTGCAAGCTGCCCCGCTGTCAATTTCCCCGCTGTTCTCGTTGCCATGTACTGGCCTCAATTCATTATGAACCAGATTGGTGCTTACCCATCACCACGGGAATTTGAAGCCATCACTGCCAAAGTTGTTCAGAATTGCGATCTTATTGACGGAGTACGGGATGGCATTGTCACGCGTCCTGATTTATGCGATTTCGACCCCGGTTCATTAGTTGGAGACAAAATTGACCATGAAACTGGCTCAACTATTATTACTTCTGAGGCTGTGGAGGTCTACAAGGCCATGTTACAGGGGCCTGTTGATCAAGCTGGAAATCAGCTTTTCCCAGGGACGACACTCGGAACGCCAGTTGTCGGCCTAATGGCGACAGCGAACACACTTTGTGATGCGGAAGGATGCAGGGCCGGCCTACCTTTCACAATTTCGACTGACTGGATTCGCCTCATGGTCAAAAAAGACCCATCTTTCGACACAAGCAGAATGTCGATTGAAGAGTATGCGCAGATATTCCACGATAGTGTCCGAGAATGGGGAGGTCTATTCGGAAATGTCAGTCCTGATCTAAGTCAATTCCGCCTTCGCGGGAAGAAGATTCTCAGTTGGCATTCCACAAACGACGAGGCGATTCCTGTTCGTGCTATGAGACAGTACTTTCAGCATATCTTGACTTTCGATCAGCGACATAACGTTACCACTCAAGACTATTTCCGATATTTTGAGGTCCCTGGGGCGTCACACTGCGGCGCTCCTCCTGGAGTTGCTTATCCACTGCATGCGCTGAGTACTCTGCAGTTATGGGTGGAAGATGGCATCCCTCCGAACCGGCTGCCTACAGAAATACTACATGAGAAGAAGGGCGGTGATAAGGTCCAGCAAATAGTATGCCCATTCCCTGAGATATTTTCCCCGGTCGGGCTAAGCCCTGGTTGTCAAGATACTGCACAAAAGCCACTCATAGATGTACCTGGAAGGGATGAACTCTAATGGCAACCAGTTGCCAGGTATGTTGTACAAAGAGCTTTTGGATGAACACAAACGAACTTCAGCTTACCAACACTCTCATTGTGACCAAGACAAAGTAAGAGTGCTAAAGTAGGTTTGGCTTTTACACTGACTCATCATCATATGCAAGGTCGTCTCCTTGTTCTGGGCTGCTCAGAAGCCTTGATTAAATGTTTTTGAACCTGCTGGTTTTTCTTTTTGGGTAGAGAGCCGTTTATCGGAGCTGCCAGAGGAGCGTGAAGGCATCGAAATTTGATCAACTTCCCAATCCAACCTACTTTTGGTTGATCTGTTGCAGGAGCATAGAGATTATATATAAACCACGTATGGCTTAGATTTAGGTGGATCAATCACACTTCCTTTGTGAACCCCTTACTCTACATTAAGATATCCTCAGTCTATGCTGAGCTGCCCCAATTGTCTCTCGACAAATTCTTGTCTTGCCTGGCAAAGAGTATTCTCCATTTCAACAAAATCATTCCTTTGTGCCAACTCAACTGTTTCAACATCAGTTCTCAAAATGTCAATGGCCGTTCGGCGTCCGGCTTCCAGCAAGGGATCTGCACCGCGATGGACAAGTGCGACACAAAACGCTTTTGCCTGATCCACCCTTTTCTTCACTTCCTCATCGTGCCCAAGAAATTGGGCCTTGCCAAGCAGGATGCTATTCAATAAGCGACAATAATAGTGTAAAACTGTTTCCCCATCCTCTCCAAACTGCCCGTTTATGTCGGCCCCGCCAGCTTGAATGCGGTCGCAGACCTTTTGATCGAATTTATCGTGAAGGTCTGGCCAGTAGAGCTTCTCCATAAACATGCTGTAAAGCAGCTCATCTTGATCTCTCTGACTTAGAACGCCATTATGCAGCAAACGTAGAGTCTGGTCAGGCAGCTCGGTGTGCTGCAGCCACATGTAATTAACTCGGTCCTGTATGTATCGAATAAGCGCATATTTCCAAATACTGAAAAGAAACCCCTAACCTTTTGTAATTGGTCCAATATCATATCCACTATTTCCCACCACTTTGGCACGTCGGCTGCACGAGTTTCATATTCTAGCATTATGGGTTTATACCAGCCCCTTTTATTTCTGTGGTCGATACCAACCTGTTTTAAAAATTCGTATGAGTCTTGTCTTGGTAAGTGGTGCTGTAGAAGGCACTTGATGGTTGCAAAGAACTGGGGCTCCTCCAGTTTGCCTGGGGGCCACTTTTCGAATAACCATTCAATAGGCTTTGGGACTGAAGAGCCATAGTCCCATTTGCCTTCGAGCCAGGGCCATCTCTTCTTTTGGCCGTGCTTTTGAGGGTCCCATTGCCCACCATGGTCTAAAAAGTACATGACTCCGGCACTCGGCATGACTTGTAGCTCTCTTTCCCATTCGTACAGATGCTCAAGATAGGTTATCAGAGGAATGGTGGTATGATTCTTAAGAAAGCCATTATACATCAATGCTGGGGCAGTAGCATCAATATTTGCACCGTTTCGGAGACACCAGTCCATCATGTCAGTGGAGCCAGTTTTAGCCATGTACTCTGCAGCGGCAAAGATTGGCACATGGCTGGGTCGATAGAATACGAAAGGCTTCTCATACTCTTTATAGAGACCAAGGCACTTGACAGTCCCTTGAACATTAGCACCGGCTTCCAGGAGGAAATCGGCAAGAGCTATGTTTCCATGTTGAATTGCAGCTGATAAAGGCGAAATGAGATTCCCATGGCCATCGTAGACCAAATGGTTTGGGTTGGCCCCCTGGTGGACCATGGACTTGGCTATATCAACCGGTGCTTGCTGTTTGATCAACTGGGCGAGAGAGAGATCTAGTGAAATATGATCCATGACTTGGCAACCTAAACCAGCGTTAAGAAAACAACGCAATAGATCCCCTCTGTCTCGCCTTCGTAGAGTCCGAAACAGTGCTCTAATCTGGTTCCAGTGAACATCTGAAATTCCAGCCCCCAGCTCAACTAGAGTCGTGAAAGCCTGCAGGTGGCCTCGACGTGCCGCCATGGTCAAAGTCGAAGCATGGTAAGGGCCACTCTCTAGGTTCAATAGGCTACGGCGGGTAGCCCAGACAGACCGAAAGAAGCGCGTTGTAGTTAAGAGATCTCGGGGTCTCTTAGGTACTTTGATGATGCTTGAGTCGGCGCCATACGAGATGGCTATGCGAATGACAGTCACATCTCCATTGACACAGGCCCAACGCATGGTGTTGCTCAGCGCTTCTGCGGAGCTAAAAAGCTGTGGCTCTAGGCGACATGACAATTTTTGGTTGCATTTCCAGAGGCTGATAATGTCGGAAATTTTGCACCCCTCAAGAATTTGATCTAGAATCTCTGTTGGCAACGCATCCAACGACGCAATAGTCATTTTGAGGGATATTTGCGGATGAAGAAGATGAGTCAGTTCAGTGTTGAGGAATCATCCGTACCCTAGACCGCATTTCCCAATATGGCTATTGGCCCGTTGCACCAACACGTGCGGTAGTCTCTTTTGAATATAGGCTAAATTCGAGGCAAATTGATTTTCAATATCTGATAATACTGCATTTGGCGTTATTCACTTATATGTCAATCAACTGCTTTATTTCAAGCATGCGTTGGGTCCCCAGTCATGGCCCGCAAAATTGGGCTAACCACAAGTGGTGAAGGCCTACGCTACGTGCTATCAGTGGGGCTCAAAGACCAGCTCGTGCCTCATGTTGCCCACCTCAACCCCTCCAGCATCAAAAATGAGACTTTTGAACACGACCTCGCTCGCTCTAGAATTCTTCGTCGGGAAAGCCCCAGAGTATGCCATTTTGTCGCATCGATGGGAGGATGAAGAGGTCAACTTTCATGACTTACTGCAAGATGACGTCGCCAAGACGATGAAAGGCTACGCCAAGGTCGAGCGGAGTGCTGAAAAGGCCAAAAAAGATGGATATCAGTACATCTGGATTGACACATGCTGCATCGACAAGTCAAGCAGTGCAGAGCTATCCGAAGCCATCAATTCCATGTTCCAATGGTACCGAAACTCAGCACGCTGCCTTGTCTATCTGTCAGACGTGTCGTCTTCCTCAGATTTCACACATAGTCGATGGTTCTCACGGGGGTGGACTCTGCAGGAGCTAATTGCACCGCGAGACGTCCATTTCTTTGATCAATCTTGGAACTCTCTTGGAACCAGATTGGATCTTGTCTATACACTCCAGAAGACCACTGGAATTGACCGAAGCATACTTCTCGACAATGACCTGACTTCTGTTCCAGTCTGCTGCAAGATGTCATGGGCAGCATCAAGGGTGACTACGCGGCCAGAGGACATTGCATATTGCCTCCTGGGTCTCGTCGGGGTCAACATGCCTCTACTGTACGGAGAGGGGGCTCAGCGGGCATTCCAAAGGCTGCAAGAAGAATTCGTCAGGCGATATGACGACGAGACCCTATTTGCCTGGACAGCAGAGGAAGATGAAGTTTTGGACAAGACATTTTGGAGTTTGCTTGCCCCTTCACCAGCATATTTCAAAAACTCGGCTAAATACACCATCCCACTCTTCAAAATAACTCGTCATGGGCGTCCGACGGAAATTACAAACAAAGGGGTTGGTGTTGCGCTAACCCTTGAACCATTGAAGAATGATGCCTCGGAGACGCAGTTTTTGGCGCCACTAAACTGCTCACATCTCCCGGAAGAGCCCAACGACGTTGAGAGCGCTTTCACAATAACTCTTCAAAAGGTTTTGGGGTTCGAAGATCAATATTCAAGAGTACGTCCGGATCGCATTATTCCAATCGATAACACTCCAACGCAGCCACTTAGCGGGACGAGTGTCACGACACCTCAATTGTTCGTGCGATCCAACCCTAAAAGTTCAGATTCCGCTGCGGGATTTTGCTTTGGTTCAAACCAACTAGTCCGATTTCAGTTTGCATCGAATTCACCTCATGGGCCTGTTATGTATCCCGGTCGAGTTGGGGCGAAGCTCGAAAGCGGCTATCCCGCTATCGAATACAAGAACCCTCCCCAAAGTATTCACTTTATCAAGTTGAATGAGGAAAATACTGGTATGGGAATGGAGAATTTCGACCCAGGCAAGCTGCAACAAAAAGCTGTGGTTGGATGCATCAAGCTTGCGTTCACGGGATGGTTTGGGAGGGACCCAGTGCAAAGCCGAAATGACCTCGAACCTCGAACCATTTTTGACAAGGTGCTCCCGCAACAAACGTATGCCGATCCATATCTCATCGTCGGCTTTGAGCCGCTCCCTGTCAATGCACTGGGTACCCCGCCAGGTTTTGTCAGGCCCTGGTACGCCTTTGCAGCGAATAATGACAAGGGTACCCTTGAACAGCTTGTTTTACCTGAAGCAGAATTACAGTTGTCGCACACGGCCCCTGGAGGCACATCAGTCGCTGTAGAGTTTTGCGCAACATCACATAGATTTAGAACTTGGCAAGAGATCCGTCTGGTGGATGCTCATAAGTAGATATAAATCCGAAAGGGTCCTCGGGGGATTATCTTTGGGTAATTATACCTATCTAGATATCCTGGTCGTTTATTTTGATTAAAAATGCTGAGATGTGTGGTCTGCAAGGTGTCAAATTGACAATCATCCAAGTGTTGTATTGTACAGTTGTTGAGTACAAGATTTCAAATCCACCCAACCAGTTGAGAACCCAAACCCAAGCTTATGGGTACAAAAATCCAGTGACCCCATTCCATGCCGTCAACCACTGACTTGCTGCTGAATCCATCAAGCAAAGCAATTGGCACACCCGCGAGGAGTGTGTAGCCTAGTGTCCTCCGGTCTGCGGTGCACCATATAGCAATGGTAGTCAAGGTCATGGCCAAATTTCGTGCGGCAGACATTCGCACTAACGCATGGGCGATTCTTCTTCCATCTTCTTCGGGGGGGCTGGGGAATCCCAAAAGTGAGAGGGCGTGGCCGGGGCGAAGAAGGGAGTTGATGCCGACCAGGCCAGGCACCAGACCGAGAGTAAGGACTGCAGTAGCAGTGTAATCATGGATTTGATTGGGGGCCATTTTTCTGAGGTGATTTGAGGTGATTTTGTGTTGGGGAAATGTACAAGGGAGAAATTGAGAGGTCGCCGAAAAGATAAAAAGCTACTGTTCATGAATCATCATTTAGCCCCTTTAAGCCTAATTTGTGGCGTTTTCACAGCCGTGGTTTTCCCCTCATACCACCGACTTAAACCCGGAAGGTCCTAGGATTTCACACACACGGGGAGCCGAAGAATGGATCCTCGCTAGCAATATCATGTGCGCTGTTTACTGGTATTTGGCTTGCACATTGTGGACACAGCCCAACCCCAAGATGACCCGGTGGTGCAAGAAAAGAATAGACCATGTAGGGTTTAGTGCCATCCCGGAGCCATTTCATGCAAAATACCTGCACGGGACCTTGGCCCGGATTGGTATGGGCTTGCAGAGGAGGAGCGGCATTGGGGCAGTGATCCAGAGCCTGATGAGGCTGTGTCTTAGGCGACGAATGACTTGTGAGCATTTCCCTGCACAGCGAGTTGTTTGGAAGATGCCTGTCACTAGCGGTGGCTATGCTAAGAGGGCTATGCTATTCTTGAATATACATATATAAACCGGGGACCCTTCTCATTCTTATTTCGGGATTTTCACGTCATGAAAACCGCCCTCCGTTTGCCTTGACGATCGAAGCCCAAACCGCGCGCATACGCAGCAATATGAATCGGTCTAAAATGATGCCGGCTGACTCTCATGGTCGCAATTTTGCCACCGTGTTGTCATGGCCTTGGCACTGAATCGCTCAACCCTTTAGGTCCTCTCCGAAGCGCCCGTTCTCAGATCCAACGTGACGACCTCGCCCGCCGGGAATTTCCTAAAACGCCGCAGGGCACATGCAGGGCACACCGAGGATGAGTTTGTGCATGAAGGCAAAACGCCCTAGGGAATGGTAGGGCGGTTGCCTCGCCCTGCTCAGGTTACACACCAATGGCAACGCTCAATGACAGCAAGTGGGCCTTCGTAAGGATCAATGAGAGGACGGGGTTGGACGCGATTTCAATCCCTCTTCTAGCTACTTTCCCTTCGAAAATGCATGTTCCCTTTGCTAAAGCCCTTTTGACCAGTTCCCTGCATACGAGCGAGCGAATCGAGGCCACGGGTTGATCACCATGCAGGGAACAGCGTGCATTCTGAGAGTGACGTGTTAACTTCGGTCGGATAGATGAAGCCGATTTCCCTGAAGTGCAAATGTCGAAATTGATGGTCTCTTCCAACCGAGCGGGGAAGCTCACTGTGAAAGATACGCATTCCATCCGTATCAAAAGGCCTTTGCTTGCCGGATAAGCCATGCCAACTTTCCAATGAACTCGTGCTTGTCGGATACGCATTCGAAAGCCATGGCTGAACCACCCATTCTCTCGCATGTTGAAAGGGACATTTACGGCACCGGGCAAAACTTTGCCACCGAGCATGCTAGCCCTAACTCAAGCATAGCCGTTGGTCAAAGTTTTGCTTCCGAGAATCCATTTTCGCTACAGGAGGCTTCACGTGGTGCATGCAAACCAACTAAATCCCATACAGGATCTGGGCACTCTTGGCCATCCGTTAGCTCAGCCCCTACCTTGGTGCACGCTTGTCCTGAGGCTACAGCCTATGCATCCGACCCAGCCTCCAACGTATCTCATGTTGCTTCAGAGCCTATGCCTCTCTACGCCTTTGCGTCTACTTCCATTCCTGTGGGGCTTGATTCCTTGTCTTGCAACTTGTGTGATTACCGGCCCACGGGAAAGAAGACGAAGTTGCAAACCTATCTGAAAAAGCACATACTGAACCATGGCCCAAACCAGTTTCAGTGTCCAAAATGCGGAAGGGATTTTAGTCGCATGGATAACCTCAAAACACATCAAAGGAACTCATGCCCTGGGCCCATTTTTGCTGGTTTGGAAATGCAATCTCCAGGGCGGGTCACCAGAGATGGCATGGTATACAACTCTTGGGCCCGGAGCAACATGCGGACTTCAAGGAGACTACGACAAGGCTTTAGAGCAGCTCGATTGATGCCATTGGGACAAGAAGTGGCATAGAAATAATTTAGGAGCAAGATTTTGCGACCCTGGAGGTAACAAGACTATTTTCAGCATAGTGTAATTGCTGGTCATCCCCTTTGGTGGGGGACACGCTCGTCTTTCAGTGACTTCACATTGAGGGATGAGTTGAATATTATGAATAGCCCAGTTGATTTTTTCTATGCTTAATAATGCCTAATTACCTAGCCTAATCCAATCTGACCTAACCCAACCTAACCTAATCCGATCCAACCTAATATACCTTGATCTCTATATAGCCAAAAGCTCTTAGGTATATATCTTAATAACCTCTAAGTAGTAAAATAGCTCTAGAAACTAAGGCTTATATTAGTTTGATTTTATATTATCTAAAAATTAGATTTTATTATTATTTAAAAATATTTTTTTTAAATAATTATAAAATAAATTATTTATTTATTTTTATTAATTTTATATAAAATTATTAATAATTTAAATTAAATATATATTTAAAATTAATTTATAATTAAATATTATTAATTAAAAATAAATTATAAAAAAAAAAGAATATTTTTAAATAAAAATTTTAATAAATTTTTTTTTTTTATTTATTTAAGTAAATTTATTACCTTTAATTCCTTAATATATAGCTTAGGATTAATATTCTTAAAAATATATAAAAGCTTATATATATATTATTAAATAAAAAAGATTTTATAGTATTTTTATTAAATAATATATCATAAATTATTAATTTATTACCCCTTAATTATTATACATATACACATATTTATATTAAATATATTTTTTATTCTATAATATAGAAAGCTTCCTTATTATTTCTAGGCTTTTTAGTATTTTTACTAATCCTACTAGTTTTTTTGCTTTATCTTTTTATATACCTTTTTAATTTATTTTTAGATTCTTATTATCTAAGTATTATAATAAGGCTTGCAGATTTTTTGAGTAAAGTTCCTTTACTTATTAGTATTTCTATTGAGCTAGTGGGTATAGGGATTATAGATAGTTATAATTATATCTAATATCTCTATTTGCTCCTTAAGGAAGGCTTTTTTTTATTTATTAGGATAATTATATAATAATATAAATAACTTAAATTTGATAAGCTATATCCGGTCAAAGAGGGAAAATTAAGGAATCCTAGTCTTAAAAGCCTTAAATGGGATTTTTTGTTGGATAAAGGTATAATATTGATAGGGCTAGGCTGTTAATTAAATGCAAAAAGTGCCTATGGTATATATTATGTAAGGCTATTTAGATTGCCTGATTATTATATGTTTAAAAAAAGGTATTATGATCTTAGATGGTGTTGATTGTATATTAGAGCTGATTGGTCTTAGTAAAAGAAGTTATTTGAAGTAATAAGGAGCTAACTTTTCTATGATTATTAAGTGTAAAGTTTAAGAGGATTAAGTTATTTGTTTTTTTGGTTAAGGCAAAGATTTTTATAATTAAATTTATTATTGAACCCTATTTGTATGCTACCTCTATAGCCTGGTTCCTGGATTATCTGGTTAAGCCTATAGCTTGTTTTTTTTTACTAGAAATAAATATATAATAAATAATTTAGAAGACTATAATATATAAATATTATTTTTTTATATAATTATTTTTTTATAGTAAATTAAATTAGGCTAAATTAATAGAATAAGGAGGGGCTTTTTTATTAGATTTTAATAAGGTTTTAAAAATATTTTTTTAGATATTAAAGTTTTTATTTTAAAGTTTTTATTAAATTAAGATTTTAATAAATCTTATATATATAATATAATAAATATTTAAGCTATAAAATTACTTTTTTTATTTTATTTACTTATTATATAGGCTAGAGCTGGATGTATATAGAAATATCTTTATCTAATAAAAAGTTTTATCTAAAACTTTTAAAACTAAAATTTTTTAATTTCTTTTTTTTAACTAAATATAATTTATTAAATTTAAGCTATTTATATTATTATATAATTATCCTAATAAACAAAAAAAAGCTTTTTTTAAAGGATAAATAAAGATATTAAATATAATTATAGTTATTTATAATTTCTATACTTACTAATTTAATAAAAGTATTAGTAAATAAAAAGACTTTACTTAAGAAATTTATAAGCTTTATTATAATACTTAAATAATAAAGATCTAAAAATAGATTAAAGAAATATATAAAAAGGTAAAGCAAAAAAACTAGTAAAATTAGTAAAGGCATTAAAAAGCCTAGAAATAATAAGGAAGCTTTTTATATTATAAAATAAAAAATATGTTTAATATAAATATGTGTGTGCGTGTGATAATTAAGGGGTAATAAATTAGTAAATATATTATATTAATAATAATTTAATAATTAAAATTATAATTATTATAAAATATAAATTTAAATCTTATTAACTATCTTATTTATTTTTAGTTAAAAAATAAGTAAAAGGCTTAATTAGATTTTCCTAGGAATAATAAAGTATATATAATAGAGTTTAAATAATAAAAAAACTTTAATCTTAAAATTTACTTTAATTAAAAGAATAATTAACTTAATTTTTTATATAATATAATTTTAATATTTATAAAATTAGAAATAAAATTTGCTTTAATATTTAAAATACTTTTCTTTACTAAGATTATTAATATATTCTAATATATAATTTTATTATAATAATTACCTTAATTAAGTAAATTAATTAGCAATTAAAATAAATAAAGAATTTAAATATTATACTTTTTATAATTAATTATATTATTTAGCTAAAAAGTTTACTATTAAAAAGATTTAAATATATTATAATAATTAATAAATTAGAAAATATTAATTTTATCTTAAAAACTAAAGCTTTTTTTATCTCTTTATATACTATATTAAAGTTAATTAAATAAAAAATTAGTAAAAGATAAGGCTTATTAACTTTAAACTTTAAATCTTTAAAAAGAAAAATCTTAATAATAATAATTAGGATTTTATTAATAAAAAATATAAAAAGTTTAAAAATATAATAAATAAATTAGCTATAAATTGATTTACTAGAATGATTACTAAAGAAGATATATTTATTAAAGAAATTGGCTATAGTTGTTATTATAATTGGATAAATATAATTATAAGAGAAGTTGATTTAGTTAAAAGAAGAGCTAAGAAGCTAAAGCTAAGGCTGTAGATGAGGGTTAATAGGGCTGTCTGAGGTCAAGGGAAAAGTTGGGTTAAACTACTAGCTTCTCAATTAAAAGTGCTTTTCTATTATAATTAATAATCATAATTAAGGTAACTACCTTATATAGAGCTAATAGTATTTATATACCTTAGTAAGTTTTTTAGTTACTTTCCTTTTAATAGGATAATTAATTTATATTAATAATTTATATAAATAATTAATTAATAGATATTTAAAATAATAATATAATTATTATAATTTACTTTTAGTAAAATTACTTTAAGCTAATAATTCCTTAATATTAAATAATATTTATAAATAATTTTATTTATAAATAATAAATAAAAAGTATTTATAATATATATTATATAAAGCTATTTAAATTATCTAATTATTATATATTTAAAAGAAAATATTATAATTTTAAATAATATTAATTATATATTAAAGCTAATTAATTTTAATAAAAAAAATTATTTAAAATAATAAAAAATTAATTTTTTTATAATTATTAAATATAAAATTTAAG
>JAACIZ010000001.1:0-169378 GCA_017140785.1 Calonectria pauciramosa | reverse complement strand
TATATATTTAAAATTAATTTATAATTAAATATTATTAATTAAAAATAAATTATAAAAAAAAATATTTTTAAATAAAAATTTTAATAATTTTTTTTTTATTTATTTAAATAAATTTATTATTTTTAATTTTTTAATATATAATTTAAAATTAATATTTTTAAGAATATATAAAAATTTATATATATATTATTAAATAAAAAAAAGATTTATAATATTTTTATTAAATAATATATAATAAATAATTTAAAAAGCTATAATATATAAATATTATTTTTTTTATATAATTATTTTTTATAGTAAATTAAATTAAACTAAGTTAATAAGAAAAAGGTTTTTTTATTAGGTTTTTATAAGATTTTAAAAATATTTTTTTAAATATTAAAATTTTTATTTTAAAATTTCTATTAAATTAAGATTTTAATAAATCTTATATATATAGTATAATAGGTATTTAGGCTATAAAATCACTTTTTTTTTATCTGCTTGCTGTATAGGCTGGAGCTGGATGTATATAGAAGTAATTGCTGGTCATGACCCTGTGCTTTACCCTGACAAATTGGATGGAATTTCCAATATTCAGATTTCAGTATACTGTCAATTACAAATACGTGTAGTTTCATTATCATAGCTTTAAAATTTATCGATTCTTCTCATTATCAAAATTCCAGTTGCTCAATCCACGGCGGTGGCTGATAACCGATCATCGGCATTTTGTAAAATTATTAGACGCTGTTGAAAACATCAACAGTTATTCATTAAATGATATATGTGTTTGATTGCACTTGATGGCCTCATTGAATCTCGGAAGTCACTGGAGCTTGAATAGCCAAATGTCACATCAAAACCAATCCCTAAAATCGATAACTGATCATTGAAGCCAAGCCATAATCTATAATGCCTAGTTAGAGGGCTCGGAGATCTTGAACCACCGAATCTGATCTCACGTGTTACCGAAGTTGAGATAGATAATCTTCAAACTCGTAGCTGCGAAAATAAAAGACTGCTGAGACATGGCCAGAAAGTGTAAAAGGCACCCTGATCGTAGTACCAAGGTTGGTCTCGGATCGTTCGGCAACTAGTGGCGGAATCCCTTTTTGGGATTAAAATGGCAGTAAACCCTGGCCGTTCCCTGAAGGGACATCTTTTCAGGGAATGGGCCCCGGTTCTAGATTAGTGTCCCACGTGGCGTGAGCTTGTTCCCTTCGACCAAGATCATTACGAGGCTGTATGGACAGGGCGAGATGATAAGAAAGCATGCAGATCACTCTTTAGTTAATTCAGTCCCGATGCCATGCATTCTTTTTCTTCATTGCATTCATTCATCTTAATTACGTCTATACGCATCTCGATTTCAAGCTTGACATTAGCTGCGTTGTGTAATTCTCTACAATCCGCCTCTATCACATCTCCTCCTTCATTTTCAACATGGTACTCGGGCAGTCAGTTCGTTGTCGTTCATTTGCTACGTGATTCATTTCTAATGACGTTGCGGAAATTTACAGGCCTTCCAATGATGGATCAAAACCGACAGTTGGCGCTGTCACTCCCATTACAAAGAAAAATATTCGAGAGGTTCCTGAAACCTCGAGCATCCATATATATGCCAAACAAGAGCAGAATTTTGAAAGGATTCCACTTGCGCTTCCTACTATCACAAAAGATATGCACGGCTATTGTAACACATGGCAGGCACATTTTGATGCGAAGAATGTGTCAACCTGAGTTAAGCGGGACGAAATTGAATTGGAACAAGAATCCCGTACTCACGGACGTATAGGTAGTAACCGTGGCCTGCTTTCGGCCTTAGGAAATGACTTTTAGTTTTTGAACTGAAATACTCCCGCCCTGGGGGCGAAGGCTACAAGGAACTTTTGAGAGGTTTAGGCAGAGCTCAAGATGCATTGCGATTATAGGGCTGTATACATCCAAATATCAAGTCGCTGCATAGGATTTGGTTCATAGAGTAATGCGGTAGAAGCTCTATTATAATAGAGGAGCTTTTTTATGAATAAAAGGTGCCCCTTACAAAGACTTCTAAATTTGGTCTCCAGTAAGACGGTGTGAGTCATACCGAAATGGTCGGGCTATTTTTGGATGTATATTTCGCCACGGGCCCCAGCCGAAATCCATCTTCCACGACAGAATATTTATCTTGATGTAATAAATCCATAGAGAGAAATATCTCTCTTTCATATTCTGTCAATCACACCTGTTTTGTGTCCAAACCAACCCCCTGTCACCATGTCCGACTCTGTGCGGGTCCTTATCACTGGCTTCGGTGTAAGTGCCACCGAATACAGACACCACATATCTCTAACAAAATTTCTTAGGCTTTCCAAGATATCACAACAAACCCATCATTTGAAATCGTCAAGCGCCTTCCTCAATACTTGCCAGGAATTGAATTGATCGTGCACCAAGAGCCTCTCAAAGCCGCGTACCGCTCGCTCCTGCAGACATCACCCCAATTAATCGAGCAGCACAACCCAGACATCGTGGTCCATGTCGGCTTAGCGGTTGAGCGGAACTACTTTGCCGTGGAGCAAAGTGCGTGTCGAGATGGATATCATCAGTACCCAGACGTAGACCGCCAAGTCATCCCAAAGGCGGAAGGATAGAAAATATGGGGCAAGAAGAGCGCCGAGAGGCTTAAAACGTCTTTGGATCTAGAGCAGGTGGTTCAATCCTGGAAACAAAATTGGAGGATAGCATCAGGAGTCGGCGCGGCAAACAAAAAAGGAAAAGGCCATCAGAAGTTGGGTGATGTTGGCACAACGGATTTGCGACTTTCAGATGATGTCGGTGACTACGTGTGTGGCTTAGTATATTATGCATCACTCGCAGAGATGGCAAAGAGAGGTAGCGAGAAGAGAAATGTCGTTTTCCTTCATATCCCGCCGCTTTCTGGAGAATCAGACTTTGAGAGGGGAAAGGTGGTACTGGAATCTCTCATCCTGGGTCTCGTCGAAGCCTTCCAGTTCCAATACTAGCGAGGGCATATCCTGTAGTTTTTGAATAGAAAGTAGTCGATTGAAAAAGGATGCGCAATCTTTGTAAATTGCGAAGTATGAGTGCATGAATATGCCAAGAAAGTGATACCGTCGAATAATGACGTTGCGGTCCAACAGCCCCTGGGCTCTCAGCCATTAGATGCATCTTTGCGATTGAACTTCCGCAAGTTTATAGCTTAGGCCATCAGTGTATTGAGTCACGAATAATTGATCTTGGTCAAATCCAGTTCCAGCATTATGAACCTCTTTTGGTTTGTTTTTTCAGCGCTGTAAATAGACCAAATAAGGCCAGGTTGGCAGGGGGGCTCTTTTATCGAGGCTTTGTAAGGTTTTAGAGACAGCTATTTACGTGTTAAAAATATTTACGTCGAAATTTATTCTTTTATTAGATTTAATTATACTGACTTATACAGGCAAAATGTGTATTTAGGCTATAAAACTGGTTTTAATCTGCTCGCTATACAAACTGAAGCTGGATGTACATAGAAATGAATTTATAGTCTATATGCAGTGGTATCTCTTCTTTCCCCTCTTTTTCTTCTTCGTTGAACTGAATTCCTAGACTCCAGCCTTTAGCGTTGGTCTCTCTCAAACGCCCAATTAATCGCAACACGTAGACCATCCCGACGCGCGTCTCATGACTTGTGATTTGTGATTCTAAATGCCGGAAACCCCGACCTCTTGTGCCCTAGGCAGTCTTAAAATCCACATGGTGGCGGAGGGGCTGGCGCTGGCGCTGGCGCAGTGGCCATTGCCATAGCTTGTACACGCATGGGGCTGCTCTGTTGACCGGGATTGTAATGCACAGCATAAGCATCTATCTGAGCTGGTTGTGCTCTAGTTCTTGCATTGCTTCGCTTTGCTTGTGGAGGCCGATTTGCTTTTAGAGGAGGATTTGCCTGTGGAGGAGGATTTATGACTTGCGATATAGCCGGTCCGGCTAATGCGGGCTCTGGCTGCACCTGCTTTTTGGTGAAGAATGGGAGGCACATGGGGACGTCTATTAAAATGACAGTCAAGTTATTGAGGGGGGAAATTTCGTAACCAAGGCCGTAGACAAAGCGAGAAAAATTGAAGGATCTTAATATGCATCGTGCAACAGCTCTGATCTTAGGTGAATATTCTTCATTTAGGCCACAAGGCTGAGCTCCCCAACACGCGTTGGGTCGAGGCGCCAGTTTCTGACAGTCGTCATTTGTGCCCATTTTCAAGATTCATTGTTCGGTTTTATTGGCTCATTTTCGCGTTGGCGCAACCTAACTACGCGCATCGCCACCAAGGCACACTTTCACCCACTAACGGTCTCGGCTGCCTGCTGTAAAGACAAGTCAATTCGGGCAGCACGGGGCCTGTATTCCACAGCCGACGCTAGTTGGGAGGGTGCCAAGGCCGAGCGCTTTTACTCGCATCATGCTGAAGTTCGAACATGTGACCCAACTCAATTATTGTAAGATCATTAATGGCTGCTCACAAACCTACAGTTGGAGTTGCAATCTACCAACACTGGTTCTTGGCGGCGGCTCTCAATACAATTAGCCCCTAGCTTGTCGTCAATCGACGCCTCTTTTGGCAATTCCTATGTAGGCAATAAGTGGACCAGGTGGTCGGCAAAAACGTCCAAATCAGGTCTAGTCGGTTCGTCTCCATCGAACACGGCAGGAAACTCAGGCTTGATCTCGAGGTCTGTTCCTCTTTCTGCAGCTAAAAGTTGCTGGAGCCTTAAAAAAAAATCCAATGGTTCGTCCGAATCATGCCAAAGACATCGCACCCTAGCTTTGACACGGGTTTGTCTCAAAAGAGCAGAGTGAGAAGCTTTTCCGGATGCTGGACATGCCGGGCCAAGCACGTCAAATGCGATGAGGCCCAGCCAACATGCAACCGCTGTCGCCGCCTGAAGCTCCAATGCGAAGGCTATGGCGTGAAAATATCATGGACCTCGGTGCGAAGCCCCTCCAATTTCAAGCCAAAATTGTCCAAGAAAAGAAAGAGCCAAGTCCCAGCGGACAGCCTCGTTACGTTTTGCCATCGGGATCCCACCCAGCGATCCACGGCATCTCGGCTTCAGCCAGAACGAGACGACACACCGAGCGATGGGGAGGTAACTTTGTTTCAGAAAAGTCCTCAGCCTGACTCGGCTGTTTCTTCTCAGCCCGGACAGGAGTCGATTCTAGAAGATGACGATCCGTTTACCAGCGACTTATGTGATCAATTATTCCGCTCCTACGGCACCCTTGGCCGGGGTTTCACACGGGATGCCTCATATCCACCATCCACCGACCTTTCAGACACACAAAGCAGAGGCGTCAATACCGAAGTATCCACGCCGCTCCAATTTGAAGACTGCGAAGGGAGCAATGCCGACATCTCTTGGTTTCCCCCGTCCCACTATAGCGCACGTCATTTGAGGGGAGTGCCCAATTGGGGCCACGACAAGACGGATGTGGCAAATGTCAACACCTCAATGGGCATCCAGCACCTGGATCTCATTCCCGACATAGGTCTTCAATGCCAGCTGATAGAGCATTGGTCCATACACGTTTGTGACGCTTTGAACCCCATTTCAGGGCTTCATAACATGTTTCGCACCGTCTTCATGCCCATCGCACTTGAGGGCGCCCGGGCAGACTCTACAACCTCTTCTGGTGCCACAGCCCTATTTCACTTGATTTGTTCGGCATCTGCATTCCACCTCTCTTCCAGAAAAGTCACACCAGATCCTGGGTGTAGCCTCGAGAAGATTGCCCTGGAGCATCATAATTTGGGCATCACCCACCTCGGCCACAACATTCACCAGTCTCATAATGAAGCTCAGCGCATATCTATTCTCGCCTCACTCATAATGTGCATCCTTAATGAAGCCGTCACAGTGCCCACCCCGTTTTGGCACGTTCACCTTCGAGGGGCCATAGAGTGGGTGAGAAACATCAACACCCAGCTATGGCACCAATCCGAGTCGGGTTCTGCCGTGTATCAGTATTTCATGGGCATGGCGATTTTCGCTCAGTCGCAGTTTATCTCTGGAGACCCCAACGAGGCCCTTTGGGATCTTTATCCTGTCATGGAACTGCAACCAGAGCAATACGTGCTAGATACGAAATACGGCGTCCCTCAGGCCATCTTGCAGTTCATTCATGACATGAACCACATTAGAATACAATGCGAGCTATTGCAGGATCAACAGTCACCCCAAGACACAACATCACTTTCTGAGAAGCTTGACAGGTTGGAACTGGAGCTTTTCCTTTCAGTACCCAAAAAGCCGCACCCATCTGTAGGAAAGGATTATGAAATGCTCTTAGATCACTACGGCCATATTTATTATTTTGGAGCTCTCATATATCTCAAACGAATTGTCAGAGGTAGACCTCTCGAAGAGGTTCAAGTTTTGGTTGAGCAATCGCTTTCTCATATTGAAGCACTGGAATCGTGCACCAATCGGCCGTTCTGCCCAGGCTTATGGCCAGTCGCTATTACGGCGTTTGAAGCAGGAAGCTCGGCCCTTCAAAATCGCGTATTGGCGACCCTAAAATCCTTTGCCAGTCGTTCGGGATTAGGCGTCGCGACGCAGCTATTAGTCTTGGTGCAACAATTTTGGGCACTGCGCAAGGACGAGGGCGATCCCAACTTACGATGGCACGAGAGCGTTCTCCCTTCGATGAATAACTGTTTTATTTTATTCTAGTCGCATTATCCAAATTGCGAAATGAATTGCGCCATTTCCATGATGTTCGAACGGATCATTCTGCTCATCCTCCTCTCCACCTCGAAAGAAAAGCCTCCGGGAGATCCTCACTCTTTCTTATTCCTTTATCTTTTGGATGTAATTACCTGGTGCCTGATTACGCGATGGTTAGTACATCAAAGCTATCCAACGGGAGAAAATAAAGATGACTGGGAATAAAAGCACAAACAGGCTGCAGCGAAGGCACGAGTACAAAAATAAGACGGCAGACCCGAGAAATCAATCATTCACTAACAATCCCCCCCCCCAAAAAAAAAAGCTTTGGTGCAAATACTTTTATGGAAATGACCTAGATTATACCCATTAATGTGGATTCACTAGATGACGGATTGAAGACATCGTTCGATTTCCAAAGTGACGACCTTCTCAACAAGCGAGTGAAGCTAACCCGGCATACCGTCAGCACTAGACAACGGAAACAAAGATAACCCGGATACCGGTTCCATTTATCATTGAGAGGCCTCATTCGTGGAATTTATTCAACCAGACCCAAGTTCTTCATCATCAATGGTAACTAGCCATCTCGTCGCAATGGACAGTTCCAAGACTCAACCAATTCTTCCTCATCTCTCTCTCAATGAAGAGCATGACACATCTGTTTTAATCGTCCACGGTGCTTTTGACTCTTCTAAAACATGGAGCCATCTCGAAAAATGGGTTCCCCACCACCTCTTAATCCCAGACCTTCCACAGCATGGTAAAGCTGCCAAGTTAGGGCCCTTAACCTTTGAATACACTGCATCTGTATTGGCAAAGCTTGTCGCAGAGAAGGCACGGAATGGCCAAGTCCACCTAGTTGGCCACTCCATGGGCGCTAACCTGGCTCTATTTTTTGCCTCGTATCATCCCGACCTTGTTCTATCTGTCTATGTTTCTGGAACCGCCCGCACCTCCAGCACGTTGTTAGTGTCCTACGGCATGTCATTTGAGGGGCTTATAATCTCGACGCTACCAGAGCGATTGATTAATTACTTGATCGATGCGAAGGAGGACATGCATGTGAAGTCAGCTTGGGGCGGGCTTCGTTCGTTGGCGCTAAGCCAGAATATTGTTGCGATTATCAGTGCTCCGCTTGAGGACTTTCTTTCGGAGCCGGCGGCCCAGAAACTCAGGGAAAACGGGGTTCGTGTGCTGGCTGTGGCGGCAACAAAGCAAGGGGTATTACCTACGAACGATAATGAAGACACTGCCAGGTTTGTGGCGCGTTCACTAGGTGGCATAGCCGCATCTGTACCTTCGATGCGGCATGCGATGCATGTTCAGGACCCTGATTTGCTTGGGCGAGCAATATCAAATTGGATTCAAGAATCTGATTTGCCGGGCGAGTTTGTCAAGTTGGAATTATGAGGGACCAATTTCGAGAATTTTATATGGGTGGCTCCAACGTGGGCCAGCAACGTTGTTCGCAACGACTTCCAACAGCTGGGAGTATCTCTGTCCAATTTAGGCAGCCAAGGCAGATATAATGCCGAGTAATTCCGCGCCTGCGTGATGTTTCGTGTGGCTTACTAGCTGCAGTAAACCAATGCATGTATGACGCGGCCTCCTCTTTTGTCTTGGCGGCCGGCGTTTCTTCGCCTTTGCAAAATTATGATCCTGCCAACCCACAAACTCCGATTGTCGCTGCCCTATATTCATCAAAATGCGTGTCCATCGGTTCTTTTTAGTACTGTTGGCTACGAGTACCGGGGTCAAAAGCAGTGCCGAACCTTTACCGTTACAATATGAACGGCCATCAGATTGTCCATTAGCTGGCCCAGCATTCCTTGCCCCCTCGCGCCTCTCGAGTAGTTCCTTATTCTTGGCCTCGCTGTTCAAGTTCGAGGAAATCTTATCTATAAAGAGCCTCGGACTGATGGGCAACGACACTGCACTCGCCATCTCGGTATTCTCAGCAAAAGAAGACAAAACGCTCTATGAACGCTACTATACTCCTCCCATCGATGTTGGCGTTGAGCAGGTCAACCGAGATTCCATTTTCGCATCGCCAGTGTTACAAAGGTATTCACCGTTTGGACACTTCTCGTGGCCAATCGTGATTCACGATTTAATGATCCCATAACCAAATACATTCCCGAGCTGGCGGCTCGTGCAACCAAGCATGAATTCGCCGACGAATATGATAGTATTGACAATGTTAGATGGGAAGACGTGACTCTCGGTGATCTTGCCAGTCAGTCTGCTGGTATGGCAAGAGATGGTATGCTACAACTCACACCTCGCAGACAATTGGCGTATCGCTAAAAAAGAACATGCAGTGGGTCTTTTTGATTTGACACTCGACTTTCCGAAAGGAAGCCCTGAAGATTTGGGATTTCCTTCTTCGGACCAGGTTGATTCTCCAATTTGTGGTGGAATTCCTACCCAACCACCTTGTACAAGAAAAGGCATTTCTTCAAGGTTCTGGGGCTATATTCAATGTGGCTAACGTGTATATTTTAGAATTCTTCGATCTTTTGCGCAAGAAATCACCAACTTGGCCACCATCACATTCGCCAGCATACAGCAATATTGCATTCAATCTCCTCGATTATGCGCTCCAAGAAATTACCGGCAAAGATGTCGAAACCACCATGCATGAGTCTATTTTCAAGCCTCTTGGTATGAAGCAGAGCAGTTTCAGAAAGACTCCATCTAGCGGTGGTGTTATTCCCGGAAACGCATTGAAAGCAACTTGGGGCCTTGACTTTGGGGTTGATAACGCGGGTGGCTCCGTATACATGTCGACTGGTGACCTAGCCAAGGCCGGCCAGGCGATTTTACAATCATCTTTGATAAGCCCGGCTCTCACTCGGCGCTGGCTGAAGCCCAAAATCATGACAGGGCATTTAGGTGCAGCTGTCGGTGCACCTTGGGAAATCACCCTTCTAGAATCACCAAAAAATAGACTGGTCCCCTACTCCTCTAAAGATGGAGATGTGGTTGCATATCACTCTTCCATTGTTTTATCTCCTCAGCATGATGTTGGATTTACGGTTCTTACCGCAGGCCCTCGCGGATTGAACGCAGCTCGAATCAGAAGTTTAGTGAAGCTCAAATTGGCTGAAATTTTGATGCCTACAATTGAAGATCAGGCAAGGGCAGAAGCTAGGAACACTTTTAACGGCACATATCATGATAGAATTACAAACAGCTCATTGATTATCGCAGCGGGATACAAGGGACATCCAGGTCTCACGATTCAATCTCTTGTAAGTCGTGGGGTCCCGTTAATCGGTCCTGGTTCCTCGCCAGATAGCCCCATGACATCCAAGTTCGGCATTGGCAACACGACCAAGCTGTATCCCACCACTCTTAAAACCATCAAACGCTGTTCAATTGGAAATGGGTGGTACGAGTCCCGCTTAAGCTTCCGTGCGTCATGGACCGTGCCTCTGGACCTACCCGGGACCATTATAGACCCCTGCAATGCCGCCTGGACGAGTTTGGACGGTGTAAATTACCGGAAAATAGCATTTGATGACTGGATATTCAACATATCAGAAGATGGCACAGCAATTGGTGTGGATATTCGCATGCTCAAGTTGAATCTGACTATGAGTCTTTAATCATGATTTCAATTTTCGGTTTGATTCGGACCATCTTTTGTCTGTGCTCGACGATCATAAAACAAGACACGGCGTTTTCTAGGCAATTACTGTCTCACCCTCAGTCTCAAACTCAGTGCATTGCTATTTGATCGACCTATTCAATTCTGTCTGAGCCAGCCACGATGTGGTCAACCGCGTCGCGTTCGTTGACACTTATTTGTATCTCAACGTGGTTAGCACCCGACTTTAAATCTAAACGCCGCTATCTCCGCACAATAGGGCCGACTCGTGTGGAGACGATACGCCAGACATGGCCAATAAGTAAGAGAAAGTAATCCATCTGGATTTCCATGTCCTGTCAAAAGGTGATCTTCAGATGTGCCTCCACAGCGATGGATTCAAAACGAGACACGCCACCCGCTGGTCTTATTGCCTGGGCCCCAATGCTGCAGAAACCTGAGGCACAGGATGCGAGCGATGATTGGACCGGGGTAACAAGCACCAAGCAAAGAAAACGCCTTCAAAACCGACTCAACCAAAGAGCTTACAGTGAGTTTATTATGTTCTATTCAGGACCTGGACAAGACAGGGCTAACATTTTGGACCAGGAAGAAGAAAACAGGCCGAGCAGAATGGGGACGCGCCACACGGCAACTTATTGAGACAAAACCCAACTGCTGCACCTGAGGTCTCAGGCGAGGCCACCCAGTCCAGGCTCGCCATTGAATTTGAAGGTCACATGCCCTGGCTCTGCCGAGACAGAGAGGAGAAAACACTTACATTCGCCAGAAGGGCGATGCGAGAGTTCTCAACCGGTTGCCCAAGGCCTGTAGTTCTTCCCAATTTGATCCGGCTCAATGTTCTGAATGCTATCACACACAATGCCAAACTCCTCGGGTTCAATCTAAAGGGGTTCTGTGCTGATGAATTTATATCACCATTCAACCAGATTGGCCCTGGGCTACCCGATTCGATCCCTGAAGCTCGCTA
The DNA here is from genome assembly GCA_017140785.1 of Calonectria pauciramosa. Lineage (NCBI taxonomy): Eukaryota > Fungi > Ascomycota > Sordariomycetes > Hypocreales > Nectriaceae > Calonectria > Calonectria pauciramosa. The sequence continues at coordinate 158,105 of JAACIZ010000001.1, read as the reverse complement.
TCCTGCAGCCCTTCGACCAACACCAACGCAGGTTGCCAAGGTCCACCACCCCTGGTCTGATCTTATCCCCATTCCAGGTTTCCGCGATAATCTTTTACGAGCTATAGAGCTTGGATTCGATGACGATCTAATATGTGTGGATCTGTTGCGGGTAGATGAGGAGAACGATGGGAAGGCATCCCTGATTGTCTGGGGCGAGCCCTGGGATCCTCGAGGTTGGGAAGCCAGCGTTGCATTTATACGGAAGTGGGGATGGTTGCTACAGGGCTGCACCGATATACTCGAGTCTACAAATTACTGGCGTCAGAGGAGAGGGGAAAAAAGCATCAGGTTCTAAATCATAATGTTTAAATATGGGGAACCCCATTCTTTTGGCCGGGATACCTAAAACTGCACATGCAACGGCAATTGGTCGACAGATAGGGAAAGATACAACATCATTTAGAAATTAGACCAAAAGAGCAAAATGCATTGGGCTTTTGTATCATCAAATATATGGCTGAGAAAGCTATCCGATTACATGTGGCCATAATCCTCATCAGTCATTCTTTCTTGATTATCCCATAGCCTGTGGATTTCGGATTTATCGCAGCAATAAGTCCATGGCATAATCGACCTAGCCCCGATATCTTTGACATGGTGAGTTGAATCACAGCAGTGATGTGGAATTGTGTGCGATTTGGATAAAGTTGTCTAACCGGCCGGTAACTAATTTCAGCGCCTGCAACAGGTCGGGGTCCAAGCGCCACACCTCTATCTTCAGCAGGCTGGAGCATATGGGTGCTTCGCAACTGTAGCATATCAAGACCAATGGCTTAAGTTCAATCATTAAAAGAAAAACCTCTCTAGAGGCTGCCATTGATTAGGCTTGTAGGCAAAAATAGTATAAGCAAACTCCTTATAGGATTAGGATAGGAATCTGAGGGAATGCACCCAACAGAACGGGACAGCGGAGTGATTTTCTTGTGGAGCAACTGTTAGCATCTTCGCCCAGCCTAAATTGCGTCACATCGTCTCCACTGCCTCGCTCTGAGGGGAAATTGGAAATGCCCAATGGAAACCGAAAGCGAATTTCGTCTCTGTTCACGTCGTGAAATGGGTTTTAATTTTCATCCTATGTACAGACGATCATACGTCAAGACAGGCGTGTCCAGGATATATTTTTCTTCTTCTTTTTACCTTCGCACCAAAATCTTTAAGCCGTTAGTAAATTACGATCGAGACACTCCTCTGTACATGTCTCTTAGTCTGTCACTCATATCTTCCTTCAGTCAACAAATTGCTGCTCATAAAACAGGGTGTGTATTGAACACAGGTTATGTACGGGTTCCAATGAAAGTAGATTTGTGCAGTTACATGTCGCATAAAAATCGGCGGCTTCCCACTGTTACATTTACCAGGTTCAGAAGACGCAATTGAGCTTAGCGTATATGGTGTTCCATCAATTCAGGAACCATCAATTCCCTCAGGCTATTCGTTCTTCTCTGACATTTGAGTTTTGTGCCCCGTGCCGCGACACTGCGGGTTGAACAAGCAAATTCCCGGGTACTGGACGGGCCATTGGGCAAGAATATGGTTGCCTACGAAACCAGCGGGGCGCTGGCGGTGATCCCATCAAGGTCAAGCCAAGGCAAAATTTCGCGGGGAAAGATTAGCCCGAAAATTGGACCCAGCAGAGCGATCATCGCTGATGCGGGGAAAGTCTATGTCAGGCGGGATAAGTCCGTGGAGAAGCCCCCATCGTCGTATGACTCGAGGTTGCATTGGTTATTGCGAGTGCGGGACATGCGCACAATTATCTGAGAGAGGCACTGAGCAAATCCACAACGAATACCTACAGAGCAATAGGTCCGAATCTCGGCATGCAGGTCCTGGCCCTGTGCAGGAGGACCGAATATTGCTGGCCAGCTTGGCCGAAGGACTGGGAGGAAAGCAAGGCCATGCAGACGGGAGAAAACAGCTAACGCAGCGCTTGCAATTGCCTTCCCGGAAGTGGCGGACTGTAAATTACAAGCTTAAATGTTGGGTGTTGGTTAACGTTGAGGGTCTTGTCACCCTTGACCATGGTTTTCGTCCAAGTTCCCCGCACGCTTAACTGTGAGTAAATAGTAGTTGCGGAGCCTTCTGGCAAAACCCGTCATCTATTTCCGCAAGAAGGGCCGAATACCCCAAACTGTCAGTGGTAGGGTTGTTTTCGTAGTGTACAACGATACGAGAATGGTCGTGAGGGCATGCATTTAAGTTGCCCGCCATGGGCACCCAGCGGCATGGCTTTCGGACAAGCGCACTGGAACCAGCCAAGACAACATGAAGTTTTCCAAGCAGGCCGTCCTAGCTCTGCTGCTACCTGGGGCTGTTGGTCAATATACCAACGAGTCCGAGGTACCCTACTATGGTCTCAGCCCAGCTGTGTATCCCTCTCGTTAGTATTCCTAGCCCCAATTAGTAAGAGGGAATTGACTGACACGACATAGCTGAGGGATCTGGCAAGACTAGTGATGGATGGAAGCGTGCGTACCAGCGAGCGAAAGCACTTGTGGATCAGATGACGCTGGAAGAAAAAGCCAACATCACCCGTGGTTACACTGGTCGATGCATTGGAAACTCTGGCGAGGTTAGTCGACTGGGAGTGCCCAGTCTTTGCTTCCATGACGGTCCTGCCGGTGTCCGAACCCAGGAATTCGTCTCTGGATTCCCGGGATCTGTCCATGTAGCAGCCACCTGGGACAGGGACCTATACTACCAGCACGGAAAGGCTCTCGGCGAGGAGTTTCACGGAAAAGGCATCAATGTTGCCCTGCTTCCGTGTGCTGGCCCATTGGGTCGAATTGCCAGAGGAGGTCGTAATTGGGAAGGATTGTCTGCCGACCCTTACTTGGCAGGTCAGGGAATGGGCTTGATCACCAAGGGCCTGCAATCTGCTGGCGTTATTGCCACGATCAAGCACTGGCTTGCTCAGGAGCAGGAATGGAGACGACGACCTACTGAGCCTGCTGGATTGGGAGAGGCCATCTCTTCCAACTTGGACGACCGAACCCTCCATGAGCTGTATGCTTTTCCTTTCATGAACGGTCTCCGCGAGGGAGCAGGAGCTGTCATGTGCAGCTACCAGCGCATTAACAACTCTTATGGCTGCCAGAACTCAAAGCTCATGAATGGCATCTTGAAGACCGAGCTGGGTTTCGAAGGCTTCGTCGTCAGTGACTGGGGTGCGCAGCACGCTGGTGTTGCGACGGCCAATGCTGGCCTAGACATTGTCATGCCTGATGGCGGATTCTGGGGTCAAAACCTCACCGACGCCGTCAACAACGGATCCGTCACTGCAGAACGTGTTGCAGACATGGCCACTCGGGTGCTTGCCTCTTGGTACTATCTTGGCCAGGACAACGGCTACCCGGCCAACAACGTCTATGCCTACACTGAGCAGCACGAGCCTGTCGATGTCCGTGGCGACCATTCCCAGCTTATCCGCAAGATTGGTGCTGCCGGAACCATTCTAGTCAAAAACACGAACGGGGCACTGCCCTTGAAAAAGCCCAGGTTCGTCAGCATCTATGGTCCCGATGCGCCGGCAGCCAAGCGTCCGTGGCAGGACCCTGCCCGATATGGAGGAAACTATGTCGAAAGCTGGGGATGGAACACATTCGACGGAACCCTCGTTGTCGGCGGAGGATCTGGAGGCGCCGCGCCCCCATACGTCGTGAGCCCCTTTGAGGCTATTCGAGAAAGGGTTGCTCGTGATGGCGGCATCTTGCGCTGGGATTTTGAATCCATCAACCCTTCACCAAGATTCGCCAACTCCGACGCCTGTCTTGTATTCATCAACTCCTTCGCCTCGGAAATGTGGGATCGCGTGAGCTTGACTGACGATTTCGGCGATAAGCTGGTGAACAATGTTGCTGCCAACTGCTCAAACACCATTGTTGTTGTGCACTCTGCCGGTAAGGACCATCGCATCCCTCCACCAAACTGTGACCAACTAACATGATTAGGAATCCGTGTGGTTGATGCCTGGGTCGACAACCCGAACGTTACCGCGGTTGTCTACGGTCTGCTGCCAGGACAAGAAAGCGGAAACAGTCTTGTCGATTTGCTCTGGGGTGATGTCAGCCCCAGTGGCAAGATGCCCTTCACTGTCGCAAAGAAGGAGGAAGACTATGGCCACCTGCTCAATTCAACCGTCACCTTTGACGCCTTCCCCCAGCAAGATTTCACCGAGGGTCTTTATATTGACTATAGGGCCTTTGATAAGGCAGGAATTGAGCCGCGTTACGAGTTCGGCTTTGGACTGTCTTATTCCACCTTTGAGATTGGCAACTTGGACGTCGAGCTGAACGCGCAAGCCAGCACCCAGCCGCTCCCGCAGTCCAACATTACAGTGGAGCAGGGCGGACACCCTGAGCTCTGGGAGGTGATTGCGACGGCTACAGCCACTGTCAAAAACACGGGCAATGTCACAGCCGCCGAGGTCGCACAGCTCTACGTGGGCATTCCCAGTGACAAGTTTGAGACTCCTGTTAGGCAGCTGCGAGGCTTCCAAAAGATGAAGCTACTGCCAGGAAGGACACAGAAAGTGACATTCCCGCTCACCCGACGGGATCTCAGTGTGTGGGATGTCACCGTGCAACAGTGGAGGCTGCAGAGCGGAACCTACAAGCTCGAGGTCGGCTCTAGCAGCAGGGACCTCACGGACAGTCGGCAATTGGAGATTAAGAATTAGAATTGTTTGAAGTTGAAATGGTTTAAAATAGAATGATTGGACTATAGCATGATCTGATTTTGGTGATCTGCATCTCCGGTATGCATGCTGCGGCGGAATGTGAGACGTTCATTAACTGCGAGACAGACACATGGAAAGTTTGCGTCGTGGATACGGTGAGAGTAGCCCAGACGGTGGGGCCCCGGAACTTTTGTGATATCTTCAACGAAACGAGAATCAAATGATCATTCACCTGGAAGTGCTGGCTGAGACTGTCTTGAATATTTTAGTGATTCATTTACCAACTAAGAAAGCGAGCCGTGTGGTGGTGAGAGGGAATTTGGAGTAGACAACGCTCAAGCAACTAAAACTAGGGTGTCTTGGGAATGGCAAATTACGGTCACGAGCTAAAAGAAAGGGGTGCCGGAGCGTTTGCGGTGAGTATTATCCCATCTTGAGTTGGAATATCACACCTATTCCGTCATATCGTCTAAGAATATACCCATCAATGGAAATTGGTCGTGATGAACTCTCTTTCCTGTGGTGATGCGAAGGAATATGGAATGAATGAATACACGTGTAAATTAGTGTTGGGATGCGCGTGCCGATCCAGCCATGGCAGGTTGATATAATGTTGACAATCACAAGTCATCTATTTAACATGGGCTTCCCATATCCTCCAAAATATCATCAACTGTCTATCAAGGCTTCTTCATCCTCATTATACCCCTTCTGGCTTCTCTTGGTACCCGGCTCAATATTGATGCACACCAATCAAAGCTCCTCAAAAAAGAAATAAGCAATGGCCCTCCCACAGACTTTTGGAGATTCGGCGCTCCCGACGCAAATTTCTCCTACTAGGAAGCGTACTTCTCCTGCTAGGAAGCTTGATGCATCCGAATTTTGGATGCAGGGCCATGTGAACAAGGCAACCACATCACCGGATCGGGAACAGTACGGCTTAACCTGCGGATTGAAGGTCAAGTTTCCGAGCTCTGTCAGCGACCCTGTGCCGTATCTTCGACGTGCTTGGCTTGCGAATTGTCGCTTCAATCCCCGCCAGATGATGGCAGATGATACGCCCGAGGGTGAACATGCTGATGCTGCTATATCTGAATGGGCAAAAGGTTCATTCTATCTGCATCGAGGAGATAGTTCTGGGCTCGATGCCATCAAGCAGATTCCGGCAGCTGCTTCTACCACGTTGCACTGGTTCCCAAATTCATCCGAAGTATTTCTGAAAATATCTCATCAGCGCGTTGATGGTCACGCCTGTATTATGCTGGCAAGCGGCTATATGGCCACCGTATCAGCACTAATTCGATTCGGTCTTGACTTCGATGTCGAGTCTAAAATGGCGCAGATTCAGAAGAAGTCCACTGTTCCTGGTGCTAGAGCATTGAGAAGGATCAAATGTGAGGTCGAGGAAGATCTCGAGCCTGAACACATCAAACGAGCTGCCGATGCCCTCATAGCCGAATACCAAGCATGCACACCAAGCATCTCGCTCCCCATTCGAGAGGGAACTGAATTTGATACTGCTACGAGTACTAGCCATGCGTCCATCACCCTGGACGAAGATACCTCAAAGGCCATCAGAAAAGCGTGCATTGATCGCGGCATCAGTGTGGCAGTAGCCATGAACGCTAGCATGATCCGCGTTGTGGCGTCCATGTCGCAGGACCCAAGAGCAAAGCATTATGCTAGCCACATCAATATGAACTTTAGAAAGATGCTCCAAAGTCAGAACAGCACCCAGGATCTTTCTGTCGGAATCCATGTGTGGGCTCATCCCTTTGGCATCCCCAATGTTCGCGAGGCTACTTTTGACCAAATCGTCGGAAAGCTCTCGGCCGCATACAAAACGGACCTATCAAAGCTCTGCGGCAACAATGAAAACAGTCCCGCAAGCTTCTCCAAGCTCATGCTCGCCTACATGAAGCGCGAACAAGAGTTTGAGCATAATTACTCCGCCTATCTCCCACCGCTCCGAAGTCCAAACTTTAGCAGCGTAGGAGTCGTGGATAGAATCCTCCCCCGAGAGTTCAAGATAAACCACATGGGCGAAAAGGTTGAAGTGGAAAGAATATGGCTCATGGTCGAAGTGTTGGACCAAATGCCGCTCTTTATCCCTCTTACTTTCAGGGACAAATTTTTGATACAGGCTTTTTTCAATGACAGCTGGTACAATGTGGATTTCTTCAACCACGTCTTGGATAAGATGAAAGACGAACTTCTTCAGGGTTTGAAAATTGATCAAACGCCTTCCGAATAACCGGGAATAGCTGGAGAGGGTGTCCAGATTCTCAATGTCAAGTCGACTGGACTGGGTGGCTGTAATTGCAATATCATGGGCCTAGCGATCTCAATATCCAGATGTGGAACGTTTTATTGTGCCCATCTTTACCACTTTTCATTCATTCGGTATTTCCTTTTTCTACATAAGTCCAAGGACTTCTTTCTCTAAATATTCATATAGGTTAGGTTCCCCAATCAAGGTATGGTTTCCTTACTAGCACACTTCATTAGTAGCCATATCTAAATAATTTTTGATTCTTGTCCGTTTGGAATCTTGCTTACGGGTTTGGAAATTGAGAGACATTGGATGAAATGCTACTCATAGTCAATATCGTCACAGTACATCACATCTATAGCTGTAGTACAAGGGTACACGTCCACTCGGAGGGCCAGCATCTTCTGGCAAACTCGGAAAAAAGACTGCCGGGGAAAGATGAGAGAGGAGAAAGACCTCCAGCAAAATCAGAGGTGGGTTCAGTTCGAAACATGCCATGAGCTGGCGAAGTCATTTGATTGACATAAAAAGAACAAATGCGATGGATGTATTACAAATGAGTGTGTAACGCACTTTCGGAATACTGATTCAATGGGTTCGAAACATCAAAATGATCGCGGTGATGGCTCTACCCCCTGCAACAGCCTTGGACGAAAATAGTAAGGCTTCCGTGCTGCAGAAATTGACAGACCCACAGTAGATTCGAAGCCTCGGTGCCGAGGTTTGCAAGCATCAGCTGGCTACAGGGATTTCAATCTTGGCCGATCCTGGTCCAATTGTCGAGAAAAGATAAATGCACAAGGCGCGTTTTCGCGTGCCATAAAGAAAGGTTATTGGGAAGGATAGATGAGTCGACAGTGAAGGAGATGGAAAATTCCAATAGAAATCCCTGCTAGCTCCAGTGGTGGCGAGTTTGGAGCGTGAACATACCTCGGCAGTCCTACATTATTGGTAATGGCGGAGGACCGAGCGAGCTAGACCGCCAGTCTGGTTCTGCGAAATACCAAAAACTTCCATCTAGATTCGCAACGCATTGTTATTAACTGACAAATCAGCGTCTTGGTTTTTTAACTTGAAGCAAAGACCAACGTGGCTCCCCGCGATTCAATATCGACTGACCAGTGGGAAGCATGCCTTGTCCGTGGAATTGGTGACCCAGCCACTTCTTAAAAGCACCGTGCCCTAGGCTCTAAACTTTTTTGCGTGGGGTCGGGCGGGCAGGACCCCGCTACGACACGATTAAATACGACAGAATAGCCGTCATGAATCTTGCCAAATTCACTCAACGTTGAAACATGTCGGGAAACAAGATCCTCATCACAGGTGCCACCGGGTACATCGGTGGCACCGTCCTTGACTACTTGGTCAAGAGCACCGAACCCAGTCTGCGAGACCTGTCATTTGGTCTCTTCATCCGAAAAGAGAGCCAAGCCGAAAAGCTGCGAGAGACGTATGGCGACCGTGTTCACATCATTATGTGGAACGGCCTCGACGATGTCGACCTAATTCTCGAGACGGCATCCAAGTACGACATTGTCATCAACACTGGATCTGGCTTCAACCCCGCAGGCGCTCGAACATTTGTCGATGGACTAGCGCGCCGTCTTGGCGGCGACAACCCAATCCCTTGGATGCTGAATATTGCCGGTTGCACGAACCTGGCGGACCGACCACTAACAGACAAGGCCTACCCAGACCGGGAATGGGATGATGCCGACGCTGAGGCTGTTTTTGAGTTCTTGAAGAGCGAGGACGCGAAATCTCCGTATTTCCAGCGAACCGCCGAGGTCGGTGTCCTCACAGCATCTGAAAAGACTGGCGTCCCTGTGGTCAGCATTAACGTCCCCTGCATTTTCGGCGAGGGAACCGGCTTGTTCAACAGGCAGGGCCTCGCCATTCCCATGATCATGCGCTACGTCGTCAAACATGGCTACGGCTACAAGCTCAATGACACAGCCAACTTCGACTGGGTTCACATTGAGGATCTTGCTGAGCTCTATGTTCTTTTCATTCGCAACATTCTGGAACGCGAAGACCGCGGCGTCGGATACCTCCCCTCTGGAAAAAAGGGTATCATCTTCCCAGCCGTTGGAAGAGTCTTGCGCACTGAAATTATGCAACGGTGCCTAGACGCAGCCTTTGAGGCCGGTGTGCTTCCCCGGGAGGACACGCCCAAGGAGAAGGAGATTCGTTTGGTAGGGCTGCAGGAGATTGCAGACGAAGCCATGGGTGGAATCACCCAGTTTGCTGAGGTCGCAATGGCCGGTCACAAAGCAATGAAGGGTACGATGGCAAAGAAGCTTCTGGGATGGAATCCGACTCGTTTGGAAGATGCGTGGAGGAAAGATTTTGTGGATGAACTGATTGCGTTAAAAGAAGGCAGACGCGGGGTGACATTGGAGAGTTGTGTCGGTGGCGCTAAATAGCGTTTTTATAGGCCGCGGATGATGAGGTCAATATGAATCCAAATTCCTACACAACGACACCGCTTTCCTCTCCATGTGATTATGGTTTTTATCGCCTCTCAAATACCTGTGATACTATTTCAACTGAACAATGCTCCGTTGCCAGTTTGCTCTTGTAAATCCCGCTTCAAATCAGCAGGAATGTAGCAGAAATCAATTGCCATTTTGGAACGCTCATGTTCCTTTCCAGCTTACTGTTTACATTTCGTTTTATTTAAGATGACCGAAGGATATGGTCGAGTTGATGCGTGTAAGTACGACCAAGACCCGGTGGTACGGCTACGTTAACAAAGTCGGATGCGGACTTTATGAATTGTGATATAGGTTAACACTACAAAAAATTCGTCATCTGGCTGTCCCAATTTCGACCGGAGGTGTCATCTCGAGTCGATGCTTGTAGTTGGAGAAAGAACAGGCACCACACGCATCCATCTTTAGGGGCAGCCTTTCGAGCACGGCTAAAGAGACCACCCTAACCTGTTTTGCGGATAGTAACGCTGCTAGTGCTGAAACTAGCAAACCTTTTTCACGAATACTACACCATGACACTTGGTTTGCCGTCCTTTTTTTACTATGCAAAGCATTATGTCATCTCCATCAGAGTTCAATATTACATGATAACAACATACCGGAATAGCTCACTTTGTAGATCGAACTGTCTGATTTTCAAATGTAGACGAAGGCGAAGTGGAAAAGTGAGCAGAGGAATGATAGGCAAAAGGTTCAAGCCAGAAAAGCTTCAAGAATTACCCTACAGCAACGGTGAAGACGTATAAAACGACCAGCCATTTACCTACGATTGGGTCTTGTCAAGCTATTCATTAAATCCTGTAACGCATCAGTAGACGTTGGATTGATAAACAGGCTTTCGTCCAGACTCAGATTCCAAAGAAATATTTTTTCAGTAGCTACATAGTGTAGTACGAGGTTGCCACCATCCAAGAAGCGCGCCTTCACTGATACGTTTGTATGTATCGAAAATGTCGGGGCACGAGGAAAGTCAACTGAGGACATTGGATTGCAGGAGAGGTCAGCATCGTGTCTAGCCTACCAACATTGAACCAAATCGTGTGGCAGTGTTGAGCAAGCACGCCAGGCTCCATATGGGGAGCGCGACTGGCCAGGCCGCCCCGCTGTCAGGGCGAAGGCCGAGAAAAACGGTCTGGACCACCATTGTGCAATAGAAGCTTGTCTGACAGACCGCGCAGAACGACTCAAGGCGAGCAGCTTCAAGTGTGCCTTGTTCCAGATATGATGCCGTGGAGTGGCAGATATTTTTCAAAGTAGTGAGAATGATATTATTTCCTTGTTCACAGGGTCGATGCGACGGAGGCCAAATGCCATCTTTGACATCACAGTGTTTATTATTTTGACCACTCCTCGGAGGAAAAGCAGGTCCACTGCATGGCCCTCCGGCAATACGATTCAGGAACCCCCAAAGACTCAACGCCAGTGTTTGTGGCGCATCACGTCTGCCTAAGTTTGGAGTAGACACTCGAGGGCTAGTCAGGGGTTATTGGATCGAGGCGCGCTTAACCCTGGGCTAACGTGCTAGCTTTTAGCCCGAAGGCGCTTTTCGGCTCGCACGCAACCGTGACTTGCATCAATAGCGTCCTAGACTAGGAGGAACCGCCTGGATGGTATCGCGCGATCCGAACAGCTAGCCGAAATAGCTAGGGGTAAAAGGTGCCGGAGAGAGGTCGTCAGGACGCATTTAAAGACTGCTATTTGGGCTGCTGGAGTTTGTGCTGTCTTACCTTCAACTCCCACTCATTCCTTTTTGGTTCATTCTGTCTTTCGCTACACGGTCTGACTGACCATTTTACATTCGTTCTTGAAGTTTTTGTTTCAACAATCGTTATGAAGCGCTCCGCCCTCATCGCCGGCCTCACCATCAGTGTGGTCTCGGCCACTTCGGTCACGTCGGCCACCGCTACCGTTGGCGCAGCCACCTGTGATACCTACGTCCTCAACAACACCGAGCAGAACTACGGTGCTTGTGAATGCGGAGCGGTTCCAGGCGCCCTTGGCAACAATCCTCCCGCGTGCCTGGAGAGCCCAACTACGGAGACATTCGTGCAAAATTGTGCCAAGCGTTGCTACGACACTCAATACTGCGAGGCCTTCACGTACAACACTGCCAATTCCGAGTGTACTCTCTATGAGGATTCCGCTTCTTCCCTGGACGTAGGCCTCCCAGTCCCGGCCAATAGCCAATTGTACTTCTATGATCGGGAGTGTTTCGTTTGCCCCAGCAGCACTGGGACCGCAACAGTGACAGCCACAAATACTGGCAGCACTGGAACCAGCACTGGAACCAGCACTGCTGCTACCACGACCGGTATCATCACCGGTGGTGGTTCTCAGACGACCAACACTGGTATCAGTGGCACTACCACCGCTGATAGCGGCGCTGGAACTACGGTCACTATCGGCGCTGGTACCACCACGGGAACTGACTCTGGTAACACCGGAACCGCTGCTGGCACTGATACCACCACCGCCACCAGTACTGACTCTGGTAACACTGGCACTACCACTGGAACTGCTGGTACTGATACCACCACCGCTACCGGTACTGGCTCCGGTAACACTGGCACCACCACCACCACCATCACTGGAACCATCACCCAGACCACTGGCACTGCTACTACTGCTTCTGAGACCGATACTGAGACCGACTGCGAGACTGGAATCGAGACCGAGACGAGCACCGTTACCGTTTCTGCTACCGCAGGCTCTGGTTCTTACGAGACTGGTACCTATGGCCAGGCTCCTAACAAGTCTGGCTCTTACCAGCAACCCGGAAAGACCGGTTACTATGACGCCCCTACCCCTGTGACCAAGGACTCTTATGGCGCTGCTACTAACAAGCCCCTGACCACCACCACTTTCTATGGCACCAAGACACGCACCATCACCAAGTGCTACGGCTACGATACCGACTGTGCTATTGGCCAGGTCACCACCGAGACTTACGCTGCGTCGACCACTGTCTGCCCCGTCGAACAGAAGTTCACCACGTCGACCGTGTACGCCACCAAGATGCACACAGTTACCAAGTGCGACGATTATGATTCCGACTGCACCGTTGGCCAGGCTTCGCCCAAGACGTACGCCATCGGTACCACCATCTGCCCTGTTGAGGAGGCCGAGCCCACTAACTCCGCTGGCAATCCCGGCTACGACATGGGCGGCAAGGCCTACACTGCTCCTGGTGCTTCCGAGACCTACCCCGCTGGTTCTGACTCTGGTTCTGGCTACGTTCCCCCTGCTGGCGGTGACTCCAGCGCTGGCTACCCATCTTCTGGCTCTGGATCTAGCTCCAACTACGCTCCTCCTACCAGTGGTGACTCTAGTGCTGCTTATCCTTCGTCCGACTCTGGCTCTAGCTCTAGCTCTGACTATGCTCCTCCTGCTGGTTCCGGCTCTAGCTCTGGTTCCAACTCTGGCTCTGACTCTGGCTATGTTCCACCTGCTGGTGGTGACTCCAGCGCTGTCACTCCCGGCTCCGGCTCCGGCTCCGGCTCCGGCTCCAGTTCTGGCTCCGACTATGTGCCTCCTGCTGGCTCCAAGGTTGCTCCCACCTCCGGCTCCGGCTCTGGTGGTGATAGCTCCGGCACCCAGCCTAGCCAGTCTGGCTCCTATGAAGCTCCTGCCGCCTCTGCTCCCGCCTATGGTGGCAACAACGGATTCTACCAGCCTCCCTCTGCTTCTGCCCCTGCCTATGGCGGTTACAACAGCTCTGCCAGTTACCCTTCGGCTGCCAGTCCTTCGGCTGCCACTCCTGCAGCTGCCACTCCCACCAACTACGGCTCTCACGGCTCTGGCAGCTACTCCGATAGTCCCGTTGTCGGTGCGGCCGCTCGCCTCGCTGGTGGCTGGGAGATGGCTGTTGCCGTTGCTGGTATCCTGGCCTTTGTTCTCTAAGCTAGTTTTATGTGGTGCAAAATGCAATGCACCTTTTCTTTGTATATAGGCGTTTCGGTGTAGCTAGTCCGAGGATATCTGTAATGAGTGTGGATGCTACATGATTGCATTGATCAATTCGCTAATTACGCTCTTTTATGTTATCTAATCTCTACATCCATTTTGAATAGAAATAGATCATGTTAATAGAAACCTTTTGCAATAGAAAAAACTGATTTTACTTCAGTAACTATGCTCAGCCCTCATTCTCTTTCTTCACCAGTCCAGCCTAATGATTTGATGTTGGAGATTCCTAGCAAAGGAACCATTGCATCGGTCACATAATTATATGTGCTAATATTGCAGCATCTATTGTACGCCATCATATTGTTAGACTGTTGCTGGATTAGAGTGGGCGGGGGTAAATTCAATGGTTGCAAGACTGTTTGTGCGTCGATACGCCGATTGTCCGGCTAGGTGAAGCTAAATATTCCCCTCTCGTCGTCCGCTTGCCCAGCAAACAGGTTGGCCCGAAACAATGGTCCGTGTTATCTGCGCTAAAAATGCGGACAAAGAATTTAAGGATCTTTGAAGGTGGTCTTCTCTTTGATATAATACCGTGAATCTGTATTGAGGCTATCATCAACGATCAATATAATTTGTCCGCTAAGTGTGTATGCTTCTGGCCACCATCCCTTTTCTAAGGGTGCAATGGGCTGATCGACTATCATGAACTTTCGTACTCTGACCTTGAAGCCATGGGCTTCGATGTAGCGTCCTAGAATTTAAACTTTAGGTTCCACATCAGTGCCGATTTGGAGACTCTCGTTGTCAGGCCGCAACTTGTGGTACAAGGAAAAGTGTTCCAGGCGTCCCAACAGCCAACAAAATATTTTCCTACCAAATGTACATTGAATATTTGGCAGAGATTATCTTTGGTAAAAATGCAACATTCTAGACAAGAGTAGAAACATAGCCGTCCAAATCTATGGCGGTCTTGCCTTGAAAAACTCGGGATCCGCGGGATGCGTTACCGACCCTTTGCACTGCTTCGCCCTTGAGCAAATCGCGCACAGAATTTTTTCTTGAGAAATTTTAACCTATGGCCATTCCGATTTGGGAAGGCCCCGCAGAATCCTAGTAATTGACAGCAACATTGTCCAATATCATGATGGATGGCAGAGCCCTTGGTGTGGGCGCAAAGCTTAATTGCCTACCTAAAGGAGCATTAGCTTGCATGATTCGCCTTGGAAATTACGTGTTGGCTTGACTTTTGAACATACCCAGATCTTGGAAGCGCATCTAGGTACTACCAGATTGGGAAAGAATATCACGACATGACCCAATCAGTTGCATCATTCAAAAAACAGTATCTTGCATCGCACTAAAAGGCGAGTGTTTTTACGTAATAGTCAGCCCCAGTTATATAGTAGTACTCGCTCTTTTGGTTTCGATATTTCTCATAAACCCCATACAGCCGGTGCCTCCTTCAAAGTCCTCCCTGGTCTGATTTAGAGACGAAAGCAACAATCATGGCTGTCCCAACCAAGACACTTCGCCACACATCCCAGTCGCTCCCCCAAGTTGGGTTTGGTCTTTGGAAAGTGAGATTTCCGTACTAGCATGGCCCCTCTTATACTGAATCTATCTAGATTCCGACCCAGTCGGCATCCAATGTGGTTTACAACGCAATCAAGAACGGTTACCGGCATTTTGATGGAGCCTGTGATTACGGTTTGGCCATACTCTTCACTGCACTCGTAGTGCAAGTTCAATCCGATTGAGTCTAATCGATACTAGGAAATGAAAAGGAGGCAGGCCAAGGAATTCAGCGGGCCATAAAAGACGGTCTTGTGACTCGTGAAGAGTTGTTCATCACCACGAAGCTGTGGGCCACATTCCATGCCAAGTGAGAACCGGCTGCCTATCAAAGAGACTTTCTGATTACTAAAACTTTGAAGAGAACATGTTCAACTTGCAGCTGAGAGGCAGCTCTTGGACTTTGGCCTGGATTACTTTGATCTGTACATGATACATTTTCCTCTTCCACTCCAATATGTCGATCCTGCTGAACGATATCCTCCGGGATGGTCAATCAGCAATGATACATGGGAGACAGCAACTGCACCTATCCCGCTCTCTGAAACATGGAAAGCGCTTGAGGAACTAGTCGACCAAGGTCTTGTCAAAAACCTGGGTGTCTGCAACTTCCAAGGAAGTTTGCTTCTGGATCTTGAACGTTCAGCACGAATCCCACCGGCGGTTCTTCAGATTGAATTTCATCCTTATCTTGTCCAAGACAAGCTCTTACAACTGTGCAAGGATCTTGGAGTTGCCGTTACTGCGTATTCTAGCTTTGGGCCTTTGAGTTACCGAGATTTGAAATCACCAAAATCCCTCAACACCCCGCCGCTTTTCGACAACGAGGTCATAGTCGGAATTTCGAAACAAAAGAACAAGACTCCAGCACAGGTTCTTCTACGATGGGCTATACAGAAGTAAGTCGCCAAAAAAGATTTTCCCAGGCCGCAAGACTCATATGTCCGATAGGGACCTCGTTGTAATTCCTAAGTCTCAGGACGAAACTCGACAGCAGCAGAATATTGATCTGTTTTCATTCGAACTATCCGATGCGGAAGTCGGTCAAATCAACTCTCTGAACATTAATCTCCGATTTAATGACCCGGTATGCTCATTTATAATTGCTTGAAGGCCTGGCATTGACTTTTGAACAGGGCGACTACTTGAATCCTCCACAGAGGATTTTTGCTTAGTGTTAGTTTAGTTGGAGATATCGGTTATTCTTCGAATATAGCTAGAATATTCCGTCATTGTGTTGATTCAACATTGACCATGTATCATAATCGAGCCAACAGCATGTAGCAGCGGGAGCTGTGTACTGTGGAATTAGTATTAGTAAGTCTTTGTTACTAAATACTGCGCGCCTTTTTTATTCCATCCCATAACTCGGCATGTATGCACCTCAGTCGTTGAGAATTTCCGTGGAATTAGTAAACTCTTTAGGTGACTCGGCGCCATTCAGTGGATTCTATCCACTTCCTCTGTGCGGGGTGTGATCTCACCAGTCATTTGTCCTGTGGACTTGGCCCTGCCTGTGATTGGCTGAGAGGAAGATGACATGATGTCTTTGCTGGGTTGTACTCGCCGATTCGGCGTCCTCACGGTGGGTCACGACCAATTAAAGCGCAGCATTCCAGCCATATCGTACACCAACCAGACATCCGGGTGAATTTTGCGGCCGTTGTCAAGGATGTTCGGCGGGGCTGGCCGTAAGCAGGCTGCATGTATGCTGAATAATGACGATATGCCATGCTACGTCCGAAGAAAGCTGCGGCAGCTCTGTCCCGATGACGAGGGCTGCGTGAAGTTATAAGTAGTGTGCTATAGTAGCAGTAAATGTAAGCACATCCTCTTTCCCATTCAAGACACTTTTATTGCAACTCTATTCCGACGGGTAACCAATCCGCGAGAGGGTCAATTCCATATCCGGAACGTGCTCTAATCTCGTGACTTTACTCTTGCATCTTTGTCAAAAATCACCAGAGAGAAACGAATTCCAAGATGACGGGCGAAACTCTTCTCATCACCGGCGCCAGCGGGTTTTTAGGTGGTAACCTCGTACAAGCTGCTTTGGAGAGGGGATACAATGTGAAAGCCTCTGCTCGAAGCGAATCTTCTGCCAAAAAGGTCCTTAGCCAGTTTCCCCAATACTCGGCACAACTCTCCTACGTCATTGTCCCAGACATGACCGATCCCAAGTCATATGAAAACGCCCTGGAAGGCGTCAGCGGAATTCTACACGCGGCCTCGCCATTTGTGCTGGATCCCAAGGACAACGTGAAAGACTTGCTGAATCCTGCAATTCAGGGAACCGTGGCCATTCTTGAGGCTTCCAAACAATGGGGACATTCCGTCCGTCGTGTCGTCGTCACCTCCAGCCACGCCTCTGTCTGCGATCTATCAAAGGGAAAACGTCCTGGTTATGTTTACGACGAGAAGGACTGGAACCCGGTGACTTTTGAAGAGGCCGCTGTGGCCGACGGAGTGGTTGCCTACTGCGCCTCCAAAACCTTGGCCGAGCGAGCTCTGTGGGATTGGGTTGAAAAGAATAAGCCCAACTTTGACGCTGCCACCATTACGCCGCCTTGGATCTTCGGCCCCTACGCGACCGAGTTGACAAGCACCAAGCATCTCAGCGAATCGCTGCAGCTCCTTTACGGCATTTTGGGCGCGAAGGAAGTGCCGCCCTTTGACTTTGGCGGGTTTGCTGACGTGCGCGAGGTCGCTGCTGCCCACGTTCTGGCCTATCGAATTCCGGAGGCGGGCGGACAAAGATTTTGGGTTGGGCAAAACTTCAACTACCAGAGTGCTGTGGACGCAGCCAGGGCCGAGATTCCCGAGCTGCAATCCAGGCTGCCCGAGGGCCGACCGGGCTATGTTGAGGACACGTACAAGGTGGATGGGAGCAAAGCAACGAAGGTGCTCGGTCTAAAGTACAGGCCGCTAGCGGAAACCATCAAGGATACGTACGCTCAGATGCTTCACGCGGAGGCAATCGAGGCAAAGTGATTTTGTCCGAATGAATGTGCGAAACATCGAGAATGTATTGAGTGCGAGATTGTATGAGTGTTTACCAAAGAAATAAAAATGACATCGCTCTAATTGCTTCATCTTATTCTGATTACTAGTTCAATCACCACTTTTCCGGCCATAAGCTCTGAGATTGTCCTATAACCCTTTACCATAATAGATGGATTTCACAAGATTGGCTCTGGTGTGAGCGCAAGCCACAGAAGCTTTGTGGCGGTGTTTTGCCAGAAATCCAAGGCTAGCCACATCGCAGCTTTGACCGAGGCCTGTTAAAGAGTATGTCCGTGACCACGCTGATAGAAGTAAGCTGAGATGAGTGGCTGGATCCGAAACAAGAGTGGTTGAAATAAAAACAAAGATTTGCCATTGCGTTGGGCGGCCCATGCAAACTTCAGCTGGCGCCAACGCGCTAAGGCCCATGTTCCAGCCACGCTCTAGCGCAAATTAGCCAGGGCTTCCTCAGGGGGTTTGCTGGATTCCTTCAATGCTCAGCCGCCAGTCACAGGCTGGCATTGCGCTCAAACGGACCAACCATGTGCGGCTGTGGCGCTGCCCAAGGCCAAATTTAACCTACGCATCCCCGCACGAGCCGTAAAGGCCTGTTTCATGGACTTCAGCTGCCAAGACAGTTCTCAGACATAATTGATCCGATCTTACGGTCAACTTAATTAAGCATGAGAGTAAACATGTTTAAAAGGGAGCCTTGGTTGGATTCGTTTCCCGTGCCATCTTCCTAGCGACTTTCCAGCAGCCCCTCAACATCATGAAGGTCGGCATCCTTTCTTTCATCGAGTTCCTCTCGCGTGCTGACAACTTGATCTAGTTCTCCACAATTCTCGCCGTCTTTGCTGTTACCGGTGTGAGCGCTCAGCAAAAGCTATCACAAGCTCAAGCCCAATCTCGCCTCACAGCGGCAGGCATCTCCTCGTCTTCTTCAGGTGGCTGCACCAACCGCAACAAGGCGACGTGCACCTCGTATGACAAGATCAATGCAGTCACAGTTGCTGGTGCCATTACCCTCAAGAAGGCCTGCGCCTGTACCGTAACCATCACCGGTGGCACCGAAACGGGTCACAGCAATGGCCAATACTCACACTGGAATGGTTACAAGCTGGACTTCAAGAAGACGGCGGGACTAAATTCGTACGTGACCAAGACGTTTACGCGAATTCAGAACCGAGGCGATGGCTACCCACAGTGGAAAGCTGCCTCAGGCAACGTTTACTGTGTAAGTTTTTCCAATCTTGTGTTCTCTAAACAATTACTTACCAATATGCCTAGGATGAGGGAAATCACTGGGATGTGACATTTCATTCGGATGGCAAGAGTAGTTAGTGGGTTTTGGTAGCGGGATCAATGGAGCTATAGTAGGAAAGTTCAAATAAGCTTCAATGCAATTTTTCAAACATTGCATCACCTCCAATTGCATGATCTTGTGGCGCACCTCACTCTTAATCTGGGTTGATTCGGTGCACTAACATCTTAGAATGGCTGTCTCTGTTGTGCCCCAACTTGATACCCACGACGATGGAGCTAGGACCAGCTGGGCGGTGAGGAAACCAGCGCGAAATACGCGACACAATTTTCTTTTTTCGCGTAATTTCGCTGGAGAAGAATGGAACTTCATGGCCTGGCAATCAAATTAAACCCACACATAATTTTGTATTTGTGATTGGAAAAATGAATTTATTGGTACATCGTACTGTTTTCGGATCCTCAGCAGGTCCCCTTTTGGGACCAAGGCCAAACAACACCCTTGACTGCGAGTTAGCTTACCCTACACAAGAAGGTTTCACAAAGTGAAAATTGGAACATCTAAACAAAACAGACCCAACAATTGGCAGAGTACAGATATGTGTAAAAGCAGATAATAGTGCATATCATTATCTCTTTGAAAAAAAAATGTGAGTAAGCCGGCAGGTTCTGATTTTAATTTTAGGGTGAAGTCTTCATACTGACAGATTTTAAGACACTGAAGGCTAATAATAAAAAGTCTAGGATACTGTGACAATCAACCAATGAATACTAAACGACCTAGGCTAGTAAGCACTGTAACCAATTTAACACCAGATCTAGAAACAATCTTAGAACTGTATTAGGCCTTATTTCCTTCCAACGATGTATCCCTTGATGAATTCATCCAAGTTTTCCTGCGCCAAGCCAAGCTTTGAATTCCACAATCCTTTGGTCACAGAGAAGTTGGCGAGTCCACCTTTTCCATAAATAGCACCAGCAATCATAGCCAGCACGCCGAGTGCATTTCCCTGCTTTGCTTCGACAGCTCCGCCCTCCCAGAGTTCCTGGACAGTGCTTTGAGAGACTGTAAACTTCTCGCCCGTTGCTTTTTCAAGGGCCTGCAAGACCTGATTTTGTGTGACCGTGAAGCTATTGACGTAGACATACTGATTTCTGGAAAGCTCGGGATTTTTGAGACTTTTGGCGATGGCCCTGCCGACTTGGTCAAGGTTTGTGGCTTCGAAGGGGATATTGCCGCCGTCGTAGATTGTGACAGTTCGCGCATCGACGTTCCATCCTCCGAATCCAGGAATGTTCAAGCCCCAGTCAAACATGGATCCTGTAACAAAAGCTGTCCATGAGATCTTGTGCTGCTGAGACTTGAGATAATTCACGGCCTCAATTTTGTCGGATAAAAAGGGAATGTAGTCAGGCGCAGAGGGGTCTGAGGTGTCAATGCCGTATTCCGATGGGATGAAAACCTTGACACCAGCCTCAATGGCAGCGTCCACGATGGAGTTTTGGAGACTGAGTGCATCTCCGGGGAAAATGCTGGAGATGGTACTGACTACAGCATCCTGGCCCCTGAATGCTTCGAGAAGAGAAGCCTTTGAGAAGTCGCTGGTGAGATGGTTGACACCCGATGGCAAGGTCGCCTTGGAGGTTTCCCGAGTTAATCCTGTGACGTTAAACTGCTCTTCAAGCAAGGCTTTGATGGTTGAGCTGCCAACGTTGCCGCCGGCGCCAATAACAAGTACATTCTTGATAGTTGAAGAGGCCATTGTATAGGTGGATATGTTGGAGTTGCTGTTATTAATGTTGTGATTGTTGAGCTGTTGATGGGAGAAGTGCCATTGATTCAGTGAGATAGCTGGTCTTTAATATACGGGCTACTGAAAGTGGTAAATGGTAATGTAGTATATGGCATCATGTCTGGTTTACTAATCTGCGCCAAAAAATTGGGCCCGATAACTTGGCAGCGATACCTCAGCGGAGGTTTGACATGAAACTCCCGGCTGCGACATTGTGTGCAATGTTCGACGTCGTGATTTACGATGACAGTGGAGGGCAAGCTAGTCAAAGCGCTACACAAAATTGGTTAGTGCTTATAAATCCACCACATCCCCTTAGGTCCGACCCACTCAGTTACTGGTTGCACCAATAAGCTCGGCCTTCTAACATAAATTTCCCGTTGGTCTGTCTGGGAATATCCTGGCGAACGCAGAGTCTAGCACCTGGGACCTCGGGATTTCTTGGGCAAGTGTTGAAAGCACATGAATTTTCGCTCCTTCATGAGTATATCAAATTTATGAACTCTAAATTTTCTTTTCTCTACTCCATTTGCATCATCAGCTCTGTGCTATATTGAGCGGTGTTCCATGGACACTGCAAAGCATGACAAATCTGATTGTCGAGCACGTGCAAAGCAAGGCTCTATTCTGCCTCGGGTAGCACGACAGCCGACTGCACTTCTAATTCACGCGACGGGAGAATTATGTGGATGAACCGTCTTGCCCAATTCATATTGATATAAGAGGCAATGGATCAGCTCATCAACACACCATCCAGCTGCCACTGATACTACATCCATCCGATCTGTAACTTGAGCTCTTGGCACTATTCGCAACAATGGCAATCCAGTTCGAAATTTATACGTGCGCTCCCATCCCAACAGCGTTTAATACGCCAGAGAATTCGCCAGATTCAGGTCTTTTTTCGCCTCTGTCATGCACCTTGATCTACACGCCAACCACGGCGCTTCTTGTCGACTGCCCAGCAAGTGTTGCTGCAACCAAAGAGCTCGTTTTGTGGATCCAGTCCAAACTACCGGCAGGTTGTAGACTGGACTATTTCGTCGCGTCCCATGCTCATGGAGACCATTTCTTTGGATTCCCAGTTCTGGAAAATTCCTTTCCGGGGATCACGCCTACTGCTACACCAGTAGTGGTTGGAGGAATAGAACAACAGTACTCGCCACAGATTTACGAGGGCCTCTGGAGTCGCATGTTTCCCCCAGCAGAAGCAGGCACTGGCCTACCTGCGACGAAGGCCAAGTTTGTACCCCTCGGTCCTTCCAATGAGATAGACCTTGGTGGCCATTTGATCCAAGTCCATGACGTACCACACGGAGACACTGCTGCAAACTCGTTCGTCTACGTTCCAGAGCTGGGCCTGGTAGTTGCTGGCGACATTGTTTATGATGGAGATTGCCACCAATTCTTGGGCGAAGCCTGCACACAACCCAAAAGAGATGCATGGTTCAAATCTCTGTCACAAATCGCGGCTTTGAGCCCGCAAATTATCGTCCCCGGTCATACATTTACGCCACAAACCGAACCAAACGAAGAGCTTGCAATGTCCATGTTGGAGAGCACCAAAGGGTACATAAAAGCCTTCGAGGAAGAACTAGAGAAGTCAGAAAGTTCTGGGGAATTATTTGAAAAGATGAAAACCAGGTTTTCTAGATGGAATTTATGGATTCTGGATGGGAGTTGCCAGGCAAGTTTTGCGGCAAAGTAGTTAGTCATTGGACGATGGTGCAAATGGTGGTAGATGCAATGAAGAAGGCTCTTTTTTTTTATTAAATTTTCTTTCTAAAAAAAAACTTGCATTGAAAGTCAGGAGAGCGACTGTAATCTCACTCCCCATCACGATGCCCGGAATGTGGGATGTTTGACATCTGGACCACAACCCGAGGTGGGCCGCCGCCCCGAAAACGGTGGCCCCGATTCAAGACAAATGAAGGAATTGCCTATATGAACCCGGGATAATCTGACACTGAAAGCCCAATAGGAAAATGGTCCGAAGCATCCAACGAACATGCACCGCGTTGGAAGTTTAATGAAAAGTCCATTGCCCTGTCGTCAGGACTAATGGGTTTAGCCTGCTTTCGCCTTGCGCACCGCATCGGGATTGACTCAGCGCTCCTTTTCGGTAATTTTATATTCATTTGAATTGTCCAAGCACACCATCTCTCCCGTATGACCTATCTTGGGAAGCATACACGTAAGCTTAATCAAATCCAATAGAAGTTCAGCAGTGAAATTGAATTACTTTTGAGTGATGCATGGCTCTGATTGTAGCGAAGTTGGAAATTACTTGCTTCCACTGGTTGCACTTGAATTCGGACTGTCTCCTCTGGTGGCCTTCACGGAATAAAAAGATGACACGTGGTGATGCAATTGGTGTGTATCGCTCCCATGGTTCATAATTCTAGTCAATTCAGAAACCCTGTAGTACAAAACGGTTCTCCATGTCGTATTTGTGCCAAGTCAAGGGTGTCACTGCGGGCCTTGCGTTCCTAGGAACAGAGAAGACGGCGCCAGCCATCCTTGTTCATCACATGGGGGTTCTTTTGGCGATGCATCCGCGCATCCATGCATTTGACTATTGGACCCCACAAAATGAGACCTGTTGATTTTTACCCCGCGATTTTCACATATTTTGTGGAGTGATGAGATCAGTTGCCGATATCCAAGTCCGTCTCCCCATCGGAACCTTCACAATCCCCGCTCAGTTAGGAACCTAGGACTTTCACCTTGCAGTAGCAGCAGCAATAGAAGTTCTCTCTCCACATACCGAATGCTACATTAAGTTGCTCAGGTGCACGGCCATGAGGTTAGCCTATGGCTTGCGGCATCCCTCCTAAGTACTTATAGTCTGGACAAGCCCTTCTCAACCAGAGAGCAACAACTTCATTCTCCGCAGTGCATTTACTGTGGATGTCCTGTGGTCAAGTAAACAATCCCCCGTCATGGCCTTTTTGCTACTTGCATCCCTGCTACCTGCAGCTATCCTTGCAAAGCTGAGCGTGGAAGATCCGTCTGATGTCATTGACCCTGCGGAATGGGTGGATGACAATGCGATCAAGGCCGATTATAGTGTTGCATTTCCATCGGTGATGCCAGGCGCACGTATGTCAACCAAGAATTGAAATTACTTGAATTACTCAGCTAATAATTCTGCCCGTGTTCTAGTGGTTGCCGCATATGAGTATGATACTGATCATTCATTGGACCATGTTTCCGTATCGGTCGATGCCAATGACACGAGTGTTATCATTGTTTCAAATGCATCCACTCTGACACTGGAACACGTCGAGGTGTTGAAATATGGCTATGCGTCAAATTTATATGCCTCGAGCTTTTGGGGCTTCAATGCCGCCGTTAACATTGTGAGTTTTGGATCCGATAGCCCACGCCTCTGTGCTGACGTTCAAGGCCAATGCATCCACGGCGAATATGGACGAGGTCAACATCACTGTCCACAATGGAGCCGCCAACATCTACGCCTACGGAAGCGACACTGTTGTGAACATCGAAAACTCATGGCTATACAGCAGTGGCCCCGTATCCCACGCTCTTTATGCTTCTGGAAATGGCACCATTATCGGAAGGAACCTTGAAGTCTACAGCGGCGGTATGCGATCCTCAGCCTTCTCAGGTGATGAGCCAAAAGGTGATGTCTACGTCTACGACTCGGTTGCCCGAACAGCGGGCGTTGGATCTGCCACGTACTATGCACTCGGAACTATTCACGCTGAGAATGTATTGTCTGAGTCTGAAAACGGGCCTGTCATCTTCATGGATGGTAGTCGCAACGCGACTCTAATCAACTGTGATGCCACGGCCGGCCTTTTGGGAGGCGTTGCCATTTTCAGTTTCGCCCAGCGAAGGTCAGGTGCAAGTCTGAAGCTGAAAAAGACCAAGTTTACAACTGTCAATGACATCCCTGGCCTCTGGTTTGGCAACATCATCGCAGATGTGACTTTGGATACCGTTAAACTTGAGACGGACTCGTGTGTCCTTGTCGTCGCAAACTTTTCTTCTGTGACTCAAGACTTTGACCGTTATGCGTCATACGAGGACAACAGCAATCTCCAACCATCTGAATTGAACATTACTGTTACTGAGTCCAACTTGGTAGGTGACATCGTTGCCTACAATGGTAGCTACATCTCTTGGGATCTTCAGTCCTACAGCTCATGGACAGGAGCCGCTACCGCAGGATACGGGGATGCGTACTTTGACATTTCTCTAGATAGGAGCAGCAACTGGACCTTGACGGCAACTTCTACCATTCAAAACTTTGTCAATGCCAATTCAGATCTCTCCAACGTTTTTAGCGACGGATTTACTTTGTACTACAACTCTACCGCCCCTTCAAACACGTGGCTAGATGGAAAGACCATATCTTTATCTGGTGGAGGCGAAGCGGTGCCATTCTGAAAGCTTTATATCACTCCTTAGAATTGAATCACCAATCATCGAATTGACTATTTCAAACTTCTTGATCATTGAACGAGAGACGCTGAATTTTATTTGGTCTAGTCTGGTTATTTAAGAACATATAATCACTTTAACCTCTGTGGCTTCGTCCCTGGATGACCCGGTTAAGCCTATCGATTGTTCTTTTTCACTGGAAGTTAATAGTCACTCTAAAGGTACTCTAATAAGAGGAAAAGGCCAAAGTGCAGATGTGATAGTCGGCCTGGAGAATAAAAGTGCAATAATGACAAAGGAATAAAACAATTGTTTCGTAGTTTCGTAGTTAAACTAGTCTCCATGGAGCAGAATCAAACCTATGGACTTATAGTTGAACGCCCTAGCTCGCAAAATTCAGCTCGGTAATGGAACATGGGCAAATTTATACACGGGGCTTCTTCTCAGGTGAAGGAGCTCAACAGAATGAGGACCTTTATATACCATCAGAGCCAACAATATAATTCTATGGAGTGTATAAAATAGCAGATTTATCACCGTCCTGATATCTTTTCACATGTCGGTTATGCCTCGTGTAGATAATTAGCTGTATCACAGCGAATAGAATCCCGACCGAGACCATCGTGATCATTGTGCGCAATCCCGTTTCATAGCTTTGACTGTTAATGATAGATCCTCTTGGAGAGACAGGAAAGTACCTACTCGGGTGCATCATGTGCTTGAAAATATTGTGCGCCGACCATCATCCCGGTAGTTGCAAACATAACCCACATTCTATTGACATTAGTTTATGCGACTGTTGCAGGGAAGATTTCTACCTACGCAACTGCAATGCTTCTCTCTCCAGGCGAATGACAGTTCAACTGCACCCAAGAATTATGAATGGGGTGGTAGCCAACGGCAAAACTATTCACAGCCGTCCAGAGGCCCCATTTGGACCATTTCCCGACATGTGGATATACCTGCCGAGCCACAATCAAAACAATCAAGTAACAAACTTGTGCACTGATCACTGTCGCCCCACGGCGGTTGGACTTATCGCTAATATAGCCGAATCCAAACACAATAGGAAGAGCGAGCGATGCGCCAACAGCTGCGAGAAGATTTGCGATGGTGCGTTCGAATCCAAGGGACCTGTCATGTGTAAGCTCGGGGGTTATACAGGCCAGATCCATGTGGCTTTTCGGGATATTGATACAGACATTATGATAGACGGTGAATATGTAGATAGAGGCGAGAATGTTGAGAAGACTGCAAAGGTGGACACGTAATGCGGCCAGCGACGATAGTGCGATACGGTTTTCCACACAAGCTTCCAGTCGATTGTTAGCCCATCCGTATCTAGCTTCCTTTCTTTGCTGTCATCTTCAAGTCTCTCAAGTATAGACTTCTTCTCTGCCTCTGAAAATCGCACGAGGCCTGGTCTGATTAGGGATTGGGGGGTTTCCGGGCTTTTTGGTAGAAAGAGTAGCAGCATGATGGACACGAATATGGTGAAAAGGCCTTCGACTGCGACTTCTTAGCAGGGGGAGGGGTAGCAAATAGACCAACACTTACGTAAAAACAGCCATTGCCATCCCTTGATTCCTCGAACACCATCAAGCTTCAGAATCCCGGAAGCCAATGTGGGACTGAGGGCATTTCCTCCAAACATGCCAAAAAAGAAGATCGACACGCGTCTGGCTAGTTCTTGCCTTGTATACCACGTAGACAATATATAGATAGCACCGGGAGTGTAGCCGGATTCCGCAAGACCAAGGATGAGACGTGTTACTAGGAACCCGCTTCGGTTTTTTATGAAGACTTGCATTATCGATGCCAAGCCAAACATGAAAACCTGACTTGCTATCCACTTCCTCGGACCGACCTGCTTAGCTTTAGAATGAGTGCCTAGAGAGTGACTGATGAACTTTTCTCACACGCTGAAGGGCCATATTACAGGGAATCTCAAAAATGACGACGGCCATGAACATCAACTGATTTCCCAGGTTGATGGTGGCCTGGTTGACGCTGATGTCGCCGGCAAATCCACCTGTTAGCGCGCTTGCTAGGTTCATGCGGTCTAGTTGAAAAACTAATAAACCGAGGAATAGCAGCAGGAGAACCGAGAAGTCGACCCTAATGCAACCAAGCGTTAAAACAAATTCATTTCATCTGATTAGGTCGCTCACTTTCGTCGGGCTCCGGCCTCTATGACTGAATCGCATGGGAGCGATGGAGCTGCCATTGGTAGAGCTTCTGTTGTACAACTGATTTCTTTGCCAAGAGAGATTCTTGATCATGACAGGTTCTATTTATATGCTTGTGAAGTTGGACAGGTTGCAATATTTAAATGAAAGGCGGTCAGCCATCAAGGTTCTCGCTAGTTTGAGATTTGGATACCCTCAACAGCGAGGTTCCACAAAAAGCGGGCTCGAAAAGACGGGACATGAAATACCTTGCTGACTCAAATCAGTAATAGATCGGACATTGGATGACTGGTCACTTGTCTCGCTGAGGAAGAGTAAGCTAGGTTTCTATGAAAACGTATCAGGTGTGCGAGTTGGACAAATTCATTGTGCCAGGGCATTGCCGGCAACAGGATATCCCGTAGAGTAATCCAAATTGTATTAATCTTTGACAAGTAAAAGTAATTCAAGTTTAATTCAAGCAGATCTGATGAAAAGTATTGACCAGAATAATATCGGTGCTCTAGTATTGTCTAGCAGCCGATACAGCCGAAACCATCCCACGAGCCTCTGACCACATCGACATGCTCAATTTCGTCAAATAGAGCACCAGTAGCCGGGTTCGATCCATTGAAATTAGGTGCAGGAACGCTCTCCCAATACTTTTGAACCTTTCGGGCGGCCTTGAGAAAGCTTTCTTGCGTGAGCGTTTGGTTTAGGGCGCAGAGAAGTTCTCCATTCTTTTTCCTCCAATGACCGTCGACCAAAACGTGCTTGATATTTCCAACATTCGAATGCATGATTATAGCGGTGACAGCATCCTGCCAGCCCAGCAAACCTGGTGCTGCGCCGTCAAAAATGGCAAGATCTGCTTTTGCACCCACTTTAATCACACCGACATCTGGTCTCCGCAGTGCCCGGCCACCAGCGCGTGTCGCAAGGTAAAAGGCTTGGTTGGTGGACATTGGATTGTTAGAGGGGAATTTGAACTCGCGGATCTTTTGATTGTAAAGACGCGAGCGGACGGACTGCAGCCAGATTCTCGCTTGAGATATCAAATCACCGCTGTAGGTGTAATGAGTCCCCACGCTCAAGGAGGCTTGGTCCTGTGCAAGAGAGGGGCCTCGAAGGTCTTGTCCGTGATGCATTTCAAATTCCGGCGCCATTGAAATGTAGTGGTCCGTGTTTCTAAGAATGGTAAGATCCGTTGGCGTTATCGCGTTGGCGTGAACAAAAATGACTGGGAAGGTTTCGTTGAGAAGCTCTAACGGTTGTAGCCGAGATGGGCTGTTTTCCAGGCCCATAGGACCGCCGACGAAATGCGTCTGAAGAACAGAGATGTTTGACTGCCTGGATTACAGAAAATTAGCTTAGTGCATCTGAGAATTATTCTTTTGCTTTCTGTCGACGTACTTTGCGAGGTTGATAACATCTTGGATGTCGTCTGTGCTGCCAGTATCAAACGCCTCGTATGCAAGACCTAGAGACAGGAGACCGCCGGCCGCTTGGTGTCTCGCGACAAGTTTTTTGAAGTGCGCAATCTGATCGTCCCATGCAAAACCACTGATCCCTCTCCGGATAGGATATGCGTAAAAGTTTCGAATACCACTTTCAATAGCTCCGTTGATTGTAGCATCCGTGACATTTTGGGTAAACCCTCCAGAGGCATTATCCACAATGGTTGTAACCCCAGCGTTCAGGGCTTCGCAGAGGCCCACTAGCTCCGAGTAGTAGATAACTTCGGGGTCAAATATTTCGGCAGCGAGTGTGAAGCTTGACCATCGCCCGAGATATTCAGCAAGAGATGTCGTAGAACCAAGGCTTCTTTGGACGGTCTGCCAGACATGTCGATGTGTGTCGACAAACCCGGGGCTGATGATATCATTTGATGCATCAATGCGTTCTGTATCTGATGGTATGGTGACATTGCCCTGGGAGGAGTCAAAAATGGCAGAGATTCGGTCATCGGTGATGAGAAGCGACGTATTGTGCAAGACCAGAGGCGTCTGTGTTTCCTCGTCCAAGGTAATAACCGTTCCGTATTCAAATAATATAGATTTAGCCCAGGTGGTCGATAAAAACAACCCAGCGAAAGCCGCAGGTGAAAAGTAAAACGAGTGCATTGTGTTAAAATGAATGAAAGGGTAGGCGGCGTGGTGCAGGATGCTGAAATACGATACACCGGCTGCAGATGATATAAATACGTGCAAAAGGGTGGAGTATTTCATCAGGCCACTTGGTTTTCATTATTCAAGGTTCAGTTTCCTCGGTATCGGAATCAAATTGATCGTTGCACATGAAATTAATTGATCCGAACAGTGTCCAAACTCCACCTAGGTCGATTTTGATGATGCTTCGGGTCGTGCGGTTTGCGCCAAGACAGCCAAGCTTTTTTTACATCATTCAAGAATATTAAGTGAATATTTGATATTAGGCGTTTACTCATCTTTAAAAAGAGGTTATCGCCGAGTCGGGTTGACGGCATACAAACCGCCGATATGTCGGAGTTAGGGTCTAATTCCGTCCACCCTTGCCTGTACAGTATGCCCAATGGTTTTTCCCCGTCTCGAAGTGGGAGATACCGTTGTCGTATTGGTTTGTGCAGAATATCGCCCTTTGTAAACAATCAATTTAATCAGGGCTTTTCAGCTGCCATAGTTTAATTCTTTACTGGCGAAATTGTTTTT
Source organism: Calonectria pauciramosa (assembly GCA_017140785.1). NCBI lineage: Eukaryota > Fungi > Ascomycota > Sordariomycetes > Hypocreales > Nectriaceae > Calonectria > Calonectria pauciramosa. Next base: position 127,816 of record JAACIZ010000001.1, on the reverse strand, counting down.
TCGGGTACACCAAAACCACTCACTCACCATAGTGCAGATGAGATTAGCTTCGCAACCATTCATAAAGCGTAATGCACGCCATGAAGATTCTACCCTGATATTTTTACAATAAACCAAGGAGGGAATACAGATGTGCGACAGGAAAAAAAGATTGAACCATCCAGATCGCCGGGCCAATGCAATCTTGCTCCCGAGGATCAGCAGGAATGTTTAACGGAACAATAAATACATGTACAGCCCCAAGTGCAATTTATTTAGAGTACAGATATGTACAAATTTCACTTCATGGAGCGCTCAATCATTCACTCCATGACGCGCCACTCTATCCCAGACGTGGGGATTTGGGGTTGCCCGGGCGGACTTGCATTTCTCCCGGCGGGTCTTGCCGGGCCGGGGTGTGGAAGCCGGGATGTCTGCAGCGATGGCATCGGAAATCTTAATTGATTTGCTTCCATTTCCGGTATCACATGCATGTGTGGCGGAGTTAAGCTAACTGCGCAATTGAAGGAAGCAAAACTGAAGGTCAAAATGTCACAGGCCAACGCGATGATATTGAATCTTGAATTTATCAATTCCAGAACAAGCCTGGGCATTACACTTAATTTTACCAAATTACCCTGTACTATGTCATCCAAACTTGAGAAGAATCTGGCCTGGGAATCCAGCGCATTAGGCACACTCTACAAACAGCTCTTTGCTCGCCCCAAGCCAATCTCCTTTAACATTAATCTCTCCGGGAAGACGGGTATTATTACTGGAGCAAATGGGGGGCTTGGTTTCGAAGCAGCAAGACAGCTGCTTCAACTTGGATTATCACGGCTCATCCTGACCGTTCGGAGTGAATCCAAGGGTGAATTAGCTGTTGAAAGATTGGAAACCGAATTTCCAGGAGCGGAAATTCAGTTTATGACTCTGGATCTTTCAAACTATGATTCCATCAGGGCTTTTTCCATCTGGTGCCAAAGATTGGATCGGATCGATTATGTGATTCTCAACGCTGCGCTGCAGAATGGCACATTTGAGATCAACGAAAGGACAGGCCATGAATCAGTTTTCCAAACCAACTACCTTTCAACCGTTTTCCTCCTGCTTCTTCTCAAGAGAGTCATGAAAGAAAAGCATCAACAGCGGAAGGATAAACAACCATCAGTCTTGTCAATTGTCGGCTCAGACACCATGTACTTCAGCAAAGTAAATATGTCTGGGCCGACAATCCCGTACATGGATGACCCCACTCGTTTTGAGAAGCTAAGGCAATACATGGATACAAAGCTGCTGCTGATGATGTTCGTCTCACGCCTCAGCCAGGAGGTAAACTCCGAAGAAGTGTTGATAAATGTTTGCAACCCGGGGATGACGGCCGGAACAAATCTAGGTCACGGTACAGAGAACCCCGACTTCATGGAACGCTATCTTATCCCGCTATTTATCAAAACCTTTGGCAGGTCAACTGAAGCCGGAGCTAGCATCTACATTCATGCACTGATCATGGAAGAGGCTGAGAGCCACGGAAGCTTTGTGAGTGATTGGTCCATTAAGCCGTAAGTGTTTACCTTGTCTTGAAGAGATTGCAAGAGCTGATTCAAAAACTTTCCAGATACCCAGCCATAATGTACCGAAAAGATGCGAAGGATTTGATGGATAGCCTTTGGGAGGAAACTATGGAGGAGTTAAAATTTTCAGCCCGACTTGATACAAACTGATGTAAACTAAGCCAGTGATTTTCCATACCCTCGCGGATTATGAGTCGTTTTTTATAGTTCATTATGCATCAAGTTTTGTCAAGTGTGCACCATCGTGATACAGATTGCTTCAAACTCAAAAACTGAGAATTAGTGTTTTGCTTTGAGCTAAAATTTTCGGGGACTCGCCAGTAGCCTGAAAAAAAAAATGGACACTCGATGCCAAAAAAAATGGTGGATGCCGGATTAAAAGAGGGGAGAGCAGGGATTAGTCGTCCATCGTTGACCTTGACTCGGCGTTAATGCGGTGAAACGAATTTAGAACCGAGGAAACTGCGAACGGTGCGTTTTTTCGTAGAAAAAGCTTAACCCAAACACGAATATGCCATGTAAAATGGCGATGCTCAATTTTGAAGTAATATGCTTGAGGAAAGTGGCTCGCATACTTGGGTGGGCAAACGATGGTAACACGGTCTTGATCCTGGTACAACCAAGCTACCCTGAGAGGGGCACTAAACGAGTGAATGATATCATTAAGTATATTTGTACAATTCTTTTGTCGTGGATTTCATCAATCTCATAATCAACTTGGTACTCGATAAAATTAAACATTGACGTAACAAAGGCGCGCCTTCAAATACGAAGCTGACTTAAGCCGATAGGATCGGCTTCATCATTCCATTCTCAACCAATCGTGTTTATCTCCATCACAGTATCTGCCGAATGAGGCCTTCTGCATCAAATGGCCTACCCATTCTTTTTCACTGGATAAATTCAACTTCACCAATGAATTCTGTTAGCATCTCTATAGACCGTCTCATTTCAACTATTTGCGGGGCATTATTGCACGTGACCGTCGAAGCGGCATTCTCACATTCGTCCGCGCATCCCCACGCATTCCGCGGCTCAAGCAATTCACAGGTCAAGACGTTACAAAGCAGCAATGGAGCTTGAGCAGGACCAAGCCCAACCCAATGCCATTACATCGAGGAGACAGGCCCTGAATGTACGTTTCTAGACCCCTGTGCTTGCTTGCTATGTTAACCAAACTGCAGGCTTGCGATGCTTGTCGGCAGCGCAAAACGAAATGTGACGAGGCAAAGCCAGCATGTGGGCGCTGTTCTCGCCTCCGCCTCACCTGTTCATACGTAGAGACGATTACTTCCAAGTAGGAACGCACCATTTTCGCAGCTTGAAATGCTACAGTATATAGAGTCGCTCCCCACTTAATCGCGCCCCCGCCAAATCGCGACCATAAGCCAAATCATGACCCAGGCAAATATCCTACATAATACCATGAAAAGCTAGTCAATTTACTAGCTATAACTAGATATCAAAGATTATACCCTCCTAAGCTAATATTATATTTTTAATTATATTTTTTTTTGCCTAGGCCTATATTTTTATAATCTAAGCCTATATATAATATTATTCCTTTAATTAAATATTTTTTATTTCCTATACTATTATAAATATCTAATTTATATTATATTAAATAACCTATCTTCCTAGGATCTTATTAAAAACTATTTTAGCCTTAAAATAATTATACTTATAGTTTAAACTAGTTATTATAGTTATTTATTTATTAAGACTTTTTCCTATTTTTATAAATATAATTTAAATATTATAATAAAAATTATTTAACTTTTTTTTTATTAAAATTATTTATATATATAAATTATTTAAATTCTTTAATATATAATATATATTACTATAATCTATTTTTTATTACTTAGATATAAAAGATTATAATATAGGGAATTAATAGAGATGTATAATGTTTTGACTATAGATGTATAACTTTTATAGATGTATAACTTTTCTATCCTCTAATTAGCTTAAAAAAATACGGCCTTACCTAGACTTTTCTATAAAGATAGTAAGCTTAGTTTATTTATTATTTTATTTAATATATTTAGCTATAATTTAATTACTATTATACTATATAAATATATATATAATTATATATAATTAAAATAATAAATTTTAGTCTTTAAATATAAAGATTTATATTTTATTAATTTATTAGGCTATATTAATTATTATAAAACCTTATTATATTAAATTTCTTATTTTTTTTTATTTATTTTTTAGAATTATAATTTCTTTTTTTTCTTTTATTCTTTAGAATTATAATTCTAAAAGGCTTATTTATTTCTTAAAATATAATTATAATTTTAAATTTTTCTTTTTTTTTTATTATTGGCCTAAGAGTAATATTAATAGTAATACTTTTACTAAATTATTTATAAGGGTTTAGCTTAATTAGATTAATTAGTAAAAATATTTTAAGATATTAAAAGTAGGTTTATTATTATAGTTAATTTATAGTAATATATTTAGGTACTTAATATAGGTTTATGTTAGACTTTTATTAGGCTTTTTTCTTATTAATATATAATAATATTTTAAGGTACTAAAAGTAGGTTAGCCTTATATAATTTATAGTTAATTAAGTAATAATTTAGATTATAATATTTACCTTAAATAATTATAATTTTAAAATTCTTTTTTTATTTTTTTTTATTTTAAATACTTAAAATTTATATTAGCTTTATATTTATTAAATACTTAATTATAATCTTTGCCTATTAATATATTATCCTATTATTTTACTAATACTAAAAATAATAAATTTATTATATATTTATTTTTATAATAATAAATTATTTTAATTATTTTTTTTTTTAATTTTATAAATATTAATTTATTTAAACTTTTTAATAGTCTATTTTATTTATAATTTAAATATTAAGCTATTAATAGATTAATTAGTTAAGTATTAGCTTAGTTAATTTAATTAATTACTAGCTCTAAGAATATAAGCTATAATATATTTTTAGGTTTTTTATATAGATTAATAATAATCTTAGGATTATAGATTTATTAACCTCAATTGTTACACACATATATATATTTATATTAAATATATTTTTTATTCTATAATATAAAAAGCTTCTTTATTATTTTTAGGCTTTTTAAAGCCAATACTACACATAGCGGCTACTACCTTTGCTAACCTTGCTAGTTTTTTTGCTCTACCTTTTTATATACCTCCTCAACCCATTTCTAGATCTTTATTATCCAAACATTATAGCAAGGCTTATAAATCTTTTAAGTAAAGTCCCTTTATTTACTAGTACCTCTATTAAACTAATAAGTATAAGGATTATAAATAATTATAATTATATTTAATATTTCTATTTACTCTTTAAGGAAAGCTTTTTCTTATTTATTAGGATAATTATATAATAATATAAATAGCTTAAATTTAATAAGCTATATTTAATTAAAGAAGGAAAATTAAGAAATCTTAATCTTAAAAGCCTTAGATAGGATTTTCTATTAGATAAAGGCATAATATTAATAGAGCTAGGCTATTAACCAAATATAAAGAATGCTTATAATATATATTATGCAAGGCTATTTAGATTACTTAATTATTATATATCTAAGAGATATTATAATTTTAGATAGTATTAATTATATATTAGAGCCAATTAATCTTAGTAAAAGAAATTATTTAAAATAATAAAAAGCTAATTTTTCTATAATTATTAAGTATAAAATTTAAGAAGATTAAATTACTTATTCTTTTAATTAAGGTAAAGATTTTTATAACTAAACCTATTATTAAATCCTATTTATATGCCACCTCTATAGTCTGGTTCCTGGATTATCCGGTTAAGCTTATAGCTTGTTTTTTTTTTTATTAGAAATAAATAGATTTATTAATATAAATTTTAAAATAAAGATTTTTATAATTATTAATATAAATAAATATTATAATAAGTAAATAATAATTTATAATTTAATATTTTATATATTTTATAATAATAAAGTATTTTAAGCTTAAAGAAGATTAAGTAATTATTAGTATAGTCTAAAAGAAATATAAAAAATAGATTTTTATTTATAGATATTATCTTATAGGTAATCTAATATTGGAAAGTGATTAATCTTAATGCCTTAAATAAAATAATTTTTAGTAATTTACCTAAATAAACTTTAATTAATTTTAAGTATTTATAGTTAATAAGAATTTTATTTTAATTATAAATATCTAAAAAGTTATATTTTTAGTCTTTAATTATATTTTATATTACTTTTATTAGTTAATAAAGGTAGTTTATTTTATTTAAGAAATAGTTTTTAATATTATTATTACTTACTTTAATTTTAAAAATAATATAAATACTAAAATTATAATATATTTAGATATAATATTTTACTTACTATATTTAAATAAGTAAATAAATATTATATAAATAATATAAGATAATTTATTAATTATTAAATTCTTTATAGAGGTCTTTCTATGCCTTTTTATAGGCCTTTTTAGTCTTAGTAAATATAATAAGCTTTTATATAGTAAGGATTCCTTAATATATATAGGAGATATTATTAGTAATAAATATTTAAATTAATTGCTTATTTATTTTACTAAGAGTAACTTATACTTAGGATAAAGATTTATTTAAATTACTTAGCTTAGGATTATTATTATTATTACTAATATTAATCTATTTTTATTTAGATTATTATATAATATTTAAATTAATATAATAAATATATAATTATTATTATATATTAAAAAATTAATTATTTAATATAGTTTTTATTAATTTATTAAAGTCTATAATAATAATATTAAATTATTAAATAGAATATTATTTAAGGAATTAGTAGATATTCTTAGTAAAAAATTAGAATCTTTTTTTTTTTTATTATTAATTAAACTAAATATAATATTAAAAATAATCCTAAGGTAGGTCTAATTAATAGCCTAAAAAAGAAAAAACTTAAACTAATTAATATTATATATATTATTAAAATTAATAATTTTAGGAAATTGCTTTTATATTTTAATATAATATAAAAAAAATTAAATAAGGCTAAGTAATTAATATAAATTATTATTAGTTTATTTAATAATATATAGAATCTTATATTTATTAAAGAATTTAATTAATATTATAATTAAATTATAATTATTTAGTTTTTATTAGTTAATAAAGGTATAAGTATTATAAATATTCCTTTAGAGGTAAAATAAATTAGGATATTTATACTTTATTATAGTATAAATATTATAAGTCTTAATCTTAGTATATTAATTAAATGATTTAATTATTATTTTTATAGGTATTATAAGCTATTAATATAAGGAATAATTAGAAGGCTTAAGACTTAATTTATAGTTATATTGATTATATTTAGTATTAAAATAATATTAAAAAAGCTATTTTCTCTCTTTAAGGGCTTTAGCAATAATAACCTATTAATAATTAATTTTTTATAATTTTTATTTTTTTAATTTAATATTTTTAGTAAATCTTAGATTTTTAAATTAATTATATTAAAGTAAGCAATAATTTTTTTTTTTTTATAGGAATAAATATTATATTTTTTAACTTTAAATTTATTAATTTTAATAAATATTTTTATTAATATAAAAAAAGCTTTAGTAGTAGGAAATAGATTTTTAGGAATAAGTAGATTTAGAATCTATTAAAGGGCTAGTAATAAAAAGAATTAAATAGGTAAAAAGAAAATTATCTTAGCTAAAAATAATATAATATTAGGGATTATTTTATTTTAAGATAATAAATATAAAGAAAATAATTTATAAATATTTAAATTAAAAGGTAATTAGCTAAATCTTTTTTATTAGATATAAATATATTTATATAAATATATAAAATTAATAATTAATTTTTAGCTTTTTCTAATAATCTTTTATATAATTATTAGGATTATCTTAAATTCTTATATTATTATAAATTATATTAATTTAGATAATAGAAATATAGAATTAAAAGTAAAGGGATTATTATTTAATATTAGTATTAAGACTTAAATATATTATATTAATTATAGGTATAGAAAGTTATTACTTAAAAAGATCTTATAATTAGACTATAAATCCTATAAAAGCTTATTTTTATTATAAAAAATATAAAATTATAGAAAAATTAAATAAATTTAAGAAAATAATATAAATAAATTACTAAATATATTAATATTATTAACTTTATAATATTAATTAATATTATTATTAATTAAAGATTATTAAAATAGAGATATAAAACACAAAGGAAAAACCATACACTAAGCCTATAACAATAAGAGTAAAGTTTAGGGTAAATTAGCTTCCTAGGTAGAAGGCATTAAGTTTATAAATAATAAAATAATAGCTATAATAATTATAATTATAAAAATTAATATATAATTATAAAATTAATTAATTAAATAATCTCTTAAAAGGAATACCTTAAATTAGGCTAGAAATTATAAATTAAAATAAAGCTATTATCTAAATCTTAGTATTAAAACTACTAGGCTTTTATTATTAACTTTAATATTATAATTAGCTAATTAATACTTAGGCTAACTCTACTTAAATCCAGTATTTTTATTTTAATTATTTTTCCTACTATCCTTAATATACATCTCCCTACATAGTTTTAGCCTACCTTTAGGCTTATAAAATTATATTAATATACTTTACCTTAACTAAATAAAAATAAAAATAAATAAAATATAATATTATTTAATTAAATTTATTTTATAACTATTAATAAATAATTATCTTTATTATAACCATTTCTACCAATCTAAATTAGCAAATTAATTTTTATAACCTAATTCCTACCACATTACTTAGATTATTAACTATAAGTAGCAATATATATAGCACAAGAATTATCTTATATAATCTTTAAAGCTTACTTATCTCAAAATCTAGCTATAAGCCTTCTTAATATAGCCTAAGTAAACTTATCTACTAATCCCTAAGGAATATATATAGCCTAGTCTCTAAAAGTAAATAGTCTTATTATTAATTGCCCTTTAATTTTAATTATTTTAAGTATACTAATTATATTATAGCTTATTCTTTTTTTTACTTTTTTAATTCCTTTCTCTATAGCTTTATTAATCTATTCTTAGATCTCCTTATTAATTAAGAGTTATTAAATTCCTCCTTTAATTATTTCTATATTCATAATAAAATAACCCTTAGGCTTCACCATAGGCATTTCCTTAGGTTTAATATCCTTATACCTAAGTTCATATTTAAGTTTTTTTAGCTATAAAAATAAAAAATTATTAAATTTTAATAATATATTTAATACTTAAGGTAAAAATACTTTTATAACTTTCTTCTCTTTGCTCTTATTAACTTTTATAATATTTTTACTTACTCAATCAAATAATTCTACAATAATAATATTATTAAATTTTAGTAATTTTAGCTTTATAGCCAGAAGAATAAGTATAATAAATATAATAATATTAGTAATACTAAATAAAAATAATATATTACCTAGTATATAAATTTATCTAAATTACCTTTAAATATTACTATTTTAAATAATTAATTTATAAATAATATTATTTAGCTTATTTTTATTATTAAAGCTTTCCTAATATATAATAAACTTATTTATAATTATAATACCTTATAATTTCTAGAATTTAATAAGTAATATAAGTATCTAAGTAAAATAAGAAAGACTTTTAGGTTAAGAGATTACTTAATTAACTTATTATTTATAAATAATTAAGCTTTATAAAATAATAAAATAATTTAATTACTAATTTAATACTACTTAATAATATTTAAAAATAATAAATTACCTTCTACTAAGATTAATAAAAATTTCTCCTTTAATATAAATTACTAATCTTTAAGGCTTATTAAAATTAATATAGGTAAAGTATACAAGTTTGGACTTATATTTAAAGATATAATTTTTAATATTAAGCTTATCTAAGGCAATAATTTAAAGAAATTCCTTAATAAACTCTTAATCTTTAATTATAGCTTTATTATACTATAGTATAAAGATCTAATTTTAATAAAAAAACTTAAATTTATTAAATAATTTAGGCTTAGAATTACTATTAAAATAAATAATCTTAGCTAAGTAATATAATTTAAAAGCTATATAATTTAATTTAATTATTCCTTAAAAATTAAACTAAAAATAATAAACTAAAATATATCTACTATACTATTTCTTATTTTAAAATAATAAAAATATTTTAAAAATTAAAAAGTTATATAGTAATAAAACTTATATAAAAAACTTATAAAAGGTATACCTAATATAATAAAATCATTAAATAATATAAGTCTTCTTTATATTATAGATATATAAGTCCCTATACTTTCAATCAAATAATACTATAATAAAATAGTTTCTAAACTTAATAAAGCCTATAAAAAATCACTTATTATATTATATAAATTAATAATTAAAAAGCCTTTAAAAGCTAAATATCTTATCTTAGAAATTATTAATAGAATTTTGAAATTAATCTTTAGATAAAATAAAAAAAAATCATTTAAAATTATCTTTATTATTCAAATAATATCTAATATTTTTAAATAAGAAGATTAAAGGGACTACTAGAACTATATCCTTTATTCCTTTTGCTAAGATATATATTAATATATTTAATTAATTACCTAAAGGAACTTTTTTTTTTTTTAGGTATATAATATATTAAAAGAAATTAATATAAAAAAAATATTTAGTATTAAATTCTTTTATTTATTAAATAATGGGATTATATTCTTCTAATAGGATCTTACTAATCTTTATAATTATATAGCTATTTCCATTACTAATATTAAATTAAATTATTTTCTTTAAATTCTAATAATTTTAATTATTTTGTAATTAAAATTAATTAAGCTAAAAGCTAATTATTTTCTTTAATAGAATATAAGAATAGCTTTTATTAATATAAATAAATATTTTTATACCTTTTTTCTATATAATATAATTATATTAAAAGAAAATTTTATTATTCTAGGTATAAAAATACTATTAATTAATTAAGTAAATAAAAAAAACTATTATCTTATTAATTATTAATTAATAAAAATTCTTTAGGAATAAGATTATTTAATTAAGAAAAAAAGATATTAATCTTAGTATTATAATAAGAAAGCAAAAAGGTTTATTAGTAGAGTATAAATAAAGTAAGGCAAAAAGTAAAAAGGCAAGCTTTTAAACTTAGTAAGTTTTTAGGTATAAGAAATAAAGATAGGGTAAATATATAACTAATTAATTATTTAATAAACTAATAGCTATATAATAAAGAAAAAAAAAAGTAATTATTCTAAAAAAGCTTTAATATAATAATAAGTTATTTAACTTTATTATATATATATAGAATTAAAGATATAAAGATTTAAACTTAAAATCCTTACTTTAAGCTCTTTTACTTAGAGTATTAAGCCTCTTAGTTTATTTAATAAATTAAGCCTATATTAAGTATTTTCTTAATTAACTTATATATAACTACTTAGTTTATATTTTTATTTAATTAACCATTCACTCTTTTTTTTTATTATATATTTTCTTTTATTATTTTTTTTATTATACTTATACCTATTATATCTTTTACCTCCCTATTTTATTTATTATATTTAATCTTAATTATTCTAAGTACCTTAAAATAATTATAAAAAAAAAATAATTTAAGTTTTCTAATACTTTTCCTATTATTAAGCTTCTTTTTAATAATTATATTAAATAAGGCTCCTAATTAAGCAAATCTTCCTATAACAATAAATACTTTTTTAATACTTAGGTTCATTTTAATATATAAAAGCTTATATATATTACTTATTCCTTTTTTAATATTATTTAATTTAATAATTCTATAATTTTATAAATTTAAAACTCCCTTAATTTCTAATTATATTTCTACCTTACTTTAAATTATCTTAGGGTACCCCTTTATATTAAAGTTACCTTTAAGTTTAATATTTCTATGTAAATTAAAAAAATAATTATTAATTTCTTTATAGATCTTTTAAGTAATAGTATTATTTATAATAGTATTACTTAGCTTTAAATAATTAACTTTTTTATTTTTTAGTCTATTTATATTTCTATAGCTTTTATAATACCTAATAATTATTTTATTATTTAAATTTTTAATCATAATAAATATTATAAAGCTTTCTTAATCTTTCTTATTAATTATACTAATCTAATAATTTATTATTATTATTTTTATTTATATACTATAATAATAATAGCTTACTATAAATATATCTTTTTACTATTTTCTTTTTATTACTTAGCTAAAAAATATATAAAAAGTAAATATTTAAATTATACTTAAAATAATTATTTTAATTATAATTAGATTAATTTCCCTAATTATTAATTTACTAATCCTATTAATATAAATAATAATAACCTACCTTTTCTAGATAAGAGATTTAGCTCTATTTCTTTAAAATACTATAAAATTAAACTTTATTTTCTTAATTACTAAATCTATTTTTATATCTTATATAATCTTATTTATAATCTCTTTAAGTAAACTTTAAAATTTACTATTATTTAAGCAAAGAAAATAATTAAAGTAAATAAAATAGTAAAATATAAAAATAATATAATAAAAAAATATAATTTTAAATAAATAATAGTATATTATTATTTAATTAATTTAATCTTATTTTCCTTATTAAATTATTTTATTATAAATTATACTATAATAAATATTACTATTTGCCTATTTAGTACATAATATCCACTTATTTATCTACAGCCTTTAGAACATCTAACAATTAATTTACTATATCTAATAAATTATATAAACATATTTTAGATCTATTTTAGATTATCTAGCCTATATTTTCCTATAATTTAAATATTCTAGTACTAAACCTTAGGTTTTTAAAAACATTCCCTAAAAATAACCTAGGCTTTTATTCTTAAATATATAAAATTAAATTTTAATTAATTTAATATTTTATATAAAATTATTATAATTCTATAGTATTTTTTTTCTTATCTAGTACTTTTTAAATAATTATATATTTTCTTTTTTTATATTTTATACTTTAATATTATATCCCTATATTATCCCCTTCCTTATACTAATAAAAATAATACCTACTTCTACTAATATAATAGCTTAATTTATTTAATATTAATATCCTTATATTACACTTTCTTTCATTCAATTATATACAATAATTAAATCTTAAGCCTTTTCTTTATAGATAAGCAATTATATAAATATAGATAGAAATTATTATCTTTATTAAAGGACTTTTTCTATTTCCTATCTTTAGTATTCTTACTATTATATAATAGATCAAATAATTCCTTATTAAAGCTTAAGTAGTTTTTGCCATCTAAGTCCTCTATTATTTTATTACTAAAACTAAACTATTAACCAATATTATTTTTAATAAATTTCTTTAAAAAATTATTATATATTATACCCTTAATCCTAATACCTTCTAAAATTTATAATCTATATATATTAATATACTTAAACTTCATAGCAATTCAAAATAATTCTTACTATCTAAATTAAAGCTTAGCTTTTTAGCTTATATCCTTAGAGTAAACTATATTATAAATAAACACTAAGTCTCCTTCCTCAATTAGCTTCCTTCTAAGTTAATAATAGTTAATTCTATCTAATTAATTAACTAGCTTATACCTAAATATAACTACCTTGGTTTAAATAACTTTAATATCTTCTTTATTTTATTAAAATATCCTAATTTAAATAAAAAATATATTTTTATAAAAAAATACTTAATTTTAATTAATTAATTACTAAGTAAATATATTTATTTTTAATAAAAAGATTAATTCCTATTTATAAAATAAATAGAAAGATAAGAACCTATATAATAAGTAAATTATAGCTTGATCTATAAATAATACCTTATTTAAATTCTTTAGCTACTTCTTTATAAGCTTATCTTTATATTTCTTAAAATATCCTATTAATAATATATAGCTAACTTTAATAAGGCTATTTTTTTTTAAATTATAGACTAAAATCTAAATATAATAGATACTAAGCTCTATAAATATATCTTTAAGGCTTTTAAACTATTCTTTTTTATTATCTAAAATTACTATTAAGATTATCCCAAAATAATAAATCACCTTTAATATAAACTTCTTTATAATTATAATATTAAGAACTTTAAGTCCTTTTACTTTAATCTACCCCATTAAATTATAGCACACTTTTATAAAATAATAACAGCCTTTATTATTAAAAAGATATTAAACATTAAAATAAATCTTTATTATTAAATATATAGACCTTATTAAAAGAACAAGCTCTCTAGATTTCTAGGCAGTATAAATTTAATAAATCAAGTAATAAAAAATTATATTCCTTACATTTATCTATATTCTAATCTAAAAATATTTCTTTTAAAGTAGATTATAAGTTACTTCTCTATTCTTATACTTATAGTCTATATAAATTACCTTAATTAATATATATTAAATACCTTTATTATTAATTATTAATTATGGCTCTTTATATTAATATCTAGATTATTACTAAAGTCTTATATTTTTTATAAAATAAGCTTTTATTTTATTTTTTAATTTAATAAATTTCTTAATTATTAAATTAAATAATCTCTTAAGGATTATAAAAAACTATATTAATTTTTATAACTTAGGTAAATATTCTAATATAAAGGATTTTTCTAATATTTAGCTATAAATACTTATAAAAATAATATTTAAATATAAATCAATAAACTTATTAATATCCATTTTAATACTTATATCCACTTAATCAAATAATCCCTTAGACTTTTATAATAATCTATCAATTATACTATTATACTTTCCAAATATATACTATATAATAAAATCAAATAATATAATATAACTTAATTAATAAATAATCAACATACTAAGGATATTATTAGCTTAATTATTAAGTTAATAAATAAGGACTTAAGTATTAATTTTAAAAATAAACTTAATACTATAAATAAAACTCCTTAATCTTTAAACCACAAACAAAATAGCTCTATATTTATACTTTATAATATTATATTTTTTCTTAGCTTTAATCTAGACCCCAGATTTATAGTATATAAGATATTATTCTTTATTAAAAACTTATATTAATATATAATCTTAGCCTATACTACTAACATTAACTATAAAAATAATTTTACCTCCTTACTTTAAATAATTTAAAATAATTAAGATTAATTAAGTAATTAATTTTACCTTAAAAATATTAAAAGCTACTTATTATTTAATTTCCTATATAAATATAATTCCTTTTTACAAAAAAATTATTAAAAGATTTACTATCTAAATAAAATATAAGATCTAATAATAATAATAGCTAATAAATCCTAAAAAAGCTTTAATCTAACTAATATTTTTATACTCAATCTATTTATTAATCTTAATAATCTTATCTTCTATTAACTTTTTACCATAAATTCCATATAAATATTTAATAATAATAATACTTTTCTAGCAAAATTATAATTTTCTACTAATAATAATACATCTAATAAGCTCTATATAAGTTAATACCTTATTAATATTAATTAAATATTTAAGAATATAATAGTATACTTTAGATATAACTTCTTTATTATTATAAATAATATTTAATCCTTTAATTATAATATTATTAAAAAAAAAATAATAAATATTTAAAATTAGGTTAAATAAGATTCTAATAATAACTTAAATAAATTATATAACTAAGTTTATAGCACCTTATAAAAATATATACATTCTTAATAGCTTAATAAATATATTAAAAATTATTATATCTTTACTTTTCTTATTTAATAAGATTTAATTATATTTAGAAAAAAAATTTAATAATAATATTATTTAATATATCCTAAAATTAAAAAAAAATTCTTTAGTATTAATAAAAGCTAAATTATTATAAATTATATATTAATTTATCTTAATAACTAAATTAATTAAATAAAGCCTACTATCTTTTTTAATAATAAAAAACTAAAAATTCCTATAAAAAATATAATTTTTTTCTAAAACTTTTTATTTTAATTATATATAAAATAATTTAATAATTTTATTTATAAATTCTTTAGAAATTAAAATACTCTTTACTTACTATACTTTATATTTAATAACTTAAATAATTTAAAATAGAATTATATATAGATTAATTTTCCTATACTTATTAAATTCCTAAGCTAATATAACTTCCTAATTATATAATATTTACTTAAAAATCTTTTTTTTTTTATAAATAAAGATTTTTTATATTTAATTTAATAATGCTATAAGTTAATTAAGCTTTAATTTAGATTTTTTTTTTATTAATAAAAGTTTTAAAATAATATACTTAGAATATAATAAATTTTTTTCCAAAAAATCTTATATTTCTTTTTATTTTTCTTTAAATTAATAAAGATTTCTATTAGAAATAGATCTATTAAAAAAGATATTATTTCTTAGATTTATTTTAATTTCTTTTTATTTATAAAGGATATTAATTTTAATTAATTTCTATTTTAATTTAAGGCTAAGCTTTAATTAATTAAATTCTTTCTTTACTAAATTTAATATTTTAATATAATTATTAATTATATCTTTATATATTAATTTATAAATATACTTTATAATTTATTAATTAATATACTAAATTAATCTTTTATTATTAATTTTATCTATATTATTAACTTTACTTAAATTAATACTATAAATATTATTATTTTCTAAGCTACTTTCTCTATTAATCTTAGGCTTAGTAAAAAAATTAATATTTATTTTAGTAAAATAGATTATTTATATATAAATCTAATTTTATAAAATTCCTATTTTAGATTATTATATCCTTATATAATAATTTAAATATTATTAATTTAATATTTAATAAATATTAAGTTTATTTTAATAATATAATTAAATAATAATTTTATTAATTAAATAAATAATATTCCTAAAATAAAGAAAATAATAGTATACCTAATAAAGATAATATATATATATTATTTAATATATATATTACTAATATAAATATTAATAATTATTTTTTTTATTATAAAAATCTTTATATTAAAATAAGAAGTTATTTTTATATATATAAATATATAACTACTAATTTATTACCCCTTAATTATCACACACATATATACATTTATATTAAACACATTTTTTATTTTATAATATAGAAAGCTTCCTTATTATTTCTAGGCTTTTCAGTGCCACGCACGGCGGCTACTACCTTCGCTAACCCCACTAGTTCTCTTACTCTACCTTTTTATATACCTCCTTAACCCATTTCCGGATCCTTATTATCTAAGTATTATAACAAAGCTTATAAATTTCTTAAGTAAAGTCTTTTTACTTATTAATATTTTTATTAAGCTAATAAATATAGAAATTATAGATAATTATAATTATATTTAATACCTTTATTTGCTCTTTAAGGAAGGCTTTTTCCTATTTATTAGGGTAATTATATAATAATATAAATAATTTAAATTTAATAAGCTATATTTAATTAAAAAAGGAAAGTTAAGGAATCTTAATCTTAAAAGCCTTAGATAGGATTTTCTATTAAATAAAGGTATAATATTAATAAGATTAGGCTATTAACTAAATACAAAGAGTACCTATAATATATATTATATAAAGTTATTTAGATTGCTTAATTATTATATATTTAAAAGAAAGTATTATAATTTTAGATAATATTGGTTATATATTAAAGCTAATTGATCTTAGTAAAAAAAGTTATTTAAAGTAATAAAGAATTAATTTTTTTATGATTACTAAGTATAAAATTTAAGAGAATTAAGTTATTTATTTTTTTGATTAGGGCAAAGATTTTTATAACTAAACCTATTATTAAATCCTATTTATATACTATTTCTATAGCCTAGTTCCTAGATTATCCGGTTGAGCTTATAGCTTGTTTTTTTTTTTATTAGAAATAAATAAGTATATAGCTTAATTTATATTAGTTTATAAAATCTTTTATAATAATATTCCCCTTAAATCCAGAATTAATAATAGCCTTAATAAGCAAGCTATTTACTTTTCCTAACTATAAAATAAGTTTAAGAAGATCTTAATATTATAATAATAATTTACTTTCTAATATAATTAAGTCTATAAATATAATAATATTTATAATAATTCCTAAGATTTTACTAATTAAGGCATAAAGTAAATCTCCTTAGACTTAATTCTTAAAAATATTACCTCCTTTTTCTTCTACTAAATACTCACCTTAGCTAAGTAATTCTATAAAATTCTTAATAAATACTTTAGATTTTATTATTATTATAGGAATAGCCTCTTTAAATCCTAAGATTCTTTTATATTTCTAAAAATTACTTTCTTAAATATTTAAAATAATAAAATTAATATATATAATCTTAGCTATAATATTATTTAATTGATTACTAAATAACTTTTTACTAATATTATTATAATATTTAATCTTACTAATTCTATTAATAATATTCTAATAGTCTTTTATATAAATCTTTATAATCTTAAGATCTAATAAAAAAAACTTACAAAACAATAAATTGAATTTCTTAATAGCATTAATCTTACCTTAAAGTCTACTTATTATTTCCTTCCTAACTTTAATTAGCTTTAAAGTGCCTTAAGGTGAATTCTTAGTTAATACCTTCTTAGAATCATTACTTTTTTTAGCCTTAATAAATATATTATTATTAATATAAATAATAATAATTTTACCTAGATCTTTAGGCTTACAAAAAGTAACTTTTTATATTCACTTTTATTTATATATATTAATTATTATAGCTATTACTTAGACATTTTTTTTATAAAAGCTTATACCTTTATTAAAAGTAATAATATTTATAATTAACTCTAAGGCTTTCTTAATCTTAACTTAAAATTTATCTATATTATAAAAAATATATCTTATATTTAGATTATTCTTAATAAACTTAATAATTTAAAATATTTTTAATCTAAAAATATCTTATTTTTTTTATTTAGTTAAATAAGATTTTAAATTTTATATATTAATATAAACTTTATTATTTAAAAAGCTTAGACCTTAAGTAATTATATAAGCCTTAATTTTATACTTTCTTTAAAACTAATTAATAAGCTTTAGAAATACTATAAAGTCTTTAGCTAGCTAAAGTAAATCTAAATTATATTTATAAAGTATAAAATTATTATCTTTATTATTATAATACTTAGAGTAATATAGTATATTATATCTAATATTACTATAATACTAATAAATATTATTATTATATTATAAGATTATATTAATATTAAAGAAATAATTTTTATTTTTTTAATTAAATAATACTTTATTTACTTAACTATATTTAAGTTATTTCTCAAAATTTAAGAGCTTTATTTAAAAATTAAGATTATAGTTCTTAGCCTTAGTATAATTAATCTATAAAAATTTAATCTACTTAATTAAGGTTTTAATTTATTTATTATAAATATTTTTCTTAGGGAATTTTTTTCTTTTTAAAATTATTATTAATATAAAATCTTTTATAACTTTTTAAATTATAAATATATAATTAATTAGAATATCAATAAAAATCTAAGTATTTTAAAGATAATTAAATCTAATCCAAAAATTAATTTTTTTCTTTATTTAATTAAATACTTTCTTATATCCTTTTTTAATAAATTTATCTAGAAACTTTTTATTTTCTTTATAGATTACTTTTTAAATTAAATAAGACAATATATAGAAAAAGGCTTTAGCTTAGAATTTAAACTTAATCTAATTCTTAGATTTAACTTTCTTATACTAATACAAATAATCATACAACTATTTTTTAAAAACAATATAATTATTTAATAATTTTATTATATTAAGCTTAACAAAATAATCCTTAAGATCACAAAGCTATTCCTCATCATATATACTATAATAGCTTTTCAATAACAATTTAGCCTTTTATAACATTCTAGTCAATTCCCAACTATAATAAACCAATCAAAGTGAAGAGTTTATATTAGCAAAGGAATGCAGAGTACATAGTAGTTTCTAAGTAATATTATATAAGTTATAAAAAAAGGTATTATATCTAGTAATATATTAATTAGTAATTGATATAATTAAGTTATATTAAAAGCTAGTTAGACCATTTCTTATAATATAGTTGACTTATTTATATACTTTATCTAATACTATAGATTATTATCTTACATAGTAGCTTATAGTATATACCTTGGCTTATAATTGTGATCTATAAATTATACTATAATTTATACCTAAGATAAGTAATCTATCTTTATTAGCTAATTAGAGGTATAAGATAGCTTTCTTATAATTAGTGTAATATATTGGTTAAATATATTATAGGGTTCTGCCTATGGTAATTACTCTAGGTAAGCATAAATTATAATATAATATCTCCCTTTTATTAGTTTTGTCCCTAAGACTTATTGTCATAGTCATTAATGCTTAGTATATAACTTAACCCTTTATATATTTTTCTTACTAACATATCTTCCTTAAAGGCTAAGAAATATTCTAAATTTATAGAATTTATTACTTATAATAATATCTTTTCCAATATATTATATACTTATTATTCCTAGTATAATCTCAAGTGCCTTATTTACATATATTTATTAAAGTATTTAAAGTATATTTATTATAATTAATCTTATAATATAGCAAGCATTACTATTTCTATTTATAAATATAAGATTATTTTAAGTATAGGTAATTAATATTAATATATTTTTAGTAGTATTATATATTAAAAGTAAGATTACTTATATTAATAAAGCCGAGGAAAAGGCTAAAGAAAAATTTCTTATTATCTAAGTAAGGCTTTGGGAAGAGCAGGCAAGGCTTAATAAGGTATTAAGTTAATTAACTTATTTTTATTATTAAAAATATTAATTAAAGATATAGGGTAATAAGATATTATAGTAGGGTTTGAACTTATTAGATGAATTAAAGGAGATAGATTGGGTAGAGTTGGATACTATTATAGATATGTAGATTGCTGGGGCTATTAATATAATTAACTAGAATATAATAGTTGGGGATTTTTTTTTTTTTGATTTTCTTAAAGGAATTATTCTAGTATTTTTAAGTAATATATAAGGTTTTTAGTAGATTTTTATATTATTTCCTTATAATCTTTCTACTTAATTCTAAATTTCCTATCTTCTATTCTTTATTTAAGGATTTTCTTAACTTCCTACTATTCTTTAAGGTTCTTTATTTCTAGTTCATATTTAGGGCCTATATTAACCTAGATACTATTACTAGATTCTAATAATAAAATATAGAAGATAAAATAAACCTTAATATTTTCTAGTAAATCTAGTTTATAATTATTTTTTAATATTTTTTATTTTATAGAATAAAGTCCAATTTATATAAAGTCTAATTTTTTATTTTATTATTTTAAAGTAAGGTTTTTTATTACTAAGTAAACTATATCTTTTTCCGAAAAGATTAATCCCTTTAGCCTTTTTAGATTATAATATTACTTTATATTATTTTTTACAAATTCTAATTCTATCTTTATTTCTTTATATAGTTCTTATAGTTTATTTAACTTAATTATGGCTTTTATTTAGATAGTATTTTTAATTAGTGCTTGATAGGCATTAGGGATAAAACTAAAATTAGTATTAATAAGAATTGTTTTTATGCTATAATTATACAAGATATTATAGGCAAATTAGGCAATAAATAGTTTCTTAATCTAGTTTATTTGCTTATAATTAATATAATAATATAAATATTATTCTATTTCCTAATTCTATTATTTAGTTTATTTATTAACCTAGGGTCTAAATATAATACTAAGTTTATAATTAAGGCCTATAAGGCATATTAGGCTTTACTAGAATTTTAATATAAAAAATTATCTTTGATCAGAGATAATTTCTATTAATAGTCTATATATTATTATAATATATCTAAAGAAAAGATATATAAAAAAATCCTCTTTTATAGCTTTTTAGTAAAAAAGGTAATATAATACTTTCATAAAGTAATCAATAATAATAAAAATATTATTATAATATACTCCTATTATAAGATCTATAGATAGGGGAAAATCTATAATAAAGTCTATTATAATTAATTCCTATAGTCTTTCTACTATAAGCATAGACTATAATTCTCTATAGGACTTATATTAAGGTTTTTCTAAGTATTGGCAAAAACTATATTCTTTATATATCTTCTTAACTTTCTTTTTTATATTATTAAAGAAAAATATCTATTTAACTTATTTAAGGGTTTTATTAATTTTTTTGTATTTATATAGGGGGTATTTATAGATTTCTCTTAGTAGGTCTATTTAGTATTCTTTTAGGACTTAAAATAGATTAATTTGTTCTTTCTGTAGAAGATTCTAATTATATTCTTTAATTTTCCTTAGTAGTGGATTTCTTTGTTTTACTTGCTAGGTAGGTATTTATGTAATTTATATTTGTTTTAGTAGTTTACTAATATAAATAATAGTAATTAATTTCTTGGTTTTGATTATTATTCTACTAATTAGGGCTTATTTTAGGGTATTATTAGGGGAGAATTATAGAAGTTATTCTTTTATCTAGGGCTTTTCTTTATAATAATTAGGTTAGTAGTTAATTATATTAATATAATTATTTTTAGTTTTTTTAATATAAATAATATAATAATTAAATTTAGAAAGGTATTTAGTATAGTAAAATTATTTACTATTTAATTATTATATTATTATAAAATAAGAAATATTTTTGTAGTTAATAAATATAATAATTTTATATTTTCTACTTAAGAGATAATACCTAAATTCTTTAAAGGTATTAATTATAGTAAAGAATTTTTTATTATAAATAAGATAATTAAGTTTTATTCTATTTAATTTATAGGAGTAAAAGGTAATTAAGTATAATAGGCTATTTTTATTTCTTTATTTAATCTAAGTGCTAAAGGTAAAATCTAAAGAATTAATCTCTAGCTTAATTAGTTATTCTAGGTTAAATATAGTTAATATAGATTTTATAATAATTATATTTTATATAATTTTAAAAGCTTTTTTGGCTTTATTTTTAAAAGTAAAGATTTTTCTCTTTTTAGTAAATTCTATAAAGAGTATAATAATTTTGCTAAAGTTTTAAATAAATCTTTAGTAATAATTTACAAATCCTAAGAAAACTTATACTTTTTTTATATTTCTAGGAGATTCCTAATTTTTAATAGTAGTAATTTTCTTAGGATTTATATAAATTTTATTAGGTAAGATAATATGGCCTAGAAATTCAATTTTTATTATATGGAATTTGCTTTTTTTAGATTTAATAAGGAGTTTATTATCTTAAAGTGCTTTTAAGATCTTATAGATATATTTTTTATATTTTTTTTTGTTTTTAGAGAAAATTAGAATATTATCTAGGTAATATACAATAAAGATATTAAAATATTTATAAAAAATATTATTAATTATTTGTTAAAATAATATAGGGGCATTTATAAGTCTAAAAGATATAATAAGATATTTAAATAATCTAAATTTAATTTAAAAAGTAATTTTTTATTTATATTCTTCTTTAATATGGATTAGATTATAGGCTCCTTTTAGGTCTAATACAGTAAAAATGTTTATATTATACAATTAATCCTTTATTTTATTAATTAGGGATAAAAAAGTTTAATCCTTAATTATATTTTTATTAAATTATTAATAATCTATAATAAGTTATAATTTTCTATTTTTCTTTAGAATAAATATAATAAAATAGCTAACTTTAAAGTTTAAAATATAAATATATCCTTTCTTAAGTATATCTTCAATATATTTCTTTAGAATATTAAATTATATTTAATTAAGATTATAGATAAGATAAAACTAGGTATTAGTTCTTTTTTTTAGTATAATCTTATAATCCTACTAATTAAACTTAGATAATCCTATTTTAAGTTTTTTAGTAAATAATTATTTATAAATCTAATATTTAAGTAGTATATTCTTTAGTTAATCTTTTACTATTATTATCTTTATTTTCTTAAAATTAGTATTAAATTATTAGAATTATATATATATATAGGCTATTATTCTTTACTATTATTGCTTTTAACTATTTTTATACTTATATAATATTTCTTTAGGTAATAATATATTTATTATATTATTATACTATCTTCTTACCTAGTCGGGGTCAAGAGTATAAGATCTTTTATCCTCAGAAATATCACTAGCTATATTATACTTAGGGAATACTTATACCTAGCTAATATACTAGCAAATATTAGGATTATATTAATATAGCTATAGATATCCCAAAATAATATTATGATTTTTAGTATTTATAATATTAAAGTTAATTTTTTAATTTTTTCTATAAATAAAGACTTTAAGATAATTAAGCTCTTTATCTATAATACTATTATTATATTTAAATATTATTTCTTTGAGATTATATATAATATAAGGGTTAGATTTTATTTTCTATAGTAGCTTTAATTTATTAACCATTTAAGAATTAATATAATTAAGTTTAGCTCTACTATCTACTAATATAATATACTATATTCCTTTAATTTAGATTTCTAGTTCTAATTATTTCCATTTATTGGAAGTAATTATATATAGAGTCTTTTGTAGAAGTTCTTTTGGTAATTTTATAAGTATATACTTATGCTACTCCTATAACTTTAGTTCTACAGGGGGCTTTATAAGTTTTTTGGTAAAAATTTAATAAGTTAATACTAATCTTATACTTTCTATAAATTATAGATATTATAATTAGGATCTAGGTAATCTTATTAGTTTTTATTTTTATAATCTAATATATTTTTTAATAAGAAGATAATGATAATATTATTATATTTTTTTCTTTAAGTTATAATAAAATAGTCCTTATAGTAATAATTATAGGTAAATTCTAATAGAGTATTTTTTATTTTAATAGGAAAATATTTATTATTTTCTTTTTCTTGTAAATATATTTTATAATTATGGCTAAAATAGTAAAATTATATTAGATTACTATGTTCTAGGTGGTCTTAAGCTAGCCTTTCGTTGTCTATATTAAACTAAATTAGTCTTAGCTATATTCTTTGTACTTGCTAGTAGGCTAGAATATAGATATTCCTACTTAGGTCTATATTTTATTATAACTTTTTATTATATATTTCTTTTTCTATATTCTATTATAAGATGTTGTTTTTGTCTTAGGTAGAGGTTTCCTATTATTTTTTAAGAATATTATTAATATCTATATTATCATAGTCTATTAAGAGTTTTATTTCTTGGGCTTTTTTTAGGTTTTATAGGTAGATATAAAGTATGTCTAGTTTTCTTTAATAATAGGATTAAGTAATATATTAGTCTTGTTTTTGTTTGGGTATAAGGAGTATATTACTTAGCCTTGGATTATCTCTATAAATTATAGTAAGGGTATATCCTATATTTATATAGGGTTTCCCTTTAGATATAGATTATTATATAGGATTTTATGTTTTTAATTATATTAGATAATTTAGAGTATTCTTAGACTATTAGATAATTATACTTAATATTTTATCTTTTAGTATAGGTTAAAACTATTAATTAGTTTATAGTCCTCGGCAATTATAGCTAAGGTATTTTTTTTTTCTATAATTATAATAAGTAATATTAGAGAAGTCTTATTTCTAGGTAATCCCTAGTTCTATGGGTTCTAGGTATATATTGTAGGTGGTAGATTTATATTATTATTTTATATTAATATTTAGGGTGGTTTTATATCTATTATTTTTCTATTATTATTATTTAAATTATTTATTATTAATTTTAATAGTATAGGCTATATATTTATTAAATTTAATTAAAGATTTAAGGAGTTAATATATCTTATCCTAGATAGATTCCTTAAGTTATTTATAGAATTTATTAATTAAGGTATTTTCTATTTAATATAGTTTTATAGCATAGTATTTAAAATTAGTAAGAAAGTTAATATATAATCTTTTCTAAGTAAGTTTCTCAAAGGCTTATAATATTACTTATTTTTTATCAATTATATTATATTATTTTATAAGTTTTTTCTTAAAGTTATTAAAATTATTAAATAGGTATTAGATTATTAAGTTAATTTAGTCCTAGGGGACAATAATATAGTTCTTAAGCTATTTCTCTATAGACCTTATAGATTTTTCTTTTAATTTTCCTATAGTATATTAAACTTTTAATTATTTATAGCTTATAAAGATTAATAAATATATAGCTTAATAATTTTTAATCTAGGTTAATTATTCTTGAAGATTATTAGAGTCTTCTTTCTATGGTTAAGGTTCTTTAGGTTTAATAATTTTTCTGGGGTCCTTAGTTTTAATAGTAAAGTTTCTAAGGTTTTCTAGGTATTTCTTATAAGTCTAGGCCAATTTGATCTATTTTTTTTCTAAAGTATTAATAGTAGTATAGAATTATTATAATTTAGTATTTTAGAGTATTTATTATTATAAGGTTTTAAGTTATTCTATTATATAATTAATAGTATTTACTAATTACTTATTTTTATATTTAAGGCTAGTAATATTTTATTTTTTTTTATTATTTTCTTTATCTTTATTATTATTTTTACTATTAGACTTTTCTATTTTCTTTATAGTAATATCTTTATCTTTATTAAAGGTCTTAGGTCCTTTTCCTTTAGTAATAGCTAGGGTAGACTTAGATAAGGAAGATAGGATTATAAGAGCTATTATAAAATATTATTTAGTAGTTAATATAAATAATTCTATTAAATAAGAGCTTTTAATATATAATATTCTAATTAATTCCTAATTATAATAAACTAATTAAAGCAAAGAGTTTATATTAGTAGAAAAACACAAAGTGTATAATAATTTTTAAGTAATATTATATAAATTATAAAAAGAAATATTATATTTAGTAATATATTAATTAGTAATTAATATAATTAAGTTATATTAAAAGCTAATTAAATTATTTCTTATAATACAATTAACCTATCTATATACTTTATCTAATACTATAGATCACTATCTTACATAGTAGCTCATAGTATATACCTTGGCTTATAATTATAATCCATAAATCACACCATAATCTATACCTAAGGTAGATAATCTATTTTTATTGGCTAATTAAAGGTATAGGATAGCTTCCTTATAATTAGTATGATATATTGGTTGGGTATGTCATGGGGTTCTGCCCGTGGTGATCGCTCTAGGCAGGCATAGGTCATAACACCTTTTCCCAAAAATTATATTATTTAATCTTATAACTAACTTCTACAACTATCTTAAAGGCATAATATTACTTAAAATAATCCTTTCTTATAATATCTTTAGCATATTACCTATCTATATAGTAATTATAATACTTTAAGAATTAGATTATATTAATACTATTAAACCTCTCCATAAATAAAATCATAGTAAAAAACTAATCTAATTAAGCTTTTACAAGCTTTATTAAATATTCTTTAATATAATTAATTTACTTAGATCCTTTAGTAAGATCTTCACGCAAAAAATCTTTATTTTAATCAACTACTAAAATTATATTAAACTCAGATTTTACTTAATTAAATAATAATAATAATTCATTTTTATCTAAAATATCTTTTTATTATTTAAACTTAGCTTAAAAATCACTTTCTTTTATATTATCTAGCAAAAAAGGTTTCTTAAAGGAAAAGTAAATAATAAGACTAGTAAGCTTACTATATAAAGGCCTTACTCTATAATTAAATATTAAAAGCTTTAAAGCTTATTAAGGTTTATTATTATAATTATTAATATAGCTTTTTCTTTTATATTTATCTTAGGTTATTATTATAATAATAATAACTATAATAATATAATTACTGATTATAAGCTAGAATAATAATATAATAATAATTTTTATCTAATAAAAGTTCTTAATTAATTAAAAAGTCTTTAATTATAAAATTAAGTTATAATATATTTAAAACTTAAGATTTTCCCCTTTATTTTCACTAAAATTATAATATAATTAAGCTTTTTTTAAGGCTACCTACTAAGTCCTTAGGTTTATTTCTATACTTAGCTATAAAGAATTCCTAGATTAGCTTATATTAGTCTTATAATTTAACCTATATTAATATATTATAAATAATTATTAATTAAAGACTTTTTTTATAATCTTTAATTATTTTTATTATTAATATTTATTTTTATTAATATAGAATATTTAATTACTTTAAAATTAATTTTTATAAGTTTAAGTATTAAATTATTATTTAGTTTAATATTTAAGTAAATTTCTTTTAATTTTCTTATACTAGGTAATAATAATATATTTTCCTCTATAATTAGTAATTTTATATAATTTAAAAATATACTAAAATAATCTAATTAAATAATTCTTTAACTCCTTTATAAGAGCTTTAGTATAATTTATTTAGGTATACTTTTATACTTATATAAGTATATAAAGCTAGTTTTTTATTTCCTATTATAATCTCTAATAAAATAGGGATATAAAATACAAAGGAAAAACTATATACTAAGCCTATAATAATAAAAGTAAAGTTTAGAGTAAATTAGCCTTCTAGGTAAAAGGTATTAAGTTTATAAATAATAAAACAATAGCTATAATAGTTATAATTATAAAAATTAATATATAATTATAAAATTAATTAATTAAATAATTCTTTAAAAAGAATATCTTAAATTAGGCTAGAAATTATGAATTAAGATAAAGTTACTATTTAAATTTTAGTATTAAGACCATTAGGCTTTTATTATTAACTTTAGTATTATAACCAGCTAATTAATACTTAGGCTAGCTCTACTTAAATCTAGTATCCTTATTTTAATTGTCTTTCCTACTATCCCTAATATATTATAATATATTATAATAATTTATAAATAATAAAAAGCTAAATTATTTATAATATTATTATTTTTTATTATATAATTATTTACTTAATATTAGATTAGAGATTTATTATTAAATAAGCTTAATTTATTACTATAAATATATAATTAATTACAATTATTTTTAGAGATTATAAGTATATATAAGAATAATCTTTAGAAATAAAGATTAAATATATAAAAAAGGAAATTATAGTTTAATAAGTAAAATTAAAGGAAATATATTAAGGATATATAATAGAATTTAAGAGTATTAATAATTTTTTTTAAGTTAACTAAAGGATAGAAAAGTTATATATTTATAAGAGTTATGTGTCTATAGTTAAAATATTATACGTTTCTATTAATTCCTATAATATAAATAATAATATAATTAAAATAACTTCTATATTAATTACCTAGCTTAATAACTTAAAAATATTAATAAAAAATATTTTTATTATTAAAAATCCTTTTTTAAAATTATTTAATAATATCTTTTTATTAAAAGTTATTTTATAATATTCTAAAAAATATTATTTTTAAATAAAAATTATAGCTTTAAAGAAAATATATTTCTAGGCTTTTTTATAAAATATATTTTTTACTAAACTAAAAATACTAATATTAAAAAGCTATATAATATATAAGCTCTTAAAAAAAAAAGAAAAATTAAATTTAATATAATTAAATTATATATATTAATTTATATATAATATATATTCTATAACCATTAATAATAAATATCCTTTATAAAAACTTCCTTTTAAGTTAGATTTTTAATAAAAATATTTCCTTAAATTATTATTATATAATATATAAATTTACCTAGTCTAAAGAATTATAATTATATTTCTAAGAAAAAAAATTCTATTAAAACTATTATCCTTAAAAATTAGATTTATTAAAAATAATATATAATATAAAATATTTTCTATTAATACTTCCTACCTTAATAATTATAATCTATTTAATTATATTACCTTTTATTATAATTACCTAATTTATAAAAAATATTCTAATAATCTTCCTAATTTTAATTTATATTTCTATAATATTATATTTATTTATATTATAAATATAATTAAACTTAATTTTCTATTTCCTTAATAATTTATCCTAATTATTATATTAACTTTATATAAATTTTTTATATATAGCCTATAAATAAAAAGCCTTAAAAAATTAAAATACTTTTATATAAATATCCTTATAATATTATAAAAAATAATTAATCTAATTATTACTAATAAAATAATTATTACTACCTATATTAATAATCTACTATATAAAAAATTATATTTTCTATCTTATTAAAATATAATTAATAATTTTCTTAATTAATATCTATTTTATTAAATAATCTTCTTATATATTTAATAATTATTAAAAAAGCTTTTATATTTTAATTCTTAATTTAATATCCTTAAATTAGCTATATAAAATAAAATTAAAAATCTTATATATATAATTAATAAATATAATTTTAATACTTTCCTATATTTTATTAAAAACCTCAATTAACAAGACCTTATAATCAAGCTTTAATAAACTTATAATTAAAATTTAGATCAAAATAAATAAGATTTATTACTATTTAAACATAAATTATTATATAGAAGGAAGAAAAGCATATCTGCTAGCACATCGCAATTTGGCGGGGGCGCGATTAAGTGGGGAGCGACTCTATTGTTTTGCTAACTGGGGTGTCAGACAGAATCTTTCCCTTGTCGAGTTGACAAGCACTCTAACCCGAATGGAGCGCAAGATCGACACACTAATGCAGAATAATTCTCAGAATGAGAACCACGAGAGGGCAGGCACATTTGCCAGCCAGTATACGACCAATATGCTGTCCGTGCCTGACCATTTTCCACGCCCTGCAACAAGCCCACCAATTCCAATGGAAACCTACTTTGCCCCCTCCAATTTTGAGTTTCTCCAGCACCCAGGAGAACAAGCTCTGTCAGAGAGACATTCGACAGCACCACAGCACTTGCTATCATGGCCTTGCTCTACTGTCAATATGAGCAAAACTGAGCTAAATTACTCGATATCTCTAGAGATAAAGCGACCAAGACTTTCCAAAACTATTGCGCCGCCACTGTTTCTCTCTTCGGTTTCCGAGGACAACTGGCTTTCTCATTTATCACTGCATCAAGTACGACAATTGTGCCGGTCATATTTTTCGCATTTTCATGCGCCATACTTGCTTGTAGATGAAACACAGTTTTACAGTCAGCATCTGACGGCGGCATTGAGAGAAGAGTTCCGACCTTGCATCGAAAGTGCCATCACACTCTTTGTCCTCTCATTAGGTTCAATAGCTACCTACCACACGGGAGCCAAAGATTGGGCTCAGTCCGACTTCGACGGTGACCAATCCCAGGTCAGCCTTGGCCTTTTTACTCTGGCATGTGAAGCATTCGAGGAGGTGGAGGGGACTGATTGGATAAGCATCCAATGTTTGCTTCTGAAAGGGTGAGATTCGTTGCCGATAGGTCGACTATATCTGCTTATCGAACACACCTACTAAAATACTATCAGAGTCTTTTACGCATCAAAACTTAGAATCCATGATTCTTGGAAGATGGTTCATCGAGCTTGTTCTACCATCATGATCCTTCTTCCACTGTAAGTCAGTCCTCCCTGTGCAAAAATACGTGCTAAATTATGGTAGCCAAGATGTTCTGGATGCCTATCAGTGCCAATTATATTGGGTCGCATATCTGCATGAAAGGTAGTCCTCATTCCAACCTAACCTATGGGTATTGACCCTCTTATAGCCAGATCCTCGCGGAGTACGACTTCCCTCCCAGTGGGCTAGGAATTCATGCCGGCGCCATTCCGTTGCCCCTTGTTCCAGACCCAAGCGAAGAAACTCATCAAGAATACCAATTCTTCTTTCTGGCGCACATTGCAATGCGAAGACTACTCAACAGAATCCACTTTCATCTTTTCAATCGCAGTAAGCTATCAGCCTCCCAAGGTCTCAATAATGCCAAAAGTCATGCTGACACCTACAGAGTCTGAGGAAGATGACTCCTGGTAGCAAGCCAGTTATGTCTTCAGAGTCTGATAAGCTCTTATACACATCTCAGTCCGTCATATCAGAGCTAAACCGTCAGTTGGAAGAATGGCGAGCATGCTTACCTGCAGCTCTTCAATTCCCGTCATACTCATTTACTCAAGAGAATCACGATCTAGGGCCATATCACTTCAGAGATGTCCAGCAGCGACTAAAGGGTCACCTCATGGCTCGATACTTTGCAGCCAAATCCATAATTCATCGCCCTTTTGTGTATCGTGCTCTTCATCCTGGACCAAACCCCCCATTAACCGAAGCGGATCAGCTGAACGCCAAGGTTGCCATTGACTCGGCCATTCTATCAGTTAGGCATAGCGGCTTACTCCATGAGCCCATGCCATTGCTATTGCACCCCATGAATTCTTGTCGAAGGTATGTCACAACATTAGATTAAACCATCATATCATAACGTATTTTAGCTTTTTCGCTCTCGCACTACAATTTGCATTCATCTCCAGATCCAACGATGCGTGCGACTTAATGCCTCATGAAGTTGGGCAATTCATTCACGGGATCAAAGACCGTATCACTACAGATGCAGCCTGTGTATGCCCGACAATTGCCAAGGATATGGAGATTTTAGACACGTTGATATAGATTAATGATTCTAGCATGCATTCCCGAAATACAAATATCTCATTTTAGCCAGAGTAAATCTAGTGGCAGCAGACGAGTTATTTTATTCCCAGTCTTCAACTCTCCAAATATTAAGCTAACAATTTAATGGACCCATTCCATTCTGTCGCCAGAGAAAAATGAGGCAGATATGCCTTCATCTCTAGAATCTTTCGCTGCTGTAACCTTGTACTCAGCCTTTCCGTCAATTATCCACTTCTGAACTGCGTCGTCCCAATACGAAATGCTCACCCGGTCAAGTATAGCCCGAGCAGATTTCGTTTCCCCAGAGCCCAGCGTGACTTTGTCATATCCCTTCAGTTCCTTTACTGGACGGCTCAGCTTGGGAACGCTGGTTTGTGATATATAGAATTGCACAATTTCCTTTCCTTCTCGACTTCCAGTGTTGGTTACATCAACAAGAACTTCGATTTGGTCCAGGCCTTTTCCATCACAAGCCAAAACATCAGAGCTCAGACGAATATTAGAGTACTCAAACGTGGTATATGACAGGCCAAACCCAAAGGCAAAGAGAGGCTCGATCTTGCGATGATCATAGAATCGGTATCCAGCATAAATGCCTTCCCCATAATGCACGACATCATTATCGCCGGGGTAATTATCGTAGGGGGGGGTATCTTCAAGACGGTGTGGAAACGTGATTGGAAGCTTTCCGGAAGGGTTCGTAGCCCCAAGTAAGACATCGGACAAAGAGTTGCCTTGTTCTTGGCCTTGGTACCAGGCCTGGACGATGGCGGCAACCCGGGACTTCCAAGCCATTGTGATGGGGCTTCCAGTTTGATTAACGACAATCGTGTTGGCGTTTACTCTGGAAACTGCTGATATCAACTCATCAGATCGTCCAGGAAGGGTCATGGAGATCATGTCGCTCGTCTCAGACTCCCACTCGTGATCCTTGCCGACAACCACGATGGCAACATCGCTTGCTCGAGCGAGATCTACAGCGTCCTGGAACAGCCGTTCGAGGTCACCGGGGTTTTCCAAAAACCGAATCCGGCCACCGTCTTGTACTTCTTCACGTTCCAGGTCTCCCGTGTACGAGAGCTCGTAAGGCTTGGGCTCGCGGCTAATGGACTCCAGTATAAGCTTGTACTCTCTCCCAGCTTCCATTTCGACATCAATCCGCTCCTCAGGAGAACCATAACTCATGAAAAGGGGTGACTTTGGCGACCACCAGTGACGTTCAATATCAATGATAAGCTTTCCATCCAGGAACAGCTTCCCGGGGCCGCAACTGGAGAGGGAGAATTGGTGCACTCCACTTGTCTTGGGCGTGATCAAACACCTGCCCCTATAGGAGTATCTCTCCTCGCCAGTGGTGAGCTCAGGAGGCAGTCCGTCATAGCACACCAGGTTTGAGCTGGGACGATGCTCAACCATGAAAGGTTCTCCGGAATGTGACTTGTTCCTCCACAGGGACAGTACAAATCCAGGGTTTCCTGTGACGGGGTTTTTCATAACAGATGAGTCCATAAGGGGAAGATATCTGTGAGTTAATATGCCTTGCCGGGTTTGCACTGTCGCATCGGGATATTTGTCGAGAATGGCGCTTGTCAACGATTGGTAGGGTGTAGTTCTGTAGTGAGGCTCCAAATTGGAGCTACCGCCTCCGGATGCAACAGATCGTGCGGCATTCGGACCAATGACGGCGATTCGATTCCCATCAAGATTTTCCAGTGGCAGAATGGAGTTGTTGTTTTGCAGAAGAACGATGCCTGCACATGTCAGCATCAGCTTATATCCCAGCACATTTCAGCCTCACCGTCGCTTCCCGCCTTTCGAAGAATCCTCCGATGCTCCGGCAGATCAGTGGCCTTCTCCTTTCCTTCTTTCCAATCCGGGATCTGCGCTTTGCCCGTCTTATGCAGTAGCTCCAGCACACGGGTGACGCAGGCGTCAATTGCTGCGGTTTTGACTAAGCCAAGGCGGTGAGCCTCTAAAAGATGTTTTCCTCGCCGTCTAACGGGACCGGGCATCTCAAGATCTAATCTATTTGTTGTTAGCTTCGATCATGGTGTGAAGTGTTGCAAATTACCCTGCATTGACCGAGGGAGCAATGCTATTGGTTCCAAACCAGTCACTCATAGTCAGGCCCTCCCATCCCCACTCGCCACGCAACACGTCATTGAGGAGAAATTCGTGGGCGGAACAAAATGATCCGTTGACCTTGTTGTACGCGGTCATAAGTGTCCAAGGATCACTGTCACGAATCGCGATCTGAAAAGGCTGGAGGTGTATTTCCCTCAGAGCGCGATCGGGGATTTTCGCGTCAACAAAAAACCGACGTGTCTCCTGGTCGTTGGCGGCGAAATGCTTGATGCAGGCTCCAATTCCACCGCGTTGGATGGAGTTAATGAAAGTACCAGCTAGCTTTCCGGTGAGAAATGGATCCTCACTGTATGCCTCAAAGTTGCGACCACCTAACGGGGTTCGAGGCACACAAACTGTACTGTCTCAGTAACATTACTTATAAGCAGTGCCATCAAGACTCCTACCAGTTGGGCCGAGAATGACATCGACTTCTTTGCTCCGGGCCTCCGCAACCAGGACCTGGCAGACTTGCTCTATAACGGCATTGTCCCATGCAGCAGCTAAAGACACGCTATTCCCATTAGTGAAGGCGATGATGAAGGCGGGTTCGATACCTACCCTGTAGGGGCGGAAGCAGTCTTGACGCCGTCGGTAAAAATGCCGCCACGAACGCCGACAGGGCCGTCCGATGTCTTCATTCTAGAGATGCCAAGACGAGGTATGGCATTTGTACGCCACATGTCCTGCCCTGTCAATAACAGCACCTTTTCCTCCAGCGTCATTTGGGAGAGCTTCTCTCTCGCAAATTCACTCGCAGGGGTCCGAGTAGTAGAGCCAGCCATCTTTGCGCATGAGACGCGGAAACTGTCAGACATGTTGGAGGTGAAATCAGACAAAACTCGCTCGAAAATAAATGTCTATTTGGTTTGTGTCCATTATGCACCCATGATGGAATACTGGACAATTAAATGCACCAAGGCTCGCTGTGGTTGTGGGGCGATTGCTGGTTGGATACGCCACTGCGAAGCGTGGATCCGGGCGGAGCGAGTCCGTCTCTCCCCGCTCCTGGGGTTGCTCGGAGTCTCAATTAGGTAACGGGACAGTTAGCTTACTGACTGGAGTTGTGGAGCCGGTCCTCTCGGTTAAGATGAGAACTTCGTTCATCAATTGGTGTGGGCATTACCCGAAAATTGATAGCCGAGCAGGTATTCAAGTTTGGCTTTGCACTCTCAGATTGAAATGGCCATCTGGCACGCTCACGTTGACCGGAATTTATTGCGAATGTCTTTGTTAACACAACCAACCGAACCAAAGAACCGAAATGACACAAGAGACACAATCCAAACTTTCCACAAGCGCCTGCAAAGATGGCCACCAAAACGCAAATCATGACGACACAACCGAGATCCAGATACATCTAACGCTGGAGGCCCTCGATCGAGACTTTTCCATGAGACACCATCTCGAATCGAAAGGAATACCGGCATATGCTAACGTCGATGTGCTTTCAAATGACGAGGATCGGTTTCGGGATCCTTTTCAATGGTCAGCTCGAAAAAAGGCGACAACCCTTGTTGGAACATTTATTGCATCGACTCTATCGGCCTACTCGGCTGGCGCTTACGCCCTGGCTTCTGAGCAGCTTGTTTCCGAATGGAACGTGACTGTGACTGAGTATAATCTTGGCATCACTCTCTTTGTGGCGGGATTCGGATTCGCGCCAATGATCATGGCGCCCATCAGCGAGAACTATGGGCGCTATTGGGTCTTTGTCGGCGCTGGAGTCGTATTTTTCCTGGGGACTCTGGGCTGTGTCGTCACAAAATCTCTTGCTGGCATGCTGGTCTCGAGGTTGGTGACGGGGAGCGGCGGCTCCATCTTCGCAACTTTGACGGGCGGCGTAGTAGGGGATCTATTCCACAAAGACAGTCGCAACACACCCATGGCTCTCTACTCAATGACGGTCATGGCTGGCACTGGACTGGGTCCTTTGTTCAGTGGCATTATTGTAGATCGCCTACGATGGAACTGGATCTTTTACCCTCAACTGGCCAGCATTGGTCTGACGACCTTGTGCTTGTTCTTTTTCTTTACCGAAACCCGAAGCAACGTCATTTTGAGGAAGAAGTGCGCAGCACTCAACGAACGATGCGCCCAGTTGGCTGTGAATAATCCTCTCCGCAACATGCGGTTCCTCCCGCAGGCGGGAAATGAGCCCAAGCTGGGTATCAGCATCATTTTGTCAAGCTTCGCCTTTCCGCTCAAGCTATTAGTCACGGAGCCCGTCGTGTTTTGGTTTTCGGCCTGGGTTTCTTTTGCATGGGCTATCCTATACATGCATTTCAACAGCATCGGACTGGTATTTCGAGAAGTTTATGATTTCGACAGCACCCAAGTCGGCGCCGTGTACACTTCAGTCATTGTAGGCTCAGTGCTGAGTGCCGCCCTGAGCATTCTTCAAGATCCTGTTTTGCGCAGACTATGGCCAGCTCGCATGTCCTCACCAGAGGGCTGGCTGTATGCTTCATGTTTAGAATCTGTACTGTTGCCCGCCGGTTTATTTTGGTTTGGCTGGAGTGCAAACACCAAAGTCTCGTGGATTGCACCCGCTCTTGCCATCGGATCCTGTACGATTGGAATCTTCAATATTTACCTCGCCGTGTTTAATTATCTTGCTGAGACTTATCACCGGTACGCCTCATCCGCATTGGCAGCACAAAGCATGTGCCGAAATCTGTTGGCTGGAGTCTTCCCGCTGTTTACGCACATCATGTTTCAAAATCTGTCAATCGGAATTGCTGGAACTGTGTTGGGATGCATTGGTCTACTTCTAACATCAGTACCATGGCTCCTATGCCTATTTGGCGAAAGGATTAGAGTTAGAAGTTCTTTTGCGGCTACACTCAAGTCAAGGGAAGCAGAGATGTGAATATGCAATGGTATGGTTGTGGGGCTACAATTCCAGGTAAAGACTTTGAGATTACCTCAAAGTATGTCCACCATTTTGAATCGATAATATAGGTTATATATGTTTTTTGAGGCCCAAGTAATAACCCCGGTTAAATTTATAATAATCTAAATATTCCAAGGCATCAAATTTTCCTTATTTCTTACTTTCATGATGCCTTCTGCCCAAGCAGATGCAGGCAGGAAGCTTTCATAGTAAAATGAAGAAATATTCACCCTTGGCGATCAATTCAACGCTTCGCTTTTGGCCATTCGTAATGTATTTCTTTTTCTCTTTTGTATTTATTCTGATAAACAAAGAACTGGGCTCAATTGAGCAGTAGGGGTCGATTTAAAGCTAGTGAATACGGTAGGTGGGTCATTCGCCGACGCCACGAGAGCAACCATGTATTCGGCTCGCCTCTTGGTGGCCTCATCGCGTTCTCTCAAGTCGTCTGCCGCCTCTCCTCCAATAAAACGCGGTTTCGGTGATCGGGCTCTTGCCGTGTCTCCCCGCGCAGGCCCATGAAGGATACGTAAGCGCATGGGGAGAGACATCCCATTGGTCATGAGTCGCGGGGACAGACGGCTTTGGTCCACAGGGAGCAATTCTTGATCGGGCAAGGTCCGTGTCTGCGCGCCCCCGGATTTCCAACCTAAAATTGATCCACCTTGCAAATCCCCATGGGGAACCAACACTAACTTGCACGGCGGAAAAATACTCGCGCTCAATGTCAGGCGACTCGTGCGTCGAGCTCTCGCCAGCGCCGAGGCTGGGTCTAACCACGCCTGCAAGTATAAAGAACCCTATCAACGCTGGATCAGCGCTGATCTTTCCACCAGCAACCCTGTCCAACTCGAACAATTCAAACCATCAATGGAGAATTTGAGACTGCCAACGAGGCCAACGCGATCCGTCGCTGATGTTCTTGCCCAGAATAAGGACTCGGCATTCGCACTTACCCCGTCCTTGCTTCAGTTGTACTGCATCCTTGTACCGGCGTGCCTTGTTGTCTCGGCGACCAATGGCTACGATGGCAGCGTGCTCACTGCGCTCCAGGGAATAATAGCCTGGAAGGAGCAATTTGGCAGTCCCCAAGGCGCCTTGCTGGGATTCACAAGTGCCGCGTACCCCCTTGGAGCCATCCTGTCAACTCCATTTTCCGCCCTCATTTCAGACCGATTCGGGAGAAGGCTGTCCATCTTGATCGGGAGTTTCATTATGATAATTGGCGTCATTATCCAGTGTGTCAGTAAATCTATTGGCCTTTTTATCGGTGGTCGTGCCGTTGTTGGATTCGGCATCACACTGGCCCTGGCCGCGGCCCCCGTTCTGATCTCAGAACTTGCACATCCTCGACAACGCGTTCTTTTTGGGTCCTTGTATAACACAAGCTTCTATTTGGGTGCTCTCTTGGCGGGGTGGGTCAGTTTCGGCAGCTACAGAATCCCTAACGCTTGGGCGTGGCGACTCCCAACACTGCTTCAGGCAGGCCCCGCTTTGCTTCAGATTGCATCTGTTTGGTTTCTTGACGAATCACCCCGCTGGCTAGCATACAAGGGCAAAATGGAAGAAGAATTCAATATTCTCGTTAAGTTACACGGAAATGGTGATGCAAGAGACCCCTCGGTGGTTGCCGAGTTTTATGAAATGAGCCAGGCTTTGAAAGCTGAGAGCGAGGCCGAATCTTCGGGATTCAAAATGTTTTTCGCAACCAAGGCAAACATGAGACGATTAGCCATCCTTGTTACTCTTGCTATGTTTGGACAATTCTCTGGGAATGGGCTTGTCAGCTATTTCTTGACAAAGATATTGACTACAATTGGTATCAACACACAGCGGGAACAAACCATGCTTACTGGAACTATAAGCACTGTCAATTACATTACATCTCTGGGAGCCGCAGTAATGGCTACCAAAATTGGTCGACGAAGAATGTTCATTGGGGGTGCAATTGCCATGTGGCTTACATTCTCGGCCTTGACTGCTAGCGTTGCTGTTTACACCGAGACTGGGTCAAAGGCGGCAAGCAAGTCAGCACTCGCATTCATATTCATCTATTACACATCTTTTAACATCTGCCTCAACCCCCTACTATTTCTCTATCCTACTGAAACCCTACCCTTCCGTCTTCGAGCATTGGGCCTGAGTATCATGGTATTCTCGACAAAAGCAGCGTCGTTTTTCAACCAATTTGTGAACCCTATTGGGATGGATAGCCTTGGTTGGAAGTACTACTTGGTCTATGTAGCTTGGCTGGTTGTTGAAATTGGTGTATTTTACTTGCTTTATCCTGAAACCAAAGGTTACACTCTTGAGCGAATCCAGGAGGCCTTTGGTGAAACTGTGGAGACGCCGGAGGCTGATGTCGAAAGTGTTTACAATGATGTCGAGAAGAAGTTGTCTCATTCTTGATCTAATATTCTTACATAGGTAAGATTACATCGCCTTTTTTACAGGCCCATTGCATTGGTCTTGAACTCTTCATGCAGTGTATTATTCATTGGCCCTTTATTGAGCGATAAGAGGCTCTACTTGTGGTTTGAGATGTATTTATTAGAACTACCGTCGTTTCGAGATTGGAGATATTTTTAGACTTGCTAGAAACTGTCCACATTGCCCAAGTCTCTGTTTTGCATGGCACAAAAGAGCATTGGGACAAGTGTAGCATGAAAAGGAACGAGCAACCATTATGATTTCTAGTCTGCCTTGCTTGTATTCAATTGATCTACCCTACCAGGAGATCTCTAGCAGCATGATGTACTGAGTAACTCAACCGGAGTTGCCTTGGACAATGTATGGGCCTTGACTGGAATATCATGTGCCGAATGGTCGCCTGCCAGATCCTTTAATATTCTCCTCTCGGCCATAGTCGTGGCAATATCAAACGCATTTTGAGTACTGTTGACCGCGGCCATATTCTTTCCCACGATATCAAAAGCTGTGCCATGAGCTGGCGTCGCAACTGGGATAGGGAGACCCCCCTGCACTGTAACTCCTCCATCAAATGAGAGCAGCTTCATGGCAATCTGACCTTGGTCATGGTACATTGTTACAATGCCATCAAAATGCTCCCGCTTTAGAAAGATTGTGTCACACGGGAAGGGCCCCTGGACATCGATTCCTAGTTTTTGAGCTTCTGCGACTGCGGGACGAATGTGATCAATTTCTTGTCGTCCAAAAGCCCCGTTTTCGCCGTTGTGGGGGTTTAAAGCACAAACGCCTAGGCGAGGAGAGTTTATGCCGGATTCCCACCTAGTTGATGTTAGTCTCAGCTGTTGCTTTTCGCTGTCTCACATACCTTAGCCTATGTAGCAACTCGATGGCTTTGAGTGTTGACTCTTTGGTGATGCGCTGCGCGACCTCCTCTACACCGATGTGGCTGGTGACCCTGGCGGTCCACAAAGGTCCGGCAATGTTTATTTCGCTTGTGGTTCCTTTGAAGTTGAGTTGATTCGCAAACCACCGGAGCTCATCCTCCTCAGTCATTCCAGCCAACTTCAGAGAGCTCTTGTTCAGCGGTACAAAAACAATGGCGTCAATGTCGCCACTCTCGGCCATTTCTAATGCCCTCTTTAGCTGGTGAATGCTGCGGCCTCCACTGGCCTTGGAGACTTCGCCTTTAGTAGAAGGATATTGGGATGCGCTGTTGTCATCGAGGATTTGAATTCCATGAGGCCCGGCAACGCTTGGGGATACAGAAACTTGGACATTTCCAGCATCAGCCACAGCAGATTGAAACTCAGATTCGTCAGCCAGAAGAAAAATATCGGCCCTTTGGTGATTTTTCGGGTTGCTAAGGAGCTTGGCGGCAAGTTCAGGCCCAATACCCGAAGGATCGCCCAAAGTCAACGCAATGCGGGGACGCCGTGGCGACGACTGGCAAGACGATTCTATTGCGGCACCCATTTTCAGAATTTCAGTGTTTGGAGATGTAGTTGAAATGTAATTGAAACTAATCCTGGTTTCTTGCGACGAGGTGACGGAGAAGAGGTGTTATTTTTACCAATTTAATGCCCAAATTATGAATGCAGGTGTTTATTGTGGAGTGCTTGGATCACGGTAGTTTTACCGACATGCTAGCACCCAAATTGGTATTGATCAACATTATGTTGTACCATAGCAGACATCGGCACTTTCGCCGATGCCTCGGATCCACCATCCTTCGAATTCTCTCTCCACTTTCCCCATGGGGTACGACTCGCTATGCACCCACCTTGTGCTGCTCTGGCTCAACGGGGCCGGGGATCTGGACGGAATTATCTATATATACCATGCTTGGGCTTTGTGCCGCTCCTCTTGAAAGTAGCCGTCCCAATCCTTACCACGAATTCACAAGGGAAGCTTGACGTGTTTGTGACGATGGCATCTCATGAAGACAAAGAAGACCATCCCAACCAACATGTTGAGCGCGTGGCTACTACTATGTCAACCCACTCCAACGACGTCGATGCCGCAGATAAAACCGCTGCTACACATATAGCCGACGCCCAGCACCTAGTCTCCCAGTGGAGAGATGGGACGCTAGAAGAAAAAAGGCTCGTACGCAAGCTGGACTGGCGGATTCTTCCATGCACTTGGGTGCTGTACTTGCTTGGCTTTCTTGACCGCGCAAACGTTGGGTAAGCAAAAAGTGGAGTTTGCCATCTCATTACTAAAACATTATAGAAATGCCAAGACTGGCGGCTTAGAAGACGATTTTGGCCTGACCTCTACCCAATATTCCATCATTGTTCTAGTATTTTTTATTTCATACCTCATATTTGAGGTTCCAGCCAACATGATCCTGACTCGGGTCCGCCCCAGCCTGTTTCTGCCAGGATTGGGCTTGATTTGGGGTACCTTCGCTGCACTCATGGGTGCGACACAGAATTGGGGACAGTTGGCAGGCATGCGATTTTTACTTGGAATAGCTGAGGTTTGTCAGAGAGACCCCTTGAAAATTCACTGTTAACTCTGTAAAGTCTGGCTTTGCCCCCGGTTGTGCTTTCTTTCTTTCCTCCTGGTATCGACGCTATGAATTGGCAACGCGATATGCCCTGTTGTACACATCCGTGCCAATTGCCGGCGCAGTCTCTGGTTTGCTTGCTGGTGTAATCACCGATCATATGGATGGTGTGTCTGGTATTCCTGGGTGGAGATGGCTCTTTGTAAGCTTCAGCGCTTCAAATAAATTTGGGCCAACCAGCTTACTCTCTTAGATCCTTGAAGGATTGGCCTCAATCATCGCATCGATTACCATTTTCTTTTTGATGCCTGATTATCCTTCGAATAGCACGCGATTTCTCAACGAAGAAGAGAGCATACTTGCTTGCAATAGGTTGGCAGTCGATGGCATCGGTCTCACGCAGAGCGGAGGAGGTAACATGATCAGTCATTGGGCTGCATTTAAAATGACATGCATTGATTGGCGAGTGTGGGCCCAATGCTTTCTCTTTGTGCTCGTGACTGGATCCCAAACGATGCAGTATTTTATTCCCACTCTCGTGGAAAGCTTTGGATGGACTGGGCCGGTTGGCCAATGTGAGAATACCGCCGATGTGCTCAAAGAAGATTCGCTAATGATACTCGATACAGATCACACCATCCCCGCTTACATGGCTGCTCTTGTTTACGTCGTTGTTTGTTGCTGGCTTGCGGACCGGTATAAACGAAAATGGCAATTCATTGCTGGTTTATCGGGCATCGGCTGTATCCTCTTCATTGCTGTGACCACGGTTCAAGACAAGATGGCCCAGTATGTTCTCACCATCTTTGCCTTCGGCACAATATATGGCTGCTCGCCATTGGTCAAGACATGGGTGTCCGATGTAATCCCTCAGCCCGCAGAAAAACGCGCCATCGCAATCGCTCTCATCAATGCGATTGGCAACGCATCGTCAATTTATTCGTCTTGGCTATGGCCTGACAAGGACGCACCTCGGTATATTCCAGGTTTTGCTACCACCACAAGTTGGCTTGGAGTTCTCGGCGTCTGTACAGTTATCTTTGCCTACTTCTTTAAGAAATACCCCATAGAGAGGGCAAACCACGCTGAGGTCATGGCTGGTGAGTTGAGGGCTCGCCGAGAGACACAAGCGGGTCGTGTTTGAAATACAACAAACTACAAAAGAAACCAATTATTCCTGCAAGGCTTTTAATCTAGGAGTCATGTGCTATTGTGAAAGGAATGAGTTATACTGGAGAGTTTGCACTTGTGATCCACAGTTGCAAGTAGGGTTTAACTCGGTTCAGAAGTCATATAATGTATGATGAGTTATCTTGGAATATTTCAATCAATCCATAGCAAGCCCTGCAATTATATCATGTAGCAGGTGATTATTTTATGTCATTTTGTCATAGTTATCCGGTTCTCACTCATCTTCAAGCAATCCAAAACGCAAAGGTGATATCAATCAAGTTTGGTACTGGGCAACCTTACAGAAAAGCAAACTCCGAGTCAGCAACATCAATGCCCAGAAGGAAGCAATCATCAAAGCGCCAGTCCAAGTCGCCCGTAAGATCAAATAGATCCTGCTGCGGAATTATTTCAGCCTGCACCTCTTCCTGGCAATGGCTTTCCGTTGCTTGAGGGTGCGTATAATTGAATTCGCCATTAGCCTTTATTGCAAAACTGTCTTTTGCCAATCTTCCGGTGATATGACTCGCTTGTGCAGTCATTGGGACGAAAGAAGATGACTTGCTCCGTGGCATAGTATAAATATAACCGTTGTGATTTTCTCCTTGGGAGA
The DNA here is from genome assembly GCA_017140785.1 of Calonectria pauciramosa. Lineage (NCBI taxonomy): Eukaryota > Fungi > Ascomycota > Sordariomycetes > Hypocreales > Nectriaceae > Calonectria > Calonectria pauciramosa. The sequence continues at coordinate 84,073 of JAACIZ010000001.1, read as the reverse complement.
ACTGCTGTAGGAGCTCCCCAAGGCCTGTGACGACTTGCCTCACAACATGCCGTTGACTTGCGTTGTCAGCAACCTGGCCCAGTACCCGAACCAAACTCCCAACGTGATTCAGTGCCGTCCTTGTATGGAAGTTCAAGCCATATTCAGCAAGATTCTTAGGTAAACGGAGGATGTGGTGATTAACATCATCAGGCTCGCCGAAAACAACAGCCATCTTGAGGAGAAACGATGCACATACGGCAATCATAGCATGTGTAAATATTGGAAGACCGACCAGGGATCCTTGAAGATTGAGATCCTTGACAATGAGCCTGGCCGTGCTCATAGCGGCCATGATTGTAATATTGGACGCCTCTTGTCGATCCCAGTCCATGTCGAGGTATGATGTCTGCTGAGAGGCTTCCCTTGCTGATATGCCTCTTAGTGAGACCGAGTTGAGTTGAAAACGGGCTAGATGGTAGTACAGAACGTTTACTTGTGGTGGAATCAAACAATCTCTTGCGGGTGTGTCTTCCATCGCATCAAACTCGAGGCGCCATTGCTCGACCGCCACATTGAATTCTCTGAGTCTTGTAAAGTCCTTTTCTGTCAGTGCAAGATCAGGGTCGCAACCATGCATGAAATATCCGCTGGCCAGGATTCGGAATAGCTTCACTTGAGCAACAAGCCCTTGGTCACCCTTTGACGATAACTCGCTCACAAGAAGCTTCTGGGCGTTGCGAATTGCAGCATCTTCGTGCATCATGGGTGGTCGGCCGTAGGCCAGTGCAAATTGATGATCGCAAACGTAAAGAATATACCAGAGCTGAACGCGTTCATAAGAATCCAATGATCCCCGTGCAAACTGCAATGAGGATTTGTGGAGGTTCATTTCGGTAGCCAGCCTTACAGCTCGGCTACAGAGCGCCCAACTGAGGCTTGTCAAATAAAACGCTCCTATACACAACGCCCGGATTATGTCAAGGTTCTGGCAACGCAACAAGCACGAGCCCCGCATCAACGACACAAACGCACCATAAGTGGCTCGCAGTGACTGCTCTCGGTTAGGAATGTGCAAGGCAGCCACAGTGAGCACAACAGCTACCATAAGCGATGATGATCGCCTGGCCTCGTCTAAAGACTTGTGAGAGCAGAGTATGCCATCCCAGAGCAACGGGTTTATGTGATTTCTGTAGTGGTTAAAAAGAAACTCGGCCTCAGCTATGGACAACACCCCTTGGCTGATAAAATCCGGGCCATTGGCATCAGCAGCATTAACACGGATAAGCTGAGAGTTGTTGGGGTCGGTTAGATTGTAAAGATTGTTCATCGGGAGTGGAACTAGGTCTGTATCATCTTGGTTCCCTGGAAGACTCGCCGAAGGGCCCTCGGGGGTAAAATTGCCATTGACCGACTGAGAGTGATCTGTTGTCAAAGGCGAGGTGGTCTGCCCACCTGGCTCCCGTTCATGCTCTCTGGAGTTCACTGACATTGTTCTATTGCAGTTATCCAGGCCAGGCAAGTTATTTTGTTTCAACAAGTGTTCGACCGCATTTTTCAAGAGGTGGATTGTGGCGATGGTGTCAGATTTCCATCTGTGCGTGTGAGAGCCAATTCTAATTGCTTGAGAAATAACCTACTTTGCGTCTTCATCCATGAACTTTTGTGCAAAATTATGGGGAACGCAATTGATTCCACTTTTCAAGCATTTATTGCACGCCTCCTGACCAGGTTGTACAAAACACTTTATCTTGTGCTTCTTGCACTCAGCGCCTATTAACGTCAGTACATGGACCTAGATAGGAAGACAGTTCTCACAAGCCCGAGTTAATCGTGGGGTTAGAGCTGGGCTCCGGGCATCATCTCGAGAATAATCATCATTTCTATTAGCGTCCAGCCTCGGACGCTTCGCATTCGACATCCCGGCAGCAGAATCTTTGTGAGAGTTACAAGTGTGTCTATGAACCGGTGGAATGGCCGAGTGTGTGAGACTTTGTGAGGGGAAACTCTCGGCAAAACTGCCGATCAGGTAGCCAAGTGGAGCATGATAAGTAAGCGCAGCTATGGTACCCAGACCAGGTGGCAGACCCACGTACAATTGCCGACCAAGTCTTTGTCATTCCCCGCTCCTTGTCTGAAGATGTAATGGTACATGGTCAATTTCCTGCCTTTTGAGAAGACATATGGGAAATAGCAAAGAGTCTGAGGGCCTCTAATTGTTGACCGCGTGGATGCCTATTGGCATGAAGAGCTTAGTCATCGCCGTGTTCGCCAAATGCCATTCTGCCGTACCCTATAGTTGTGGTGAGCAAGAAAAGAAAAGAATTCAAGCCCTCTCTAACACTGAGTGTCCTTTCGATATTCTTGTCATGAATTATTGTCGATTGACATATTGATAAATTCTAACTTGATTTGATCACTTACATCAAACTCAATTCACAAATCCTTTGCGTGCTGCTTTGATTCCGTCAAGTCGTCCCCCATCCAAGAGAAGTTGCGCCTAATATTTATAAAGACATTGGAGAACAGTGCTGTCAACTTTAAATGTCGCTCGCACACAATGATCCAACTTAAATGCCCCTGGTAGAGTGCAAAATAACAACAGGAAGCATGTTCTCCAAACCAGGCTTCGGCAGAGATGCTTGGGATGGTTTTGTTTCTCTGCCAAGATGGACCTCCATTTTGAGTGGAGCTGTTATGACCTATCAGAGCCTTCCACCTTGCAATTTAGTCTAACTTGCCCAAGCTACGAGTCGATTGTATCTCATTGAAGGTTGGATTCGCCAATCTACAATACATGTGCTCGGAAAAGGGAACACTTGATTTCGTAGAGAAGCAGTAGCGGTCAATTTTCTCGCCAAATCCATGCTCGAAATCACAATACCAGCTAGAAGCTATCATTAGACCGCTTGCTCTCAACCTTCACCTCCGTGGCCATTGCATTGGCACATGATTCTGCTGCCGTTGCATTTATCCACTCCTGTGCCGCCATGGTTTCCACATTGTCCTCTCATCCTAAATTACGGTGACTACGTAGGCCAAAAATTCTCGTATTTCCTGTGGGGGCCCTCTTAATAACAAGCTCAATAGGGAAGCGACCGGACGCTGTGGATCACAGTGCTCGGCTGTTCGGCACCCGCAATTTTGGGTCCCGAAGTGAACTTGATGTTAATGTTAAGAATAAAAACTCCATTATGCGAGGATTAGCTGGTAAGCTCTCCTTGCGCCCCATCTAAGGTCCGTCTTGCTAGGAATCTTAACGGAGTTGATTCGGTGGCTATCTAGTAAACTTCGCCATGCTCAGGTTTTGAAATCGATCAATATTCAGCAATGCATTTCTTTTCCTGGACTGGGGTTCAGTATCCAAGTATGCATTAATAATTTGCACACATTTACCGACTCTTTGATGGGACTTGAACTGGTTATTCACCATAATTAGGCATGCCCATCAGTCCTTCAATAATGAATGACCTTGTGGTGAGCGCTTTCGGCGGTTTCCTGTTTGGTCCTGGATTTGCAAATTTCGACAGCGAGATTCCGACCCTGGTCAGCAAAGTACTCCGCCACCTGGCTGAAGAGGAATTGGAACGCCGCTCCTATACCCATTGATCGTCTTCCCAATCAAGGAATCAAGGACAGCATAGTAGCTGATACTTTGAGTTTGGCACCCTGACGGTATTTGTTATTTTTTATTTTTTATTGAAACCTTCTAAAGCACCTGGGTTCTCTTCTAACCAAACTATGATTTCTTACTTTAAAACCACATACATTGAAGACTATAATCACATTGAGGGACCGGAAATGGAGTGAAATCCTGCAATCCGTCAAAATATGAAAGAAATGGTTTTGAACAAAGAGTCGCAATTCCGTGTCGGATATATAAATGGGGAAGTGCTTGGTAAGGTTGAGTCAAACTCTACAACTGGTTGGGCTTTGAATGTAGATCCCGATCGGCGCAAGGCGCCAGTAACTCATACGGGGGAGTTCCAGGATGAGCCAAATAAACGGGATGCTTACATGGGAGTCATTCATTGAACATTGCCTCGCCAACTGATGAGCTTCGTGACCAGGTAGGGATTAAATACTTGTGGTTAGGATAGCATTCCCAAAATATACATAAGAGTCCATTGAACTCGTCCATACCACTACACAAACGTCCCATAGCTCGTGCTACCCTTAACACATACTACCTACACCACACCAAACTTTCTGTCTTTTGGCTCTATAATAATATCCAGCCTTTCAAAATGAAGCTCACGGCCTTCATATGCGCTGCTGCCTGTGTCTTAGGTCATGGCCGGGTCGCGGCCGCGGCCAACTCATGCAAATTCACGGGCTATTACGAAAACCAAATTACCGTTGGAAGCGGAGGTCCTGGCCAAGTAAGTTGGAGAAATTTGCCATGATGATTCAAATGATAAACTTATAACGTTAATTCCAATATTTAGGACTCAGACAGATCCACAACCACTTGGTTTGGCATTAGCATTAATGGTGGAACGGAGAAGAGGATTGATGGAAACAGCATCAAAAATGGCTGGCAGACCATTCCATCCAGCTCCACCGGCACTGCTCAGAACATTGATTGGAACCCTAGCTTTTCCGTGGGTAGTTTTTCAGGTTGCAAGGTCAGCTATCTTTCCAAAGAGACTTCTGGCAGCCCTGGAACCCCCAGCCATGCCCTGGGTGATGCCTCTGCTGGATGCTCCGTCACCTTTGATTGCTAAACCTTTTGTCACTGCAAAGAGGAGACTATAGTCAAGAAAATACCTAGTTGATGGGACATGTTGCGAGAGCTAGCTTGGATGTGTGGAGTATTCTTTCGTTCAGATCTGAGAATTCATATTTCTAGTAAAGGTCAAGTGGTAGGCTGATTGGATGATGCAGGAACTAGACAGAGAGGTGGCATGCAGATAGTAATTCACAAATAGGTTTGATCGATTGAATATTGTAAAGCTAGAGCTAAAGCACCAAGAAGCTATTGTTTTCAAATAATAAAGAGCTCTCATACCATTTCAAATCGACATTGCCTTCTTTTTTTCTGAATGCCCACATATCCTGGACCAAATTAGCAAAGTTCGTCCAGACAGTCAGCCTTGATTTGCAGACAAATGCACGAATGCATTTCAAGATACGCTGCTGGGATATTTCTCGACATGAGTCAAAAGCTATCATAGCCACAGGCCATATAAGAGGGGAAAAGACTGGATGCGCACTCGTCCTCCCCAAGTTTTCAAGATGGGAGAGCGATTGGTCAATCATGTCTTGAACTTCTTCGATTGAGACGTCTTTTACCACGCGCTTTATGTAGATGATTGTTGCATAGTAGTAACTGTATGCATGGTGGTACACGAATTCACGGTATTCCTCTTCAAGTGTAAATATTCTCGAAGGGGCACATAGAGATGCCTCAAGCTCCAGCTGATCTATGGACTCCCGAAATTGCTCCAGCTCTTTGGCTGAACGCTGGCAGTCAAGCTTTTTGGTTTGGCGATGGAACCTATTTACATTCGTAATGCCACGGAAAAGGGTTTCGGGCACTCCAAGTAGCTGGCTCAACAAATAAGGCTTTGGCGGAGACTCAGGTTGCAGTGGTTCCCATATCTGAGAAGGGTCGCCGGCTAAAAGAAGTTGTGATTGAACGAAAGTTGTCATACCCATAAACATCTGGTACACGACAGAAGCTGCTTCAGTTTGATGCCAGATGTGGAAATCAACAGACTTTACCCATTCCACAGCACCTTTTATATGCAGACGCCAAAAAGGAGTAGGAAGCATGACAGTCTCATTCAGAATACAGGTAATAAGAGCAGCCAGTAAGGCCACACATTGGCTGCGGTCATCGAGCTGAATATTTTGGCTAATGTAGGTGATTCCGAGGTTGTAATGGACAAGTGCTGCATTTTCAAGATCGTATTTGGATGCCAGTTTGCTCTGTATCTGCAGTAGGTGTGAGGCGGAAGCTGCACATATGAGGTGGAAAAGTGCCGTTGCGCCTGTACATGCTCTCTGATCGGCTTGTACTCCTTCCACAGCAATGGGAATGAAGATCGTTCGCAAGGGGTTATATATTCCTGGCACTGGGTTCAATGCATCGCACAGGAAGATGACCCAATGTTGAACCAAGTGGCTCCTCAGCCCGGGATTTGAAATAATGTCCAAGTGTCGAGATCCAGAGGCACCAGCTACAGAATCATGTTCCAAGTGATCTAGTTGGGCTGAGACACTGTTTCTTGATGGAGGCTGGCCTCGAGATGCCGAATCATTCACGAAGCCTACCCTGAGCTCATTGGAGCCTATGGGTGTGAATATGTCAGAAAGGCTGAGAGGAATAGAACCACTATTCCTAGAATCAACCCCTATACATGAAGAGGTACCCTGATCTTGGCATTGCGGTTGGTTGTGAGGTTCTTCTGGGGAACCTTCCACGTTGTCATCGAGGCCCGTTGACGAATGTTCAAAAACCGGGCTCGATTCAACGCTCACTGCCTCGTTGAGAGGAGGCAATGCTTCTGAGCTGGATGGCACAACACTAGCGGCTTGGGTCCGCCATGCTGGGCTCTCCACATGTTGCACAAATTCCTCTGGCTCCCCACAGCCCATGGAGACTTCCGATTGAAAATGGATGGAGTCACCCGAGCTCTGCGCTGGGACGGGTAGGCCCTAAAACTGGGCGCTTGCCTGGCCCTCCTTGCAGTTGAGCTGAAATTGGATGGTCCTCTGACGGAGGTCCATGAGAGCCGCACACCGAACCCTTCACAGCGCCGTCCTGCACGGCGGCAGCGATTGCAAACCGGATGAGTCTCATCACATTTAAGGTGCTTCGCTCTGCAGGTCCAGCAGCCAGCGAACGTCTTCGTGCGGCTCATCGGGGGGTCTGAACTAGTATTAGACGTTGGTGTCCGATCCATAACGGGCGGGGACTGGCCCAAATTGGTTTGAAAATCGGCTGAGGTGCTCAGCCAAAGAAGTGGTAGATGGGATGTTTCGTAGACGGGTGGAATTTGGGCACGCGCAGAGATTGGATCGAGATCAGCTAACAAGGATGATGGAGATATTGAGCCGGAATTCGCCTTTCGGAAATCGGATCCTTCTCTGGGCCTGTGTTTGGATTGCGGCTCGATCGTTGCGTCGAACCAAGGCGGAGCGACTGTATAGCCAGGTTACAGGTAATTTTCTGAAACCCGATATACAGAAGTTGTACCTTTGATGCAATGAAAACTTTGCCTTGGCTGTTGGCTGCGTGGGCTTACGATCCGGGGAACCCTGTCGTCGTTAGCGCTGTCGCCCGTTGCGGGGTAGTGGATGCACCAACAGCAAAATCTAAGACAAAACGGGTAATTGCCCATCGTGGAAGTCCGTTCCGACATTGTTTTCGGGTTCAGGATAAACTTCTCAAGCTTTTTTATGTGGTCGCTTCCATAACTGTCAGAATTTATTTCTTTAAATACTCAAGATGACTTGTCCATCCATTTAGCAGTTTGAAGGTTTTGATAATAGAATAATGGATGCCTAATGCTGCTATAATCACCGTGTGGCCATGACTCTGACCCAATACTGTTTCGTATCATCATACTCACACTTGTCCTCCGCGGACAGTAATTAACAGCTGGTGATAGAGTCTACTTTTGCTTCAATAGTAAGAGATACAATGCGGCAAGGAGAATTCATCAGCACGGTCAGTCCATTAACATTAGAATCGCCTCCAGGGCATCCTGGGGTGGCTATTACATTTAGCCTAGGAATTCAGTAAAGCTCCACTCAGTCATATCTTAAATTGCGTATTGTAAAGACACTTAAACCTTCCATCTGCTTGGAGTTTCCTGTAGTCAGTAAACCAGTGGTGCGAGTATTTTGTCGGCTCAAGGGCATGAGGAGCTGAAATGACGAAGCCTCGCGAAATGGGAAGCTGCCCAAATAGGCAACTGCCATATTGGGTTGAGCTGCGACTCACGAGCGCGGGTCAATCACAGTAGTCCGTTTATGATGGCTTCTGATGCGGGGTCTGGGCGATCCCAGTAGCGAATTCGGATCTTCGTGCCGCGAGGAACCACGGTAACATCAAGGTTCCGACCTCTCATCTTTTAGAGGTTTATTCACGTTTCAGGGTCTGTCGACGGGAGGCCGATGAGACTGGTTACTGTAGCTTTATACAACTCCGTTATCTAAACTTGACTTCAGCAGAAGAATGGGACCACCTGGTTTAGTCATAATGATATCTATGATGACTGGGAGACGAATTGTATTAGTGTCAGGCATGGGATTTCAGTTAAACTTGCAGGTAGAACCTGATGGGTTAACGATGACTATCCCAAAGATAGGATCCGATTTCCTACTGTAGGATGAGTATCCGATTAGTAGAATGGGCTAGTCCTGTGCAAGAATTTGGGTTTGCGGGGTACTTGGTGGGGGTGGATCCTTTGTCTCCGGAATGCCTGGGCACGGACCGATTGGGTTGAAGGTCCTGGCTTTGGAGGCCCTGTGTTCATGCTATATTGGCCGGTATAGAACCTCATTGTCTTCATCGATCAACTCTTCCAATATTCCTACTTGGCCGCTAGAATTAATACCTAGCCTCCCCTCTTATTCAACCATCATTGTTATTACGGTCTGGAACGCCAAATTGGAATTCTAGTTACCCGACAATCGAGAGCCAGCAAGATGAGTGTGAATGAACACACAAATCGCAGTACTTCTAATGCAAATGCCAAAGCCACAAGATTGGAGACGACCGTGAAAATCAAAGACACGGCCGACGAGCTTTTACAGGGTCTGGGCTATAGTCCTGAACTACTCCGCAATCGTTCGACTCCGCAAGTTGCCTTTATGTCTTTTGTTTTGGCTTCAATTCCGTATGGTTTGGCCACAACCCTTTACTACCCACTTGTAGGCGGTGGCCCAGTGAATATCATATGGGGTTGGGTTGCTGTATCCATCATGAATGTATGCGTTGCAGCGTCTCTGGGTGAAATCACATCCGTCTATCCCACTGCTGGAGGTATATTTTGCCACTGAAGGCTAATTCAGGCGCTTTCAGGTACATGAGAAGAATAATAAGCGACTGACTCAGCTGTTAACAGGTGTATACTTTCAGACTTTCATGCTTGCTCCTATTCGATGGCGCCGTGCGGCGAGTTGGATCTGCGGCTGGTTGTACGTTGTTGGTAATATCACCATAACGTTGGCTGTCAACTTTGGCACGACTCTATTCTTTGTGGCTTGTATAAATGTATTTGAAAAGGAACCCGGCGTTGGCGTGTTTGTCGCAGAGAATTATCAAGTCTTCTTGATTTTCTTAGCCATCACGTTCTTTTGCAATGCTGTTTCTGCTCTGGGGAATAAGTGGCTCCCCTGGATTGATGTGAGACAACCCTATGTGTAAGTTCTAATGCACATTTGCGACATTGGCTAACATCGCGGAAATGTAGACTGCAGCCATAATTTGGACCTTTGCGGGTCTTATTTCTATCGTTATTGCCGTTCTGGTCGTCCAGAATGAAGGTCATCGAAACGTCAAGTGGGTTTTGACTGACTTTAAGGCCTCCTCTGGTTGGCCTGATGGTTGGTCATTCTGTGTGGGACTTTTGCACGCTGCCTATGCCACCTCATCAACGGGAATGATAGTCTCCATGTGTGAAGAAGTCCATAATCCAGCTGTCCAAGTCCCAAAGGCCATGGTCGCAACTACATTCATTAACATAATAGCTGGCCTCTTGTTCCTCATCCCACTTGTTTTTGTGATGCCAGATATTGACTTACTGCTTAGCATTGCTTCGGGACAGCCAGTGCCTGCCATTTTGAAGACTGCCATGGGTTCTTCAGCCGGAGCATTCGGTTTGCTTATTCCGCTTATGGTTCTGGCTATTATTTGCGGCATATGTTGCACAACAGCTTCATGTCGCTGTGTCTGGGCGTTTGCTCGGGACGGTGCAATCCCTGGATCTCATATCTGGTCTCAAGTGAATCACAAACTCGATGTGCCTTTTAATGCTATGCTCCTCTGCATGGCAGTCGAGGGATGTCTCAGCCTTGTTTACTTTGGCTCTTCCGCAGCTTTCAATGCCTTTTCAGGAGTGGGCGTCATCTGCCTTACCACATCATATGCTATTCCTATCGCCATTAGTCTCTGTACTGGGAGAACACAGATCAAAACCGGAGCATACAATATTGGATCACTTGGAGTTGTCTGCAACTTTATGGCTCTAGGTACGTTCTTTCCGCGTTTCCTTCCTCCTCAGCGTCTTGTCTTGAGTCTAATAAACATCACTTAGCATGGTCATTGTTGGCTATTCCGTTGTTTTGCATGCCTACCATTGTTCCAGTGACAGCCCCAACAGTTAATTACGCATCGGCTGTTTTCATTGCGGCGACCATTGTCTCTGGAATATGGTACTATGTATGGGGATATAAGAACTACGCCGGTCCTCCTACTTCTCTGCCAGGCTCATCTGGGCCAAAGCGCTGATTTTGATGTTCCCTAGTATCAGAAGAAAGGCGGTGCTCTGATCCTCTCAAATTGTTTAGGCTGAAGCGCAAGGGCTAATAGGTTCGTCATGATCGTTGTTTATTCTCTCCTTCTTTTATTAGTTACGGCATAAAGCCTAGCTGTGGAACACAGGTATCTCCAGGATTCAATGTATAGCTTCTGAGAACCTTCAACTACTTTTCTTAAATATACCGGTGAATTACTTGAGCGATCTCTAGAATCTTGTTTGATCCAACCCCGCACTATAACACGTTGGGCGTTTCCTAACACGAGGACTTACAGTTTGGGCTCAGTTGTAAGCATAGTATTACTGCCAAGGGTCTGTAATGTTGAATCATGCAAGTACTACACACTATTAGGCTCAGGGATTCGAAAATCCTCAACCCGGTGGTGATGGCCTTTGCACGGTACATGTCACTCGATAGCAGCGTAATCATAAATGTATGTTGGCAAAGTCGTTCAGAACAGTCTACGTAGTATTTATCATAGTCTAGATAGCTTAATCCAACGGTACTCCGTTGGGCCTTCCATCACAGTGACCAAGCAGCATCGACTCGAACGCTGTCATCTCTTACAGTCTGGAGTTGGCCTCGGGCTTCCAGCCCTCATCCATGGCAATTAGCTCGGCTAGTCGCTCGCCAATAGCTAAAACGGTCACCATGGGGTTGATAGATGGCATATCTGGAAACACGCCTGCATCTGCGATGCGTAGATTTGAGATGCCGCGCACTCGCAGATCCGAGTTGACAACTGCAAGCTCGTCACGGTTCACGTCACCCATCTTGGTTGTACCCGCCGGATGGAATACAGTAAATGCCACCCGTCTGGCATATTCACTGATCTGCTCATCTGTCTGTACTTTGGGCCCAGGTGCTACTTCCTCCTCAAGCCAATCTCGGAAAGGGGCTTGTGCAGCAATCTTTCGGGCAGCCTTAATCCCCGCAACAAACATAGCAGCATCATAACCCTCTGGATCTGTAAAGTAGCGGAAATCTAATGCCGGCTTAATCGCAGGGTCTGCTGACGTGAGATACAGGCGACCCCGAGATCGTGGACGGGGGATATTAGGGGTCATGCAGAAGGCATAGCCGTCCGGAACATCGGGGTAACCAAGTCGAACGGTATGTGTCGTGTATGGAACTTGGAAGCAATGCAACATGATATCTGCTGCATCACCATCATTGCCGGAGGCATTATAAGGCTGATGGCGGATGAAGACACCAGCATCCGAGTCCATAGTAGTCTGGTTCTGAGGCACAGGCTTGTTTAGCCGCCAAACCACTGTTGTCTCAGGGTGATCAATGAGGTTCTCGCCAACACCTGGAATATCTTGAACCACAGGGATGCCCAAGGACTCGAGCTGTTTGCGTGGACCAAGGCCAGAATGGAGCATAAGGCGAGGCGTATCAATAGCTCCCGCACTGAGAATTGCTTCTTTCTGGGGTCTCAAGGTCAACTTGTGGCCGCTCTTGAGGCTCACGCCAACTCCGACAACTGTGCTGTTTTGGAGGTGCAATTTATAAACGTGGGCCTCCGTGAGCACGGTCAGGTTTGGGCGGCGCTCTAGGCCCTTGAGAATTGGGTGGATGTATGCAACGGAAGCGCTACTGCGCTGGCTGTTGTCAGGGTTGTAAGAGACGTTAAAGAAACCGACACCTTCATTCAACTGGCCCGAACGGAGAATTTCTTTATTGAAGTCGGGGTAAATGGGAATACAAAGAGCCTCAGAGGCTGATTGAACCCAGTCTTTGGTGAGTTGGTTCCGGTGGCGAGCGTGAACAGGTTGGATGGTGTTTCGTAGGTTATCAATATGGCGCATCATATTCTCAAAATTCCATCCAGTACATCCCTGAGCCACCCAGCGATCAAGGTCGTGGCGGAAAGGTCGGAACGAGATCAGGGTGTTGTGGGAGGAGCATCCACCGAGAACCTTGGCACGAGAATGCCTAATGTGGCTATTGCCATTAGGCTGCTCAGTTACAGGATAGTCGTAATCAAGTTCACCGCCAATAAGCGACATCCACTGACGGAGGTCAAGCACGTTTCCGAGGTCCAGATCAGATGGGCCAGCTTCAATGACGAGGACTCGTCTTTCAGGGAGATAGCTAGATAGGCGAGAGGCCACAACACAACCTGCGGTACCACCGCCAATGACGATGTAATCAAAGTCGGTTGTGGCGGAGGAGGGCAGAGTTTGGGTGGCCATGATAGTGGTGTTTTATAACTTGAGAATAAGAGACAATAGAGGAGGTTCAAAGAGTCAAAGAAATTAGATCTTGGCAAGGCACGATAGCATTGATTGATAATGAGTCGCAGACGAAAGACTATCATGCTGGGAATCCAGAAGGTGAGCGACGAACATGGCTATGTATTTTAAGAGGAGTAAATGATGCTTTCTGGTTCCAATGCGACATCGCCAAAATTTCCTTGGGCAATTAGCAGCTAGCTTGTGGGGAAATCATCTAACCAGCGACAAACACAGCATGGATGACCAGGTACAACTAGCCATTAAACGGACTGCCCTTTGCATGGCACTCGCATGTCAGCAGGAACTAACGGAACGAGTTGGGTCTTGCTAAACTGGGAAGTGTACCGTTTCTGGAATTTGCCTGAGCGGGGTTAATGTAGGGTGTTCAATTCCTTATCAACAACGTGCTGATCTAGTCAAGTTGCTAGGCTGTTTTAGGAAATTATCCAAATGAAGTTAGATACCAAAGATCAAACCTCTCTTGTGTTTGATAGTATTGGAAATTGTCCATATTAAGTTAATGACGAGTATTTTTTGCGATTTTGAAGCAACAAAATGTGGTGTGCTAGCACTAAGCCCATTGTAGGCCTACCTTCCCACTACTACCCGTGCTTATGACATGGTCAGGAGACATGGCAACCGAGACATGTGTCGACGCATCATGCATGTCGCTATATCGCTTCTCGGTATCTTTTACCACATTCAGAGGTCTTGATTGGATTGAGATAAAGTGGCGTCAATTTACATGACATTGTGACCCATAGGGGCGGGAAGCTATGCGTGTAATATGCTGGAATTTGCCATGCCGTTCCCTTGCCTCCTTTTAAGATTGATAATCATTTCTCCCGATTGGGAAATTGGAATTCTTCAGTTCTCCATAACATGACACAAAAACTGATATAATTAATTCTAATTTCATCTGAAAACTTTTTGAATCTACATAACCTTCCCTGTCTCGTGTCCAATCTTTGAAACAGATCACGAAATCTTCTTAGTATCCCTAGATACGACAATCACAAGATCGCCTACTGCACTGACACCATGGCACTAACTGTTGAACTCAAGACACCGGTTACTGGTGCTTACCAACAACCAATTGGCCTGTAAGATTTCGTTCCTGTGCATGCAAATTTCTCTTCATCTGATGACATACTCACGCCTCTGGTTCCTTTAGGTTCATAAACGGCCAATGGGTTGAAGGGGTAGACAACAGGAGATTCGAGACGATAAATCCATCCACGGAGGAAGTGATTACTTCCGTTTGTGAAGGAACCGAAAAGGACGTTGATCTAGCTGCTATAGCAGCCCGCAAAGCTTTCGAGACGACTTGGAAACAGACAACCCCCCAAGACCGCGGTCGACTGCTAGGCAAACTTGCCGATATTGCTGAGAGGAATGCTGAATTACTTGCTGCTGTCGAGTCTCTTGACAATGGCAAGGCTATCAGCTTGGCAAGAGGCGATGTTAGCTCGGTTATTGGCTGCCTACGCTATTATGCCGGGTGGGCAGACAAGATCGAGGGTAAAACCATTGATGTTAACCCTGACATGTTCCATTGCACCCGCCAGGAACCTATTGGTGTTTGCGGCCAGATTATCCCCTGGAACTTTCCTCTCCTCATGTTTGCTTGGAAGATCGGCCCTGCACTAGCCACTGGTAATACAGTCATCATGAAATCTGCCGAGCAAACCCCCTTGTCGGCTCTAGTTTTTACGCAGTACATTCATGATGCTGGCTTCCCTCCTGGAGTCTTCAACTTAATCAACGGGTTCGGCAAGGTAGCAGGCACTGCTATCTCATTTCATATGGATATTGACAAGATTGCGTTTACTGGCTCTACTCTCGTTGGCCGTACTATTATGAAGGCAGCAGCGGCATCCAATCTCAAAAAGGTTACCCTTGAACTCGGTGGTAAATCCCCGAATATTATCTTCAAGGATGCAGATATAGAGCAGGCCATCTCATGGGTTAACTTTGGTATTTACTACAATCAGGGTCAATGCTGCAGCGCTGGTTCTCGCATCTTTGTTCATGAGGACGTTTACGACAAATCTCTTGAAGCATTCAAGCAACGCGCACAGCAAAACACAGTTGGTGACCCTTTCCAAGAGGATACCTTTCAAGGCCCCCAGATCAGTCAACTTCAATATGATCGCATCATGGATTATATCAGGGTAGGCAAGGAGGAGGGGGCGACTCTTGTGCTCGGGGGCGAGCGATTTGGTGGCAAGGGTTACTTTATTCAACCCACCATTTTCAGTAATGCCACCAATAAGATGAGGATTATGCAGGAGGAGATTTTTGGTCCTGTCTGCGCCATAGCAAAGTTCAAAGACGAAGCGGAAGTCATTGACCTCAGTAATGACTCGACGTATGGCCTTGCTGCCGCTATTCATACTCAGGATCTGAACACCGCCATTCGCGTCAGCAACGCCCTCAAAGCAGGCACTGTTTGGGTAAACTGTGTAAGTCACCTCCAAGCTCTGATAATAACACATTTGACCAGCTATCTTTCTTAACGGGCCTGAACTAACTAACCATCACAGTATAATATGATCAGTCATCAGCTGCCTTTCGGGGGGTACAAACAGAGTGGTATTGGACGAGAGCTTGGCGAAGCGGCGCTTGCCAATTACACACAGGGTAAATCAGTTGCGGTTAGGTTGGGTGGGGCCCCATTGTAGATAATTAGTCAGGAAGAACGTGTTTTGCAACTAGAGGCGATCCAATTACGACGAGAGCTACAACGCCTGTTTGCGCTAAACATCTTTGACAATAGTATCTTAAAGGGTGTGTCTGATGTCTTTTACAGCTAGAGTGCATAGCGGCTCTTTATGAGAATTAAGCTTCTCACATTTTAAATAGCTAGCAAACAGGGTCTAAATTTCTATCAAGTATGGTAAAGCTAGAGCTAAAGCAGCGAAGAGCGATTATTTTTGAATAATAAAGAGCTCTCATATGGTTTCATATTAGCATTGCCTTGTGTTTTCCTGAATACCAAACATACTGAACCAAATTAGCAAAATTCACCCAGACAGCCAGTCGTGATTTGTTGACAAATGTAGCAAGCTATTTCAAGATGTATTGTTGGGATATTCATTTCGTCGAATATACTGCTGAAGATCATCACAACTATCATCATGGTCTCTCTGAGGTTTATCATGAATATCCACTTTCTCACTTTCTTGGGAACTTTTGTTTCTGGTTTCATCGGGTCCGGGTAATCTACTTGCTTATCTCTACGTTTCTTTTACTGCCTCTCGAGCTATTAGCCGCATGGAAATGTCTAGATTCAACAATCCTGAAAGGTTTAGAGTCAAATATACTTGCCGCGATATTCTTTATGGTTAATCTTATCATAAAAAGTAATAATCCTATTCAGGTGTGGAAAACGTATTGAGCTTGGCGGATTCATGTCATTGGGAACTTTATTTTCAGGTCAAGTTTTCACAAAATCGCATTCTATCTTCCAAAGATAAGAGTCATTGCCATACAGCGAGCTGTCTATACCACCAGCACTCCACGGTATCTCATCTTGCCCTCCCTCAGTTTCTGCATCGCCTCATTGACGCCAGATAGTGTCATGGGAAACTTCTCAACCCGAGGTTTAATTCCATGCTTTGCGGCGAACACCAGCATAGCTTGGGTACTAGCAGCTGATGCAACACCTGATCCAATGACACTAATCTGGCCCATTATCAAGGACAGCGGTGACAGACCCAGGCTGTCGGGACTAATAGTAAGAGGGAAGACTTTTCCTCCGGGCGCCATGACTGGTAGATATCTGTATTAAAACAGTGAGCTATTTGTATCTGGACAATCGGATTGATAGCTGTTGCTTACCGTGTTAAATCTGGGTTGGTGCTTGTGGTCAGCAAGAGAAGATCCAACTTGGCAACATGGTCGAGTTTGTCTGAATCCTTGGTGACATGGACTTCGGATGCGCCAAATTCAATAGCCTCTTGCTTTTTAGACTCGGTGCTTGAGAATACAACGACCTCGAATCCCATTTTAGAGGCAAATTGAATGGCCATGTGACCTAGTCCGCCAATACCTACAACGCCTACACGATCACCGGCCCTAATGCCCGCTTCGTAGAGTGGAGCCCACACGGTGGCGCCTCCGCACATCAGCGGGCCGGCGTCTTCGGATGCAATCTCGTCTGGGACCTTGAACAAGGCTGACACGTCCCACGCGACAGCGGTTCCGAAACAGCCTTGATCCCAGTTAGCAGTACCGAAATTAGTGCTGTTGGGGCACAGATTTTGGCGGCCTACCATGATATTAGCACACGATTCAACCAAGACTCCGTTTGATTATTCATTACCTGTCAAGCATTGTTTGCAATGACCACAGAACTTGTGGAACCAGCCCATGCCAACCCGGTCGCCCACGCGGAACTGGGACATATCATGCACGGCCGAACCAACTTCAACGATGACGCCTACGCCTTCATGACCGAGGCCTTGTTCATAATGGCGGTAGTGCTCGTCGGTGCCGCACACACCGCAGTGCGAGATGTTGACAATGACTTCGGTTGGCCCTGGGTCACGATGGCCCTTGCTCTGGACAACGTCTCCGGTCTTGGAGCCTTTGAAGACTGTAAAATCGACACCCATGGCTGAGATGCTTCGAGGTTTATGAGAGAAGGATAAGTGGAATTGGAGCAGAGTGATGAGGGTTGATGTTTTTGTTGTGGTGGTTGATGATGGCGCCGTAGTCTCATAGCAGGGCGACAAGCTTCATTTATATACCCTTTCACTTCCGAGTCCAGTTGAGAAGCAGAAGCATGTGGAAGACAAAATTTCTAATCCATTTCCATGATTATTCAACGCATAGGCCGCCATCATGTTGTTCAGGTCTGCCGTGACTCCACAAATGACCACCAGACGGTATCCACTTGTGCCCGCGCTGCAGCGTCTCCACTTGAGCCCACCGACCGCAGAGGGATCCACTTCAACCCGCGCCAATGATGAGACAGAAACTGGCTAGAATTTGTTCGACATCAATAGTGCCGATTGTCACCGGCGAGGTAGCCCTTTCCAGCGAACAAAAAGGAGTCTTACACTGTATTTTGGAGACAGGCGCAAGCACAAGTAGTCGAATGACCAACTGAATCTACACAAATTCAATTACATTATTATACATGGTCTCCCCTTTCTTTTTAGACAAGATGACAGAAAACATCTCCGTCGAGATTCTAAGGGCTGGATAATATTTCACACTCGCCCCGCAGAGGGCAGCCCATAACAAGCAGTTTCTCAAACGACCCCAGGTCACCAAGGGGCGTTTTGGAGCGAAGCAATGAGAACTCGCGATAGCTCACTATTTTGCTCCGGTCAGGGTCCTGGGAAAAGTCCTCTTGAGAGTCCCACAGGCTCGGCTTGGCCGATATGGGCAGCATCGAGAGGGCCGTACCCTCTGTACAAGCTCCGTGTCTAAAGCTTTGATAAATGGTATACAACTTAAAAGCAACCATGACAGTCCGACGTATACTCTCAGCTAGAAGCCAAGATCCCCAGGTGTGAGCCATGTCTTGCATTTCGTTTTCAGCCCGTCCGAGAAGCTTGAGTGCATATGCTCTCACTGAGTATTCCTGACGCTCCGCCATCATCCGCTGTTCAATGCCGCCGTAGAAGAGCCTGATAGTTTGGTACAACAAGATTGCTTGTAGCTTGCTGAGTTCCTCCAGCAGCGTCGCCGTTAGAACGGGCGACAGCAAGTCCGTCATCTCAGCATCTGCAGCTTGGAATAGCACTGATTGGTTATACTTGTTCATCGAGGCACAGGCGGCACATATGCCGAACGCCGCCAGTAGTGGCCGAGGAAATAACCCAGGATATACATCTTTATGTATGAACATTGTTTCTGTCTGTGCTGCAAATACCAGGGGATATGCTCGAATCTGGTCGACAACCCAAGACTCACCCGTGACAGGTGGCAGTTCTCCCAAGTGACCGAGGTATCTCGGTACATTTGTGTGCCTCGTCTCGTGTGACAGGCTCCTATCACGTTTGCGCTTGGGCTGTGTGGATCTCAATGATTGATCAACGATGACCATGTCATTCCGAGGTCGCGGAGCCACGTTGCCAACAGTATCAACTGTCGCATGGCTCGGTAGTTGGGCGGGGTACATGTAGTGACATTTTTTATTGCTGCTTTGACACCTGTTACATATGGGATGCGTTAAATCACATTTCCGTCGTAACTTGAAGCACGGGTCGCACGATTGGCGACGAATCGACATTTCGAAACAAGCAACTGCAGGAAGCCTTTGAGAGAGGAAAATTAGCCCCACGTGAGGGGAAACCATTTTGCATGGGGTGGTGGTTGGCTGACAAATAAAGCACGCATCACGAGCGCTAGACCCAAACAGGCATGACTAGTTGGTGCGGTAGCGCCGAGCAGTTTAGTCTAAAAAGCAAAACCACGCCAGGCCCGGCGATAAGGAGATCTCGCAGTAAGCGGCAATGTTCGCAAATTTAGCCTGTCGAGAAGAGCAAAAGCGGCTACAGGGTAACAATTTGCCACAATGACTGTAGTGCTTTATTGGGAGGATGACATACACGTCTCAAGAGATCAAAGAATACAGGCTGCAATGGCTATCGGCGTTTACGATTCCCTCAGAGAGCTGTGGATGGAATGCAGAATGAGGTCATAAGCAAGGAACCAGCAGCGTTACGTTATCAACGCTGTTGGGTGAGAATAAAGACGGGCTCCGCCAGATGTGGCAGTTAGGGGACACACAACAAAGCGGGTTGACTAAAAACACATCACACGGGTATCTTCACAGGTGTTGAATCACCTAGAAATGGGCTGCCCATCAAATTAAACCTAGACGGCCCCTGAGTCATTGAGAAATATGCGTAGTCATTTTTATTGTAAGATACAACGTCGAGCTGTCAGGTTCGACATCATTGATCAATGCGTGAAACACAGAATGATGGGCTCTTATAAGTACCTTCCTATCTTTCCCGTATATTATTCCCCTTCACATCTCCATCCTCATCTTCATAATCCTCGTCGTCCTCATCCTCATCCTCATCCTCATCATTATCATGATACTCGCTTCCGTGTTGCTCTCTCCCGACATAAATACAAGGCCTTGGATCGTTGATCCTGCCTTGCCCTGGAATGTGAAGCTTCAACTTCTCACTGCAGTTCACATCGCGCTCAGCATACCGCTTGGCCGTTTCACTCACTTTCCCGCCCCTCCGCTTGATGGCAGACTCCAACCGGAAAGTAACAGTGGCAACATAGTAGTCGATACGGCAAGCTGCCGTCTCATCTCGAACCCATCTCTGGTTATGCCAAACGCTATTCCCGCTCCAAGTGCTGACATTCAAACTTCCGCCCTCAGTATCGGCAAAGAAGACGCCGCCGTCCCCGTTTCGTCTCTTAAAGTACCACCTGTCAATCATTTGGGCCGCAATCTTGTCAATCTGGTCCTTCTTTCGGTCGAGCGATTCCAGCTCAATGCGAAACTCCCTCAAACTATCAGGCAGCGCGTCGGACACATCCTTGATCCAATGGGATTTGAACTGCAATGGCTCATCAGACTCCCAATACCACCAGTCAGCGTGCCGGATGGTGAGTGTCAAGATGCGAGGCCGTAAGTGTCGCATTCCCAATAAGTCGGCAAGATCGCCCTGTTCCAGCTTGTACATTTGGGCGAAAACGCGCAAGCTCTCTATCTCAGTGTTTTCCTCTCCCTGCGTCCTAACAACATCTTCAAGGGTGTCGCGCAGTGCGCGATTAGTTTCGTAAACATCATAGTCGGGGGGAGCGCGGTCCTGTGCCGATAGCCAGTGTGATTGTTCCTTCAAAGTGAAGGGAAGAAACCAAGATTCTCGATAGACGGCCCGACAAGTCTGGAGCAGGTCCGTGTCGCTTCTGCGCGGTGCAAAATAGGACGGCCGCGTGTAACAAGTATCCCGGTTGTACGGCTGCTTTGGCGATGGGTCAGGATAATCAGCCAAAGCATAGGAGAATATTTGGCTGCGAAGCTCTGCCGGCAAGAGGTTGAACAGGGGCGAATTTGCCTGGGGGTCCTCAGGGACTGAGAGAATGCGTGCATGGAGTTTTGCGGTCATTGTCTTTCTCTGTGCAGCTGAGAATTGCGTTGCAAGCGCGATGATGGACAGAAAACAAAAGGCGAAGAAGCCTTCTGCTTTATATTGCCAGCCGACTGCCCATTCAACGAGCATCTCAGGTGTTAATGGCAGGCAGCAGTGCGGGAACCCTTTCTTGTTGGTTGGGCATCGCGAAATCCCATGTACAGTCAAAGGCCCAAGCGGTGCCAAATTGAGCAAGTGTCGGTGTCCAGTTGGTCCGTGGAAATTAGCTAGCCCACTCCACAGGCAGCCACCCACATGTTTTAGCCCATGGGTCGGCACCTCACCGCTGCACAAGTTTAAGAAAGTCTTTTGCTGTCCTTTTCAATGTCGGAAGAATAGCTTCCCCATCACTTTTTATCATCAAAGAAAAATGGTGGCAGATTCCAATTGAAATATATGGTAAAAGTTGACCAAAATTATTAACTGCGTACCCTATACGAATGATAATCTTTTCCGTCTCCATCAAAAATATAGGCAATTCTTTGACTTCAGCGGTTCTTGCAAGGGTTACCCCGAACATTTAATTTTGCGCTGAAGATAGTTTTGCCAGGCAGAAACCAGTTGTTCTGTAGATTGGCTACTAATTTGGAACGGCGTGTGGATGCGCATTACGAAGCCGAATATCCCGAATTAGAACTTAACGAAAATAAAAAGCAACAGGGATTACACACGGTTGCTCGGTCCTCCGATTGGCGCCATAATGGAGGAAGTATTGATGATCCAGCATTGTTTATGAGTCTTATAGTCAAGGTCAATGACTTGGTGCCACGCATCAACGGAACAATAGACTTACATACCCAATCTCCCGTATTCCTCGACAGCGGCCTGTACAGAATTTTGCATCTCACCCGCAGAGCTTACACCAGTCATAAAAAATATAGCTTTCCCGCCTCTTTGCTCAATCAATTCGTGTGTTTCGGTATCATTCTCTTCAATACCTTGAAGTCGGGCCGTAGGTCTAAGATCAGCGCATACAACACTGGCCCCTTCTTGTGCATATCGCAGGGATATGGCGCGGCCAAGGCTAGAAGAGGAGCCGGTCACAATACTAACTTTGTTAGCGAGGCGCGGGACATGATTATATAATTCCTAATCGAAAATGGCATCAATGAATAATTTTGGTACCCGGTATTGGGAGTTCTGTGTCTTGTTTACCATCTTATGCAATTTATGGGTTGTTGCTCAGGATCCAAAGGCGATCAGACCACATGAGTTGTGTAAGATACATCAGATGATATCCTTTCGGAGAAATCCCCGATCTCGGCTCGGAACTGTACTGCCCAGTTATGTCGCATTGCCAGGTCTATGTCCGAGCATTTATGGTTCTAGGTACACGTGCATATGACTTTATGATGAACAAGAGTTATGCATATTAGGCTCATTTCTTGCTTTCTTCGGTCGTTGTAATGCATCATACAGATATCCCCGAGTTTACTACACGTTGAAAGCTTGACTTCGAAACCAGGACTCGCCTGCTGATACCAAAAGGGACTGGAATCATATTCAGTCAGTAGTCTAGGGTAGGTGTCTGCATATCTTTTGCACCCTTGCCCTTGCTAAATGCGCGCAAAACACTTTTGACAAATGCAACCTTGTGACATAAATATGGGGAAAATACGTAATGAGAGATGCCTCGGATATGTTTTTCCAAAATCTATTGCTACATCATCGCTCTACTTGCCCGTTAATTGTCGACCTGGCCTGTGGCTATTTCAAAGAAAATGAGCGTTTTATGAACGCTGCAACATGATTAAATTAGTTCACTCTATGCTGATCCATTGGCCTATTCTACGTAATCACTTAGGATCATCCTCAGAGCCCGCAAGTCGGGTTCATGGAACATAGGGGCCATTACGCCGAAATTTCAGGCCCTGGGTACGCATTGAGTTCGATGGTCGGCTGCGGGGTATCTCTGAAGCTGCCCAGGCTGGAGTGCAGCGGAGCTTTTCCCGTGATTGGACAAAGAGCGGTGGAAGAATGGGGCTTCTCAGCTGGTGGGGCTCCCGCTGCATTTGAGTTGGAGTCTGCATTATTTAACAGGAACACCTGCACTTGATCGAGAGTGCATTTGCAATTCAAGTCCATCTCTCAATTTGCATACTTACTTAAATGCGCGAAAATGTGGGTTTACTGTCCCCTCACTCGCCGAGGGGTTCATCTCCTGACGTTAGTGGTCTAGACCAATCGTTCGTGCCTTCTGCTTGGCCCTGGCAAGGTCCGCTATGATGACCTACCGGTCCCTTCTCTTGATGACCCCCATGACGTGCTGGTTCGAATTGCGTATGTTGGGGTGTGCGGAAGTGATGTTAGATTGTCAAATAATTTTTGAAAAGATACGCCTACTTACTCTTTGCAATAGGTTCACTTTTGGAAACATGGTGGTGTAATTCGGAAGGTCTCAGAGAAGGACCCGATTGTCATGGGCCACGAAGCTTCCGGAGTTGTTGATTCTGTAGGTGACGGGGTTACGAGAGTTAAGCCTGGAGATCGGGTCGCCATCGAGCCGGGCTTTTCGTGCCGTAGATGCACACAATGTAAGGAAGGGAGATACAATCTCTGTCCCGACATGAAATTTGCGGCGTCTCCTCCTCATAAAAATGGGACATTGTGTCGTCTTTTTAAGATCCCAGAAGACTTTACATACAAGATTCCGGCCTCAATTAGCCTTCAAGAAGCTGTCCTGGCGGAACCATTGAGTGTCGCTGTCCACGGAATACGTCTTTCTGAGCTGAGGGTCGGCCAAAACGTACTGGTCCAAGGGTCTGGGACAATTGGTCTACTTGCAGCAGCTACAGCCAAGGCATTCGGTGCTGGAGAGGTATTCATTACTGATATTAATACGGCCAAGCTCGAGTTTGCAAAAAGATTTGTAGGTTGCAGGACCTTTGTCCCAGATACCTCGTCCACACCAGAGAAAGAGTCGGCACGCTTCAGAGAGAGCATGAGTGTTCCTGGGGGTGTCAATGTTGCTTTGGAGTGTACTGGAGTTGAGTCGGCCGCTCAGACAGCGCTGTATACATTGGGTCCCGGTGGGATATTTGTTCAGATTGGCATGGGACAGTCGGAGCAAAGATTCCCCATACTAGCTATGTGCAAAAAGGAAATTATACTCAAAACCGCGTTCAGATACGGCCCGGGGGATTATGAAATTGCGCTAGAATTACTAGAATCAGGCAAGGTTTCAGTCGGTAGCATGATTACAGGCACGGTTCCATTCGAAAATGCTTCCGAGGCATGGGAAAAAACATCGAGAGGCGAAGGAATAAAGAATTTGATTGAGGGTGTGTTGGACTAAGAATTCATTTTATCAAATTACCTCGTGGCTGATCGAATCTGAAATTTGTTTATATAGGCAGTAAGTAGAATCCACCGCGTAGGGCCTGATTTAGGAACTGAATGAATCTAGGATTGATGACCATCAACCGGATATTGATGATCGAAATAGTGCGTGCTTGATCTGAGATATTGAGGTATTAATTCCTTGAAGATCTGACACGTTGGGGTAGTTCAAGCAAAGTAGCTGACTTCATGTGATGTGTTGAAGTGCCTTCATTTACAAGCATCAAATCCAATTGTTACTTGAGTATCATGTATTCCCGTAGTTGGGATTCGATTATGCGAGACTCGACCGCTTCTTTTCACCATTCCAGACTTCTGCTATTCGAGCCCGGCTATAACAAACATTTTCTATCATAAATAAAAAATATTCCCGTACATCAAACCAACCGCCGGGCTGAGAAATTTAGTATTTATTTCTAGTAAAAAAAACAAGCTATAGGCTTAACTAGATGATCTAGGAACCAGGTTATAAAGATAATATATAAATAAAATTTAATAATAAATTTAATTATAAAAATTTTTACTTTAATTAAAAAAATAAATAATTTAATTATAAAAATTTTATATTTAATAATTATAAAAAGATTAATTTTTTATTATTTTAAATATTTTTTTTTATTAAAATTAATTAATTTTAATATATAATTAATATTATTTAAAATTATAATATTATTTTTTAAATATATAATAATTAAATAATTTAAATAATTTTATATAATATATATTATAAATATTTTTTATATTTAATTAATAATTTAATTTTATTAATTTATTTCTAATTAAAAAATAAATAGAAGGCTTAATTGGGTTTTCCTAGGAGTAATAAAGTATATATAATAGAGTTTAAGCAACAAGAAAACTCTAATCTTAAGATTTACCCTGACCAAAAGAATAATTAACTTAATCCTCTGTATAATACAACTTTAATACTTATAAGATCGGAGATAGAGTTTGCCTTGATATTTAAGATGCCTTTCCTTGCTAAGACCGTCAGTGCATTCCAATACACAACTTTATTGCGACAATCGCCTTAACCAAGCAAATCAACCGGCGATCAAGATGGATAAAGAATGAATATGATCATGAGGGAAGTCGATTCGGTTAGAAGAAGAGCTAAGAAGCTGAAGCTGAGGCTGTAGATGAGGGTTGCTGACAGGGCAAAGGTCAAGGGAAAAAAGTCGGGTCAAACTGCTAGCTTCTCAATCAAAAGTGCTTTTCTGTTACAATCAGTAATTATAATCAAGGAATTTTATTAATATTATATTTTTATTTAATAAAAAATTTTATTTAAAATTTTTAAAATTAAAGTTTTTTAATTTTTTTTTAATTAAATATAATTTATTAAATTTAAATTATTTATATTATTATATAATTATTTTAATAAATAAAAAAAACTTTTATTAAAAAATAAATAAAAATATTAAATATAATTATAATTATTTATAATTTTTATATTTATTAATTTAATAAAAATATTAATAAATTTATAAATTTTATTTAAAAAATTTATAAGTTTTATTATAATATTTAAATAATAAAAATTTAAAAATAAATTAAGAAAATATATAAAAAAGCAAAATAAAGAAATTAATAAAATTAATAAAGATAATAGCTATTATATATAATATTAGCTCTAAAAAGCCTAGAAGTAATAAGAGAGCTTTCTATACTATATAATAAAAAATACATTTAATATAAATGTGTATGTGTGTATAATAATTAAGGGAGAAATTTAGTATTAGAGGGTTCTTGAGTGAGCCACTCAAAATGATCACCAGGTCCCATTGACCAAGGCGAGTACTCAGCTTGATCGATTCCGGATGTTGAAAATTCCGAAACGAAGCCAAGTTGCGATAGAGTGGGCATTTAAAATTGCTAAAGCTGAGATTTAACTGGCGGGCTATACTTGACGCTGTTATTTTCCAAATGTTGTAGCAGCTCTTTGACGATAGAAAAAAGACAATTCTGAGGTTGTTCAAATTTTGAATTAAATATTCACAGCATACAAAGGGAAAATAGCACCACAGACACATCTGCACAACATCTGTCTTATAGAGCATTGCCCACTGTGTGATGCAAATGTGGGATATAAAAAGGAAAAAGCAGTGGTTGCTTTTTGTGGTGGATTGAATCAGGCCAAGTTGGCGGGGGATAGGCTCCCTTATTCAGTCTTTATGAGGTTTCGGAGATATCTTTCTAGGCATCAAAATTTTCACCTCAAAGGTTTTCTTTTTGACCAGATTTTCATAAACTTTATATGTACAGCACAATGGGTATTTGGGCCATAAAACCACTTTTCTTTTTATCTGCTCGCTGTACAGGCTGGAGCTGGATGTATATAGAAAAATCAGGGGTATATATTGACTTTGTTTTTGGGGGAAGCCTAACACCAATCTAAACCAAAAATGTCGAAATGAACCAACCAACCCCCGCTTTCTCCTCCGTCGTCGTCGTTGTCTTCCTCCTGTTGCTTTACAATCTAGGGGGTGGCGAGGACTTTTCTTATGATTGCAAGCAACTGATGTACCTAAAGCGTCATGTTGTTGTTTGCATCTGTTGCCCTTATTCTCTGAAAGAAAGTCTCTGGTTCTGATGTTAGCTGAAACTTAACTTAAAAATCAATTAACTACTATTACCTATATTTGACATAGTTTACAAGTGTTCCAATGCCGGAAATCTCAACACAGATATTATCTCCATCTTCCAAGACTACTCGAGGTATACGAAAGTATCCAATGCCTGCCGGAGTACCAGTTAAGATCAGTGTCCCAGCTTCCAACGTAGTTCCCTGTGAGAGGTATGATATCTGTTTACGAACATTAATTATCATATCACACGTATGCCCATTTTGCACAACCTTTCCATTATGGATGGTCTTGACATTGAGCCCCTGTGGATCCGGGATCACCTCTGGAGAAACCAATACCGGACCTAGTCAATAATCACCAAACATTGGGCTAGGTCAAAAAAAGCAGGCTAAGATTCTCTCAAACGTACCGATGGGACAGCTACCGTCGAGACCTTTGGAAAAGGACCACTGTGCAGTCATGAGCTGCAACCTTCTAGCGGATACGTCATTTGAAGCCGTATATCCTAGAATGTAATCCAGGGCGTTATCTTCCGAAATGTCTCGTCCAGTCCTGCCCATGACTACGCAGAGTTCGCCCTCATAGTCGCTGCTGCCATCTTGTGCACACTTTGGGATGTTAATTGTTGCTGGGTAGGGGTCGGCTAAGGCCGCCCGAGGCTTGGTAAACAAAACAGGAACCTCCGGTATGGGAAAACCACCTTCCTAAAGCCCTGTTAAAGCCTGGATCATTTTCGGCGCATCTAATGAAGGTTACCTTTGCATGATCATGATAGTTGAGACCTAGGCAGCGAATGTAATTGCAGTCCTCCTCAGAGACAGGTGACAACAACTACAGATGGAATAAGAAAAGGTAACGCTCCTCGCAGAAATTTGACCCACAGTGTGCACGCTATATACGGCATTTGTAACAGTACCGTTGAAGAGAGTGCCATTGATTAGATAGGCTTTAACTTCAACTCCGTCAATAATGTCTTTACCGACATCTCGTGATGTGTCAACCAATTGACCGAGATGCACCTTGCGGTCTTCGTTGGCAACGAAACGAATCAAATGAGTCCAAAATGTCATTTTAGCGTATTAGCCGAGATATTTTGTGTTCTTGTGAGCTGGAGGATCGAAATTGTCTCTGAAGCCTTGAATTGGTAGGGATATTTGTCCGACCACGAGTCGATAAGACGGGCATGGCTAAATATTCACTTTTGAACCACAATTTATCTCGTCCTTGCGGAACTTGAGGCGTTTGCAGGACATGGCTAGGGTGAGAGTGCCGTGCGGGGCTATACATCTGCGGGACCATCCATTTGCGGGACGTGGGACCAGATCATCCGTCTGACGAAGCGTGGGGCGCGGGGAAATAAATTCCCAACTACCCTGTCAGCTAATGGTCAGTGTGGCCGCGAGATATTGCTAATTCTTTCTTAGACAAGAATATGAGCATTTTGATATTATTTAGGACGTCGCAGTTGTGACTCACTTGCAATCCTACTATAAATTTCTAGCTCGCTACTATCTTTCGAGACTTCCTTTTGGATCCATCCTTCTTTGTTTATCCCATCTCATCCCCTTCGCCCCCCAACATCATGGTAGATAATTCAGCCCCAGAGCCCAACAAGGGGCTCGTTGTTGATGATGTTGAGGCTGTTGGCCCGGAGCGACAATATTTATCTGATTGGAGGAACGAGCACAATATTCATACCGCAAAACAGATTAAACTCGCTCGACTTTCTCATATGCGATATCAGCACCCAGATTTGGACAAGATTACCGAATTCTTGCAAGGTAAGCGGGAAAAGGGTTTGTCAGAGTATAGATACTCACAATTTTAATTCAGATTTTGGCATGTCCATTGTTTATCGAAGTGATTCCGAGATATGGTATGGAGGATACGGACCGGATCCATATATATGTGAGTATAGTGTATGGTTATAACTTACATTGTTACTAAATAGCATCTAGATTATACTCGAAAGGGTCCCAAAAAATTCCTAGGCAGTGCATATGTAGTAGATTCGTATGAAGATTTGGAACGAGCGAGCGCGCTTGGTGGAAACCCAATTGAGGACATGACTGATGCCCCTGGAAAGGGGTATATAGTCACGATCCAGGACCCCGAAGGATTCCCAGTCAGCTTGATTTATGGCCAAGATTCGGTAAAGGAACAAAATTCACTAGAAAAGATTTTGTTGAATTACGAAACGGACAAGCCCCGACTTCGCAAGTTTCTGAGGTTCAAACCAGGACCGGCTGCGGTATACAAGGTATGTCTACAAGACGGGCATCTGTATGAAGATTGATTCTTATCTGTTATTCAGCTCGGACACTATGGACTATGTGTCAAGAATCTTGAGGCGCAAATGGAGTTCTATTTGAAAAATTTCAATTTGGTTCCGACAGATTTCCTACACATGGACTTACCCAACGGGTCTAAAAAGTCCGTTGCCATTTTTGCGCATATTGACCGCGGGGGAGACTATGTGGATCATCATATCTTCTTTATGAGCAAAAGCAAAAGCAGCCACGTTCATCATTGTTCATTTGAGATCCATGATTATGACACTCAGATGCTAGGTCATCAGTGGTTAGCCCAGAAAGGGTATAAATCAGTGTGGGGTGTTGGTCGGCATATTCTCGGTTCCCAAGTATTTGACTACTGGTGGGATCCTACTGGGAACATGATTGAACATTATGCCGATGGGGACCAAGTTAATGAGGAAACTCCGATCAGCTTCTCCCCCGTCGGAAACGAGTCGTTGGCAGTTTGGGGCCCGGAAGTACCGAAGTGGTTCCTTGATTAGCCCATTTAACAAATGTTATAGTAGCGATCGCAACGCCATTTATCTACCCCAGTTTCATGGAATAAGATAGTGACCTTTTACTCATCATTTCTTCTTGAACCTCAGGAAGCTGATATACTTTGTCAGTGTCATGAGACTTTCCCCGCCTCATCTTTTCGGAGCAGATTTGCCGTCCATGAGGTTTGGGTTAGCAAAACCACATTTGAGGAAATCTAAGGATGCATAGTTTGGATAATACTAGCTGATCCAGTTGTGGTGTATAGTAATTAATGGAGGTGACCAGAATGTTGTGTGTTGTCTGCGTGTTCCTTTCTGCATTGCAAGCATGTCCTCGAGAATGGCGAAGCAAGTAATCCCTGCTCCACATTAGTCACTAGCTTCAAGATGAAACACAATTGGTGTCAACAGGAAACCGTTGAACTGAGTGGCAACCATATGATTTTTCGTATGGATTGCAAGTAAATGAACGCTCCTTAGGATGAGAGCGGATATGACGGACCAGATGTTCTGTCTTAGAAAAGCGCTGTCCACAGCGCGGACACCTCCGAGGATATCTCTTTTTCCGCTTGGTACTAGGCCGATCAGGGATTGCAACCTCGACTTGGTGCACCGGTACCATGGCCCACCTGTCATAGCATAAAGCGTGTCTATTTGGATCTCACACAAGCTGCGGGACAGTTCTTCAACCAAGAACAAAGGGGTGGCTAGACGGCAATAGCCCCAGTCTAGATGAGGTGCGTGATGCGGGGGCGGGGAACACGGGGAAGGCTATTCGAGCCGCCGACCTATCCGTAGGATGACAAAGTTCTGTGTTATGATTGGGCCACATGAAGTATTTCCGAGATCAAGGTCCCGCGACGTTGCCCCGCAAACACTCGGGCCCCGCATTCACCATAATCCAGAGGTTGTGTTCACCCGATGGAACCGCTGCATGTACACCGGCATCTCAAATAATAGCTTTATTCAGCATGATCTTCTCGCACTTTTCTTTTCTAGAAGTCGCGAGGCATAGAGACAAACAAAATCATCGGTATTGATTTTATTATTATTAACTGGATCCAATCTATCCGACCTTGTTCCTATTTTCCCCCATTTAAGATGGAAACCACAGACGTCATCATTTGCGGATGCGGGCCCACAGGGGCTATGCTATCTGTTCTGTTGGGGCGTTTCGGAGTGTCCAATATTGTGCTGGAACGTGATCCTTGTATCAACAGCGATCCGCGTGGTATTGCGCTGGACGAGGATGGCATCCGTCATCTACAAGCCTGCGGTATCTATGAGAAGATATTTACCGAGATTGGCCAATGTTCGTTGAATAAGACTTGTCGAGGAAATGAAGCTGACGTGATGCAACGGCACAGGCATGGGCAATTTTAATTTTGTGGGTGGTGTTCACGCTGACTTGAGCACGAAGCCATTTATGGTGATGAATTACAACACGGTGTGTATTCATGGGCGTTTATCAGTTCTCGTCCTAATTTGGTTGTCAGACAGAAGGAGGTACAGGGCATCCAGGATTCATTTGCCACAAACAGCCCGCTATTGAAAACAATCTGAGAGAACAACTCGGAAACCAGGATTATTCAGAATTGCGACCATCTTCCAATCTGACGTCTATCCGCGAGGATAGTGAATGGGTATACGCTAAGTACCTTGACAATCTGGGCACAGAGAAGCAAATCCGTGGGAAATTTCTTGTCGGCGCAGATGGTAAGACTGGATTTACAAGAAAGAATTATCTGGAACCTTTGGGGATCCAGCTCCAGGATGTTTCCGGCACCTCGTACCAAGAAACGTGGGTAGCTTTGAATTGGAAGATCAGTCTTCCCACGCCTGAGTCACATCCGGAATTTCCTCTCTGGGCTCTGGGATATACCCCCAAGGAGGTCTACGATGTGTTTTTCCCATCAGATTTCCGCTTTCTTTGCAACCCGAAACGTGCCGCGGTCTGTGGCCGTTTTGGCCCTCTGCATGATCGGCTATGGCGATTCGAATTCGTCGTGCTCCCGAATGAAGATGGTGAGAATATGGCTACCCCAGACAATATTCGAGAGGTGGTTTTTCCCTATATCACGCATCCAGGTCAAAAATATGGATTGGACCCAAGCATTGAAATTCAATTTCCATTTGACTGTATTGAAGTCATACGATCACGCCCTTTTCAATTCGCCGCTAGAAGCTGTAATAGATGGGCTCGTGATCGCGTCATATTATGTGGCGATGCAGCTCACGTGTTTCCGCCCTTTGGGGGGCAAGGCATAACGTCAGGATTCAGAGACGCCATATCCGTTGCTTGGAGGCTTGCTATTACTACGCAAGCACCTTCATGGATGAATGAAGGTAATGATTATCGACATCTATTTCGTGGGTGGTATTCGGAACGGAAACAGCAGCTCGACAAGTCTCTGGCTTCAACTATCGAGAATGGAAATTACTTGACAAGCGGGAACATCATGCGAGGGCTTATTCGGGATTGGTATCTGTGGGTCATTCAACTAGTTCCAAGCTGGAAGCGCTGGCTGGAGCAAGGAAACCGAAGAGACGGCATGGTGAAATATCGATGGCGGGCTGGAGAAGGGATGGCTTTTTTGCCAAATATGGGAGGTGGTGGGAACTTACCCCAGGTTTACTGTGTGCGACTGGGTGTGGAAAGAAAGGTTCAATTCACCGATGATGTGATCTTTTCAAGAGAGAAGAAGCGACTGTTTCAGGTTGTTGCTTTCCTCCAGGATGTTGGGGACATGGTGGGGGTGCGTCAAGCCCTCTCTTCACTGAAGGACGCATCTCGCGGGACTTTATTGGCAGATGAAGCGACATTCTTGGTCATGAACTCGAACATGTCTCAGAAGCCTAAACTGGCGGCGACAGACTTTGTTTACAGGCTGGCCTCGGGTGAGGAATTTGCGGCTGATGAAGAATTGTGTGCCGGTCGCCCAAAACCCCAATATTACGATGAACGGCTGATTTGGACAGAATCGGGAAACAAGCGCTTCGTGATTTTGCGGCCGGATAGGTTCATTTTTGCTGCGTGTGACACCGAAAATGAGCTTCTTGAAGCAGCCAGACTGGTCTCGTCGTTGGTACTTGGTATCTAGTAGCATAGCAATCTATCCTGTTCACTGCGTATGGTAAGCCCTGTCCGGCGAGGCCTTTGTGGAAGTCAAACAACATGTAGGTACCACGGATTTCAGGGAATAAAATGCTAAAATACTATTAAACGGTAAGAATAAAAGTTTAAGTCCTCCCACAGTAAAAGTGGCCCGCCATAACCATGCCGAATTATCGTGGCATATTCAATCTATCTGCGATCATTCACTGCAGTATTTACTATCTAGATACACCCACAATACCTTTCGGTGGTTGTGCAAGTAGTTATAAAATATGCGATTTTATGAAGAGTATTCTTAAGAGCATTAATTGACTTAGTTTATGAAGTAGTGATCGATGCGCTACTTTCAAGAGTAATAACTATAGCAACAGAACGTAGCATTCAGTTGGTATTTTATCTCTTTATTGGGATTGTATTATAAAGGTTATTAGAAAACCTATTATTATGAAGCTTTTTAAGCCTTTAGTTTCTTTTTTATTAAATCTAGATATTTACTCTAAACTTAATAGAGGATTAATATATCATAAAGACCTTTAGTATTAGCTATAATTATCAAGTAGATTAAATCATAGTAAGAAGGTTTAATAATCTATCGGGTTATACTAGAAGTATGGTTATTATTTACTCTTAGCAAAAACAGGTAGAATTCTTTCCTTGACTTGACTTTTTGAGGACTTGGTTATTACGATCTTTTCGGAAGTGAATTTTCCCTCGGAGGAGGAAGATTTAATACAATTTAATTGACTATCTAGTTCAAACAAATTCGTTTCCTTTACAACTAAGTGTAATCAACTTTATATCGGTGAATTCCGTAAGACCCCATAATGCATTATTTCGGCCCCAGCCACTAGCTTTCATTCCTCCTACTGGCAGGGTCGCTGTACCTGTGGTTAGCGTTTGCTTCGCAGGTGGGCGAGGAAGTCACTTACGTTCATCATGCGCAGTCATGCTGTTCACATGGACCTGCGCTGTGTCAATCTCCTTGGCAACATCTAGTGCATGTTGCATATTTCTAGAGTGAACAGCTGCGTTGAGCCCATATTTGGTATTGTTGGCCATTGATATAGCTTCATGGTCACTCTTAGCAATATACAGACTGAATGAAGGACCAAAAGCCTCCTCATCAAAAAGGGCCATGTTCTTTGTCACCCCCGTGACAATTGTAGGCAACAATGCGGTTCGAGAAGCTCTCTCGGGACCACCAATGAGAAATTTAGCGCCCTTTTCCTGCGCGTCTCTCAGCTTCTCAGCAGAACTCTCGATGATTCGCTCAGATACACAGCTGCCTGTTTGGAAACGCGACGCAGCATCTTTCAGCAATTGTTGGAACCTTTCTGCTACCGGCTCTAGAACTATGACCCGCTCAGTAGAAAAGCAGAGCTGGCCGTGATGCAAAAATGCTATTGAGCAAGTTAGCGTACAGACTGTCCCCAAAGTTCCATCGGATACCTACCACCCGCAACGCATTTCTGCGCTGCGTCTTCTAGATCGGCATCCTCCAGTACGATTGCTGGTCCCTTTCCTCCTAGCTCCATCAGTACTGGAGTGAGGTGCTTGCCGCCAAGCTGCCCGATAATTCTCCCCACAGAGGCACTACCGATAAATTCGACTTTTCTAACATGCGGGCTTGCAATCAACGCCTCAGTGACGACAGCTGCATCCTCACGGCGGGTCTGTAAGACGTTGATTACACCCTCCGGAAGCCCGGCTTGTTGGAAAATCTCCACTAGCCTATGATGAGTTCTCGGACAATACTCTGAGGCTTTGAAGACTACAGTGCAGCCAGCAGCAACTGGGGTGGCGATTGATCGAGCCCCCAGAATCACGCTAGAATTCCACCTAAAACCGCGTAGTTGCTTGATAAGTACAGACTCTTTGATGTGCAGTGCCATGTTTCAGGTTTGGGAAAATCTCACGGTGCAATAGCCAGTACGGGTCCGACTGGTGCTAGGAAAGCGAGAGCTGTGGACGAGGATGTTTGAGTTTGAGGAATCTGGCCAGCCAGGCGAGTAATCGAGGCCGCGATTTCCTCAATTAAGTCAGCCGCTAGATGGACGTTCTTTCTCGCCCACAGCTCTATGACGCTTGTTTCGCGACGCTGGATGTCAACAAGATCTTCCTCGTACTTGCGTAATAGCTCGGCATAGCGAAGGAGCAATCTACGACGCGTGACAGGAGAGACGGTCTTCCACGACTGGAAAGTTTCCCACGAGGCAAATGTGGCGCGATTAGCCGCGTCTACATCTGCGGATTCAGCAAAGTACACATTTTGCTGCTCCTCGAATCCGAAAACTGGGAATTGCGCTGGGGTGTCAGCGGCGGTCGCTTTGCCATTGATCATCAACGGGACTGTCCCTAGCTCTCGATCTTGTGATCTAGCCATTTTAATGTTATACAACAAGTTTTTTTTAAGAAAGGACAAAATGTCGTTTGAATCAGATTTTAGTCCTTGACCGGAACCGAGAATTGCTATTATGCATACAACGTGTAGATAAGAGGCCTGGCTTGTGACGACTGAAGCCTGCTTTTATACTTGCTGGGAGTGGACGTAATTGAAAATGTTGGAGGTGCCTTCTCACTATCCAATTGATGTCATTTCAAGCACCACAGAATGCTCAGAGGGCGTGGAGAAGTAGCACCGTGGAGAATTTAGACAGGCGACAAGGTCCCGCATAAGTCGGGAAGTCACTATGGAATTGAGGCTCAGAAATGAAATGCCAGTATCCTCTGCAGCACTGGCATATTGCAAATACACAACTATTCAGATCTGGGATATTTGATTCTAAAACCTTGGGGTTCCTATCAAATGTTCGACATGATAGACCCCTAATTACATATTATTGCCTTTGTTTATTGTGGCCCACTCCCACGCCTGATTTAGCCTAATGTTCGCGGGTCCTGCGGGGTTGTGGGACAGCGGAGCATCCAACAGTCAAGAGAGTGTGCTGTCCCCACTTAGCTCTGTCACTTTGCAACGCATTCTTAAAAGAGATTCTTGGCGAACTTGATAGACGAAATCCCCAAAACAAGCTGATCTCG
This sequence comes from Calonectria pauciramosa, assembly GCA_017140785.1. NCBI lineage: Eukaryota > Fungi > Ascomycota > Sordariomycetes > Hypocreales > Nectriaceae > Calonectria > Calonectria pauciramosa. The sequence continues at coordinate 48,368 of JAACIZ010000001.1, read as the reverse complement.
TACGGAAAGGTCTTGCAAGATATATGCGACATGACTCATATCAAAATGAGTCGGATTGATGTTCATGCACATTTCGTGCCTCCAGAATACCGCTCCGAGTGCCAAAAAGCAGGAATTGAGCATCCAGATGGAATGCCTGAGCTCCCGGTATGCCTGATAACCCATTCTTGGTCTGGATTCCACATTTGAATACTAAACCACCCCACTAGGAATGGGACGTGAAATCACACCTGGATGTGATGAAGGCAAACAACATCTCAAAAAGCATCCTAAGCATATCCAGCCCCGGAACATACTTGGAAGGTATGGACGCCGGTCAAGCGGCACAGTTGACTAGTTGCTGCAACAATTACGCTGCAAACCTTAAAAGAGAATACCCGGAGCAATTTGGCTTCTGGGCCAGCTTACCACTGGCCAATGTTGATCTCACACTGGAGGAAATTGAGCGAGCACGTACCCTAGGGGCATATGGATTCTGTATCTTGACAAACTATCAAGGACATCATCTTGGAGACGAAATATTTGACAGAGTATTCCAGAAATTCAATGAACACAAAGCCACCGTGTTTATCCATCCCACGACTCCTTGCATTATGTGTGGCAAGGGAGAGTCATTTACACATATGAATGTAGCACCGTTGGCGGGGAGGTTCCCTAGCCCTGTGTTTGAATTCATGTTTGACACAGCTCGCACATTGGTCAACCTGTTTTTATCTAAGACGGTCACTCGAAACCCAAATATCACCTTCATCATACCACACCTTGGCGGAGCCATGCCTCCTATTTTGTCTCGTTTTACTGGATTTTCATCTGTCATTCCCAATATGCCGACTATCACACAGGAAGAGGTAAAGGAAATATTTGAAAGGCAATTCTTCTTTGATCTGGCAGGCTTTGCGTTTCCGACTCAGTTCTGCGGGCTCATTCAGGGTGTTGGTATTGACCACCAGAGGCTGCTCTACGGTAGTGATTTTCCTTTTACTGCGGCAGCTGCTGTTCAAGTACTAGCAGATCAGCTTGATGCTGGACTTGGGGATCATTTCAGTGCGACAGAGACTCAAGAAATACTTTTTCAAAATGCAGAGAGAATTCTCAATAAGAATGTTAAGTAATTCGGCGTGGTTTGGCATGGCGGTATCGCTGTCCTTGTAATATCAATAGATCCGTTACGTGAAATCTTGTCAAGAAGCTGAAATCATGAAAGCCCTCCAATTTTCCATATATAGATGTTTGAAACGACATAGATATAATCACAATGACAGATACTGACAGTGAGCTTGCGAAGTCAGGATATGAACGCCGACTTTGTATGTTCGAATTCCACCTCCCTTGCTAGGATAATAGTGAGAAATATCATAACAAGATGACAAGTTCTCTGTGCTTTTTTGTACACAAATGTTTCTTTCCACGACAGATATTTGTCCATCCTCTTACACATGGTGAAAAAATGGCACTAGTATACGGTACGAGGATGTGCATATGATGACCCACAAGTCACGACATGAATTTCAACACAAGGCAGCTAGAATAATTGGTGTTTCTTTTGATACCGTGTTGCAGTTATGCCAAGTTTGTGGAACTTGGGATGCTAAGTACGACTGGTAATGTGACCCTAACCGTAACCCCAAAATACCACTGCTTCCTAATCCGAGGTATCTAAAATGTATGAGCTAGGGAGGAAGAGGTTTGGTTACTGGACACCCTTAGTGCAATAATGGCCTTCATAGCATGAATTGGAGATCGGCTAGAATAGATAGTCACTGAAAAGCTTGATGCCCGTACAACGTTCTCAAAATAGGGAAAGTCGTCGGACAAAGGCTAGTGGAGAGAACGCAAAGAAGATTGTGGATTACCAAACTTTGTTTTAGGATCTAAAGTGCAACATTCATCCTGTCCGATTTGCAGGCGCAGCACACATAACAAAGGGAAGTGGAGAAGATTGTGGGAAGCCGACGTTGTGGGGAGCGGGACGTGGAGACAATATTCATTCAACTACATCGCGGGGCACATGGGAATGTTCCATTTGCACAATTTTTAAAACAGACCATGTGACTATAGCAATAGCCTAGTGAGAACCACCCTTTGAGCGGTTTTTTAAAGACCAGAGTTGCGACGACGAAGATCCAGAATTACTACATTTCAGAATCCATCATCATTCAGCTTTGGAATTCCCTCAGATTTCAAGCCTTTCCAAAACCGACAGCATAGCAACGTAACAGTCATGGACTCATGGAGATTTCAATTCATCCAGAAAGGCCAGGATGGCTACGAGACAGCTCGCTGTGCTGCTCCTTGGAATGGGCATGTACCAGACCGGTACCCAATCCTGATTGCCTTTCCGGAGACGGATGAGCATATCCAAGCCATCGTTAGGTACGCAAAGGCAAATGGGCTGAGCATCGGGACCAAATCTGGCGGTCATTCGTGGACCGCGTCGTTTCTTCGCGATGATGGAATCCTTATCGATATGTCAAAAATGAACAATTTCACGTTTGATGTGAATCAACGCCTTGCGCAGGCTCAGGCAGCGGCGTACGGTTCTGATCTAAATGCTGCGCTAGTTCCACATGACCTCATGTTCCCGGCGGGCCATTGTCCTTCGGTTGGCCTTGGTGGCTTTCTTCTCCAAGGAGGCTTTGGATGGAACTCGCGCAAATGGGGGGTTGCCTGTGAGAGTGTGGTTGGAATAGATGTGGTTACAGCTAGCGGAGATCTTATACATGCCGACAATATGCAAAACACGGATTTCTTCTGGGCGGCTCGCGGTTCTGGCTGTGGATATTTCGCCATCATTACCCGATTCTATCTTCGGCTGTATAAGCTACCCCATGGCATCATGACCGCACGCTATGTCTTCGAAATCGGGGACTTGGACGAGGTTGTAACGGCGATTGATGCGATTTCTGACCAAGTGTCTCCTGATCTTGAAATTGGCCTTTTTGTGGCGCACGATCAGGATGGATTTGAAGGAAGACCGACGGCTGCAATCACAGCTGATGCCCTATCGAATACCGAGGAAGAGGCTAGAGCTGCTCTAGGTCTTCTTCACAACCTTACCCCTATGAGAAAGGCCATCAAGTCTTATCCATACCTGTCTTGTACGCTGAAGGAGATGCTGAAGCGGTTTGACGATATTCTTGATAATCGCGGCCGTCGATACGAAGCGAACAACATGTGGACTGACGAGCCAGTCCAGAAACTGCTTCCGTCTTTTCATGAAATCATCGAGCGTCTTCCACCAGCTCCTTCACACCTTTATATGATGTGGTGGCTTCCTATCCGTGATAGACCCGATATGGCATTCTCCATGGAAGGCCGACTCTATGTTGCATTATATGCTATTACCATGGATGCCACTAAGGATGGGGCACATGAAGATTACGTCGTAAAGTCAATGCTATTAATGGATAACGAAAAAAAGGGCATCCAGTTAGCCGATGAAAATCTCCCAGCGCACCCAGGGAAATTTATGAAAACAAGGAACTATGCTCGGTTAGAGAAGATGCGGAGAAAGCATGACCCTCAAGGTCGATTCTATACTTATATTAGAGTTGACGAAGAGTTTGAACGTGTTTTAGCAAATCTATGAGAATTTAGAAATAAGTTAGTTCACGAAGAGTTACCTTGACTAAAAAGATGTAAATGGTCTCATTCCATATTATTTTCATCTACATCCAGCTTCAGCCTGTTAGAGACAAAAGGTGGATTGCCCACAGAAGGCTGTTAAGGCTTATATTCTAACACAGTCTTGAGGGCGAGCAGACTAACAAAGCAGTTTTATGGCCCAAATACCCATTGTGCCGAATTACTAAAATAGATTAAATCTTGGTCAGAAGTAAAATTTGAGGCAAAAATTTTAATTGCCATGATAGATATCTCCGAAAAAAGCGGGCATAAAACTGTTGAATCTCTTTATGTGAGTCAAGACTGGTGTGTCTTTGGGGTTAATGGCAAAGCCACTCAATTCCGCCCAATTCCATGTGTACATGCTCAATTTTAACCTCTCAATCCATCAAACCAAGTTGCGCAAAACTGTCTTTGAATCCAGAAACACACACGTGTATGAGAGTGACAGGCGGGTTCAACGCGCTTGTTCAAGCTGTCAATACCTGGCATCATCTGCTCCGCCTTGGTTTAAGATAAACCTCGCTCTTCTTTTCCTTTTAATAGGCAAAACCTCGCTTGGTCCCAAACCTAGGGTCGCTAGCCTCCAGCGGAGCGTACTTTGAACAGATGATACTGCCAAACCCAGGATCAAAATCATACGTGGCTGGAATTTGAGTGATTGCCAAGACAGCAGGAATCTTTTGGGATGGCAGAAGTGCCTCTGGAAGAAAAACGTCGGCACGCACGCAAACGAATTCCATCACGCATTGGAATGTCTAAGTTGTACTCAATCGACATGCCCTCGTCTGCAAACTTGTGGTTCTTGTGGTCGAACCTGGGTTTAACAGGCAAAATACAGGCCAATGGCCCCACTGAACAATAGAGCAGCCATAGCCAGCCTCACCCTACAGCTGCTATAATGGCGCACCAATAGATTACCACGACCATCGCGCTAATCTGGGGGTGTATGTCAAACGGGATATAGGCTATTATTACACTATGCATTAGCGGAGTGTCATTTCACTTTTGCCGTAGCCGTCAATGTGACACAAAAAGTTACAGATTTTAGAAAGTTGCTGCTTGTGAGTAAAGAAAGCTTTACCAATTGTTGCAAGGGGACGCATTCTCAGAGGGGCGCTTGGGTTAGATCTCCGGAGCATCTCGTGAAGATTCTGAAGAAATTTGGTAACGAATCGGACATGAAACTTGTTAACACGCATTTGTTGGCTAAAGGCAAATGAGAAAAGGAGAGCAGCAAAAGAGCTTCTTGGCTAGAATGAAAGAGGTACAATTAGCTGTTGGGCCAAATTACCAGTAAAATAATATATGTGGTGTCCATTCAATATCATGCAGACTGCGCAATTCAAACATTTAATAGATAGCTAAAAATGATACCTCTTCTCTAATGGTGTATATTGAATTGTAAAAGAATGGAACAAGAAATCAAACTCAATAAGATGAACTAAGTCACATTTTTAGAGAGTAGATGCGTAACTGGACGGTATAATATTTCTGAGGAATGCGCTTGGAATTTCTGATCTTGATGCTAGCCTAATAGCGTGTGGCATGTTTGATGTTTACCATTAGCAGCTAATCTTTTCATCGAATAAAGGATAAAGTCACTGCATTCAAAGGAAGCTTGAGCGATTCCTCTTGTTATTTAACTCTGTAAAGGTCCAAGGCTGCCTGATTTGCCTGATTTGTTAAGCCAGTCTGATACCATAGTCAAGCAAGATTTTCCTTGATCAGAATAGCCTGCTAGATTCAATATGCAAACTCTGTTTCCTGTATCCAGTGTTTCGTTATTTAGGCGTGCGGAGTATATCAGCGACGGCGTAGATATACATCAAGGCCTTTTTGATTGTAAAATAGTTCCGTCTTATGTTGCAGAGGTTGATGTGGACGGACAAGCTCCATATCATACCTACGCAGGATTTGTGGCAAGATTTTATTCAACTCAAAAAGCGCTAGATTTCTCCCAATACACAAGTGAGAGCCACCGCCGAACTGTGATTCGCATGTGTTAGAATAGGCCCTAGCTAGGTGTAGTAAAGGACAATACTCACATGAATCATGCACCTTTCCATCTTCTTAACCTGATCGGCTGAGGAGTTCAGCCATCGATTAGGTCTAAATATGTCGGCGTCGTGACCAAAGACGTCTTTATCACGATGCAACACCCAAGCTTTCAGTGCCACCGCCGTACCGCCAGGCAAGAATTCCCCGCCCACGACGGCTCCCCCAGGAGGGACCTTGCGAGAAACATTCAAGGCAAAGGCTGGTTGGAAACGCATCGCCTCTCTTAGGCAAGCTTGGAAGAACTTTAAAGTGAGACTTTCTTGATATTGGACAATCTCGGACAGAGAGGCATTATCGATTTCATGGACTAGTTTCTTTTTGACTTCCGGGTGCGCAAGGACGTGCCAAAGAAATGTATGCATGGTTGAGGCCGTTGAGTCGGAGCCAGCAGCGCTATAGAATATCAGTGAGTTGTGCAACCTTGTATAGGAGAAGTTGTGGGATATTGTAGTCTCTTTGTAGTTTGACTTACATGGCACCCATGGAGATTGAAAAGACGTCGTTGGACGAAAATGCATTTGGGTCTGACAAATGAGCGGCCATGAGTGAATTTAGCAGGCTTTTCTCCTCTTTATCAGGGCCTTCAACAGACTGGAACTTTTCCATGCATGAGTTCGCGATGTTGAGTAGAAAAGACATGTTTCCCTTCGGAGTGAACGGAATGTATTTCCAGAGGGGGTTCGATCGCGTGAGACTCTCAACTATGGGAACTTGAGCGACGATGGCGCTCTCGTATGTAGATTTAGCAATGGTGGAAATGGTATTATTAATATCCATGCCTTCGTCAACGAAACCGAAAGATTCTGCAAATGCAAATTCTCCCAGGACCTAACATAAATATATTTAGAATACTAATGGTGGCTGAAAATATTGGACGGTGAGTTGAATCTTACATCGAAAGCAAAGTAGTGCAGCCAGCTGCCAATGTCGACCGACATACCATCTTCTTCAGATACAAAGCCATCCATCTTTGTGATAAATCTATGCATAATAGCCTCGATTTTCATTTGATGTTGTTGGATGCTTAAAATTGAATAGAAAGGGGATGCTATCCTCTTCTTTGCTGCGTGGACTGACTCACGAATCTCTGTGAAGATGTCTGTCGCGGGTTTGGGGAGAAACACGCTGTAAAAGTCTGTTTTGTGAAATCCCTTGCCTACTTTGAACACATCAAGAGCCGCAGTTGCCTTTGCAAAGGAGACTTCGTTTGGGCCTATCCTCACCACCGGACCTATTGCAGAATTAGGTATATTTTGAAAGAAACGCATAATTTGGCTCTCACCAACCATATTTTCTATGGACTTCCATGTACACTTCTTCCGCACAAGCACTATATGCCATGGAAACTATAACAGTAGTCAGTCATACTGTTTAAACAGGGCTTAAAAAGATCCAGAAGCAATAACCTTGCCACAAGCGTGAAAATGATGCTAGGCACGGCCCAGGAAACCTTCTGAGTGGCGTGACGTATCTATTGTAAAACAAGCTTCCTAACGATGCTACGAAAAGAATACCCAGGAAGGCAAGGAAGATATCAAAAGTATGGTATGCCTTAGCAGATGTCATCACATTAAGCACGCCTGCCATAGTTAAAAATGACGTCTTAGGAATACTCGTACGAGGTGCTTGGGTGGTATGCAGATAGCATGAAGACCGTGTGCTGCTCAGAATAATTCAACGAAAGGATTAAGGCTAATTATTTATTTGAGCGCCGCACGCTTGCGGGGTATGAGGAGGCGAATGACAATGATGTTCATCGTTTCCCCACTATCCAGGGCCGGGTAAAGCCTTTGATTGCGGAATATAGATTGCGGGGTATAGACTGGCTTGATACAACTATTGCTGTTTGTAGTTAGGACGCCACGGGCAGGCTGGGCGGCAACAAGATCCCGAATTAGACAACGACGGAGATGTGGGACAGCTCGTGGAGAAGTAGCATGAGTCGGGCCCCGCCACGACATCACGAAACAACTTGCTGGTGCATTATGACACCACCTTCAACCTTCCATTTACGTAATGATTCTCTATGCATTGAGAAACAGCACAGCCACACCATAAACGGTATAGCTCTGGCGTTTCTAAAACCAAAACGACTAGGATGATAACAGATATGACTTATTGAACTACGGAACAAACGGAAGCAAAGCAGAAGACACCAAAGAGAAATTATATATCGAGTCCGACAATGGACTTTATGAGCACATTTGCGCCGTGAAATCCCCTGATTGGAGCTAAACTGGTTACTAACTGAGCGCAGAGAATGATATCACTTCCTACATGAAGCCGAAGTAGCTTTTCATGATCTAGATCAACATTGAGTGTGGTCAACATGTGTTTTATTTCCATCTAGAAAGTCAAGCACCAAGATACCCTTTTGTAATTTCCCCGTGACAAGTTTGACAAGATCTTTGTGCGCGACATCTCTTTGGACAAAATACTCGAGATCCTCTTGGGATGTGAAGGTAATGACAGACGCAAGATTAAAGCCTATGAAATTCTCATGTTACTCTTAAAATGTCAAAAGATAAAGGTTTTTGTTAGATGCTAATAAAGGAAACTTACCATTACTGCGAATAGGTGGTCTAGGAATCGTAGTGCCGCATTTCACGGATACCAAGTAAGGCGCACCGTCTTTCAACGCCGTTACTTGTAGAGATTTAAGAAAACCAACTGCCTCTTCAAGGGCATTTTGATCAGTGAAGGAGAATAGGACGATATGCTCCAGGGGCATATTTGGGGATATCAAAGGGGGTTAACCGCCGTATGAAATGTGATGGAATGCTGAGTTACACATAACCCTAGGAACAATTTTATAGGAAACCGACTTTCGACCCACATTGTGGTGCTCCCCACATCTTTGTGGGACCTCCCAGTTGTGGCATGGAAACCCACGTGGGGAGACTTTGATGCGGAAAGATAGCTTCAGCTCAGCAGTGGGTTGAGCCTTGTATCGTGAATGGCTAACGTGTCCGCCCATGGGGTGACCTGGTCCATCAATAGCTCGATGCAAAGGAATCCATGATAAATCAAAAGCTTCTTGGTTATTACAGTTTTTGTTACATGCCCCGGACCTAGCTGCGCTGTTACATTTCGTATCTAGCTCATTGAAGCTGAGGACTAAATGTGCACAACGTTAGGTAAGATCAAAAGCAAAGCTGATGCTCGCAGAAAGAATGGTCGCGAAGTTCCGAGCTATTTCCCAGTGGCCAATGTGCTGCAGTAGGTCAACCATGGACAATAACATTGTCTTCAGTGCAGATTGATCGAGCATAGCAGAGTGCGTGCTGGACGATGGCGGCGGCCAGTCAGGGCGCAGTGTAGAATGCTCGCCGTTGCTGATGTGTACTGTTGACGGTGCCGTGGAGGGTAAACCGTGTTGGTGGCCAAACTGGATGCGGCAAAGGACCACCAAGGAAGCCCAAAATAAAGCTCGAGGGGCGTGCATAGCTACTGCAGACATGATGGTAGTAGATTGAACATCCCTTAAAATATGGCCAGCATGCACTACACATTTCTCTGCACTCTCTGACCTAGCCCATTCTGCGACAGATATTTCCTCCGATGGCAATAGTTTGCGTCCATCACGCCCTACAGCCATCTCCAGGAGGTCAAAATCGGCCAAGGCCATCATGTTAGTTGCGTGCCACAAGATGGACAGTTGTAGAGAATCATGCCGGTCATGGGAACCTCCTGCCAAAAAGCGAAGGTGAAACTCCGCAAGCCACCTCGTTAGCTGGGTTGACGATATGCCATTCGATCCCTCCATTGCCCGGCGTGCATAAATTTGCATACCTAAGCCTTCTAGGACAGCGTATGCAGTTAGTGAGCTGAAAACAGGAACGCTACCAGGATCCAGGCAACTGGCTGGCACCACCTCTGAACCAGAAGACATAGGGTCATCTCCTGATTGCTGCAAGTTTTCTAATATCTTCATCTTCCATTCTTGTGCATTAGGTGCCATGAAGGCGGCTGGGGAAGATGTGTGCGAGAGTCTGTAGGCGGTAAAGCTTTGTAGTGGCTCCCGATGCAACAAGCTTGATAATTCCGCGTCAATGACATACAAGCCATGTACTACACGAAAGAGCTCCTCATTGTGTGCCCATTGTTGCCATTTTTCCTCCAAAAGCTGACCCTCGGCGTCCGGGTCGATTCGTACCAGCGGCCGTGGCCTCTGAAGCGAGATGCGCCGTGCCCAGGCGATCGGCGGGCCATGAAACGCATCCACTGTGAGCAGTAGTGCCGCGCTACCAGATAGCATGCCAAACATCTGGCAGATAACAGCACACTGTATGATCGAAACCATGCAGTCTTGATTCCTCGCCAGTAACGTCTCCCACTTTAAAAGGCTGGCTTTGTGAATGCGTTCAAAGAGACGCGTTCCGTGTCGGAGCCCTTGTGGAGACCCCGTGAACAGGGAGCCCATGGCGCACATTGCGATCAAAAGGCTAGCGTTGGCCCTAGAAGGACGAAATGTGGGTACGTGGATGAAAGGGAAGACAGGATGAACCCTAACAAAGTAAAGCCGAATCCACACATTGAGCAAATCCGCACTTGGGACCGTTGGCTCATAGGACGAGATACGAAGGCTTTTCTGCAGTTTCCGGCGGTAATGATCATCAACTTCGGTGGCCTCGAGCCGGGGGGATGCAGGTTCGGTCGCTGGTAAAGAGGGATCCCCGCGAAGCTCAGGATATAGGTCGTCTTCCGAGGCATGTTGCACATGGCTAAACCAGAGGGAATGGACTTTTTGTATCAGTATCAGTTCCGGGTCCGCTGATACAGGGACGACCGGCGGCGTTGGCGGGAGCATTTGTTGATCAGGAGTCCAAACGAAGTCAATGGGAAGAAAGTCCATATCCATGATATCTCCGTGTAGGTCGGAGTTCACATTCCAGGTCGGGAAGCACTCGCTGAGGTTAGGAAGGCTCAATGGCTCAGTGGCGATCGTTTGGTCTAGGGTTGGAAAGTGAGACACCTCCAATGCTGGTGTTGGATGGACAGATTGAGGAGACTCCCGAGGAGTGTGTATTTCTGTTTCGTCTAAATTCACGGCTGCTTGACTGATGAACTCGGCCGGCAATGTTCCGTCATTGCCTATTGATCCGTCTACTGCGTCACGGGCGCGATCGTGTGGCGCTCTTGGAGTTGAGGTTGATTGTATTGCCGATTCATCGCCCCTCTATTGCCATCGACGTTCGGATTTGACGACTGCTGGATCGCGGGGGTATGATTGCGATTGTTTACACGAATACCGGCATCAGTTTCCCGGCATCTAACGTCTCGTTGATGTCTGGTGAGAATATCCCTTTGGTAAATCCTTAGTAATCGTAGCCGCTCACAAAGCAGGCGGATAATACGTACTGCCTACTATAGCAGTTACCACAGTTCGCACACTTAAAAGGTCGTTCCTTTGTATGTGAACGCACGTGGCGGACAAGATGTTCGTTTTTTAAGAAGCTTCGCCCGCATATACGGCACTGGTACGGTCGCGCTTGTGGGCCTCGGTGAATTGCTGAGCGACGTGTAGGCGCTTGCTCGTCCGCGACCATTCTCGGTTAGGTGTGGTGAAAAGGGAAGGGGGTTTATAGAGAAAGGGAGAACTTTAGGCAATGGGGGGGGCTTTTAGGTCACCCCAATACGGTGATGAAGATTGTACCTTGAGATGGATCTGTGGCCTCAGAACGCCCGGACCAAAGGGATATCCTCCATAATTGTACTGGTGCCAAATTGCGGGGTAACTCAAGTTTGACCAGGATGAGGAAAGGTGTGGTGGATCTCCCGCGTCCAAAAGGCCACCGGAAGACAGGACCCCAATCCCCGTAACTCCGGTTCGCGTTTTATGGGACCCCTGGCAGCCCATCCTCGCACTCGCTGACATCACGCTAATCACTGTTCCTTACACTAGGTACTCTCTAATGGCGCAAAAGAATTCCAAGAGAACTACTTTGATACTGATCATGTACGAGCTCTGTTGTATTGAAAGCTTTGTTATTGTCAAAGTAGCTTTATCTGCTTTCATTGTTTAGGACACTACATACGCGACAAAGTAGAATTTTGCTTCGGCCATACAAGCACCGGTTTGGTAGCCTTTCCTTCACGCATATCGCTGAGCGCTTTCTCATGCGCCTCAATGGGATACAGGGTGACGAGTTTGTCCACGGGTAACTTCCCACGGCGAAACCATTCAATCATACGTATAATGTATTCTTGCGGAACTGAATCCCCCTGGACACACCCTATGATCTCTTTTCCAGAGTTCATGTGGTCTGACATGGAGATATCCCATGTCGCTTCAGGCTTTGCAAGGCCAACTTGCAAAATCTTCCCGCGGCACCGTACAAAGTCCCAGGACTTCCGAGCCAGTTCTTGCACACCAGTCGTGTCCAATGATACGTGTACCCCATTGCCATTAGTGATTTTGAGCACTTCGGATACCAGGTCTACAGCTTGGTCCGCAGTATCAATTACGTGTGTCGCACCCAAGGACTTGGCCGATTCGAGCCGAGATTGGTACCTGTCGACCGCAATGATGGTTTTGCATCCAACCATGGCGGCTGCCTGGATGGTAACAAGCTTTCATTAGCAATGCACATCCCTTTGTGTTAATCATAATTAATGATAAGATCGGGCATTAGAATACGCTTACCATAACAGCACTCTGGCCCACGCCACCAACGCCAATGATTACAACCTGCTGCTCGGGCCTAATATTGGCAATGTTGATCAGGGACCCATGGCCTGTCTGTACACCGCATCCCATGGGTGCAAATATCTTGAGCTCCTCTTCCGTGACGCCAAGATTTCCTACATTAACAACACTTCGCTCCTTGACAATCGCCAATCCAGCAAAGCTAGACTGGCCAAAAAAAGAGCCGCCAATGCTAAACTCGTTGTCGTCGACGCGTGAATACATGCACTTTTGACCACGAAAGTTGCAATCCCAGCAATGAATGCAGTATGCCGGGTGATTATCTTGGCAGTTGTAACACTCGCCACAGGAGAGGTAGGACAGAATAACCGGGTCTCCTAGGCGTACAGTTTTTACCGCTCGGCCAATTCGTTCAACATAACCACTACCTATTCGCGAGGATCAGTCAATTGAGTTGTGATTAATGCCACTATATTGTCAACAATACTATTAATAATCGAACAATTGCTTACCTTCGTGGCCCAGTATTCTTGGGTACCAAACGACAGGATTATCAACGCCTTGCTCGATGGCCACGTCACCAAAATGAATATCCGCCAAACAAATTCCGCTCGCAACCATTCTTATCAAAACTTCATCATCTCTGATCTGGCGACCCACTACTTTTTCCAAACGCCACTGGCCAGAGCTGGCTGGACCATAGGCTACTAGGGTTAGCGACTCGTGAGAGGGTGTGGACGGCATGAGGCAAAATTCTCGTCACTTAAACCAAGGGAAGCCAAAAGCAATACTTGTTAGGGTGTAAAATGAACTGTAACCTAGGTGAAGATTATAGTGTAATGTGAATTGGAATAAATATCCTTAAATTGGCTTAATACTTACATTAATTCAGGGTTTATAAACATTATTTTAGATTAGCTTTGTGCTCTTTCCCCTAACCTTGTGTAATAAAACCTATATCCTACCCCTATGCCCCGCGCCCCGCGCCCCGCGCCCCACGCTTTACACCTTACGCCCTAATAAAATAATTATTATTATTAAATAATAACTATTATTAACCAACAGCTTATATACCTAATATATCCGGCTTAAATTGTAATACATTCTTTTATTACCAACTAGTACTGTTGGAACAGTGAATTCATAACCAAGGGATTACGTTCATTAGGGCCTGAGGCAACACTTGGGTGCCTTGCAGAAACGTGCAATTAGCGGCAGCCAGATTCCTAAGGGCTTGCTGATCCGCAATAAAAGAACAAACAATAACTCGTATTCTGAACCTACTCTAACATCTTCTGCTCATATGCAGGATTGGTTCGTTCTAAATTTATTCTTCCCAAGCTCCGAATAATCCAGTTGTTTTAACCTTTTAATCTAATACTGCCTGTAGATATCTTTCAATCACATCAAGCATACGATCAATATGTTCATCCGTATGCATCAAGTTGATCGACAAGATCCTCGTTTTTCAATATAGATACCATTCTCAACCAGGAAGAAAAAGAATGCATGCTTCAACCTTGTAGGTGATGCTCCTTTAAAATGAACTCCAACGGTACTGCTCAATCTGGTGGCATACATGAGCCTGACCTGGCGTCGCCCAACAAGAGCGTTGATACCATCTCGCAGTGTGTCCCCGAGGGCATCACTCTTTGCCCCTTTTACATTTCATCCCTGAAACTTCAGCTCGTTCCATGACAGTCAACACGACCTACCCTATAGGGTAGCGACGTGGGTTTGGTGCCTATTCCCTCCGCTCAAACACCTAGTTGTGTGTTCCGATTGATGGATTGTACACGCCTTATGAGGTCTTTCCTTCGCCCACATAGACTGTCCTAGATTAGCGACACTTGATAATTTGGTTACAAGCTCTGTATGAGTGGCCTTCTAACCACCCGATTAATTTCTTTGATTCGCATGGTAATCTTCACCTCATCCTACAGGGGGGAGGGTTATTGTCCACTTATTATGATAATGCCAATTGTCATGTCCATATAATTTTATAATTTATATGGTATGTGCTTCATTCTCTCCTTTAAAAAAATGATTCCAAATGTTCTTCCTTTTACAAATTATCTGAGCATGTCACAAGCTATGAATCCAGGTGCATGCAGAAGCTCTTGTTTATTCAAAGGAAGCTCTATCTAGGTCTCTTATAGCTGCTGTTGCTGTTGCGGCTAGCTATTTGAGGCTGCCGGAGGCTGCCTTCCGCAGCCGGGTCCTTCGGTTCAACCGTCATGACGTTCACAACACGGCCTCGATCCTCAATTGGCTGTACCCCACACAGCCTGTGGCTGTGAGATAATTGAGAAAGGCTATTGTGTTGTTTACTATGGTGTTTTGAGGCTAACTGCGGCCGTTGTTATCTAGCCTTTACCATAGTTGCGATGTCTCTCATCCGGGTCATCTGACCCGGGTGACCGAGATCGGTTGAGGGGATCGTGAGGACCCTGTTGCAGCTAGGGTCCTCGTGCCTTGAGGGCTGTTGTGTTCAAGCTAGGCAGCTGTGACTGTCAGAGAGTGTGACAGAGCATATATGTCCTGTGCTCTTCTTCATAATTTGCCGACGGGGTATTCTTTTAACCTGGCCCTGTTGGGATGCCAGGGTCGTGAAAGGTGTAACAATAGAAATTCTTGTCTGGTTGACAATCATTGCTTTTTATAAATTATTGACGCTACATAAAATCCATAAGTTATGAGGATAAGACAAAAGCAGGTTTCCATTGAACCAAGACTCTTACAAACTTTACATGTACGGCACAATGAGCATTTGAGCCATAAACCACTTTTTTTATTTCATCTGCTCGCTGTACAGGCTGGAGGTGGATGTAGAAGACAAAACCAGTATGCGAGCAAATGTGTAGGAATCAGTGGTGCCGGAATGACAGTCTGACGGTCGAAATCAACCCGTCGGGGATTATTTCACCAACCTCTTGATTAAACTTTCTGCAGAAAATTACGTCATTAGAGGCTTCAATGGGTGCACAGACCCGAAGATCAGGGACTAGGCTCAAGACCCTGTTAATTTGCGACAACTACTTCCTACCAGCTGAATTGCTGTAGAGTGACATTGGTTCTATGACATTTGATACCAACTAGCTCAAGATATAAGTATGTCTGATGGATCTACTTTCAGATCCTACTCTCTTCTATAACCTAACCCCCAGCAATACTCATGATGATTCGCCTCATTGTGACTTTCTTTCTCCTTTCCCTCGCTCGTGGAGCTGATCTTCCTTCCAGTGCAAACTGCACGGGCGAATGTCTAAGCAGTTATGAAAGTGCATACGCTTTTGATGGTGCCTGGTGGGTTCTAGATGAACTCGCCGATGATGATTTCTGGAAGACGCCAATCAACCTTACCAATGCATCCCCAGGAGATGTACTCAAGTGGCAAGACATCGATAGCGGTGTTGTTGGTTCCAACTGGACGATCCCCGGCGGTACCTCTCTATCGCGATTCATCTATGCCACCGAAGACATTGATGGGACCCCGCTCCCTGCCACGGCCTTTGTCCTACTTCCATTCTCGCGGCCTGATTCTACCTCAAAACTGCAGACCATTCTATGGGCTCATGGAACGGCCGGTATGGCTGGAGTATGCGCACCCTCAAATCATCGAAGCCTATACTACGAATGGTCTGCTCCGTATGCATATGTTCAAGCGGGGTACGCCGTCATAGCGCCAGACTACACCGGGCTCGGAATGCAGATTCCGCAAGGGTTCATGTATGAGGCGGGATGGTCCCATGCTGCTGATGTGGCATTCAGTCTCATCGCTGCAAGGAAAGTCATTGGTGAGCTGCTCTCCGACGACTGGGTGGCGATTGGTCATAGTGAAGGTGGCTTGACCACTTGGCGTCTCAACGAAAGATTCGGGGCGGACGGACAGGGTGCTTTTAAAGAAGGTGGGTCTCTGGTTGGTGTAGTGTCGATCTCACCAGCCCTCCGCCCAATCCCGCTCCTCGAAGCAGTATTTGACCAGCCCGATGTCTTTTCGTCTGCTGCTCTTGTCTCGTCCTATATCATGGAGTCTATCTCCGGTCTTTATCCAAGTTTTAAGCCGGAGAATTATCTCACTGAAGCTGGTTTGGCTGTGATGAAGTACGTCGTCAAAACTGGTTGCTCATTGTCTGGAGTCTCCGCATTCAGCGGCTTGACTAAAGCCACGTACTTTAGTAACAGTAGTTGGTATAACGACCCTGCTGTTATTGAATGGAAATGCGCATACAACGGCGAAGGTCTTTCAACCAAGATCGCGGCTCCCATGTTGATTATTCAGGGAGAATCTGATCCGATAGTAACTCCATCCATCACCAAGGAAGATCTAAACCGGACTTGTACGGCTAATCCCACTACGGCTGTTCAATACTGGCAGTACGACGGCTTAGATCACGATGTTGTGACTGGGAGCACTCAGGCAGACTATCTGGCATGGGTCAAAGAACGATTTGATGGGGTAATAGCAGAGGCTGGTTGTTCCTTGACAACCATCCATAATATCACCAACACCTTCTATTCAGCAATGAGGGTTTACGACGCGAGGGTTTATTCTTAAATAACCCTATAGATGATTGGTTATATCTCAGCGCAGTCCCCATTTGCTACACTGGAATCGGTATCAGGAATAGTTGTGCAGGGCTGTACATACCAATGGTCGCGTTGAATTATAGATACCATGAGCCTCCCAATATGCTCCATTTTATCAATGAATGCACTTCCTTCCTTGGATTCATGAAATTAGACTCCGTGTTTGGTTGAGCCCAGCAGATTGCATACGTCACTGTCAAGGGCAGATGTAAATGATTGCAGCCCCTTTCCATGTCTGGGAGGAGAGGATACCAAGCTCTTTCCCATGCACCGCAGGTAATTTATGAGAGGACGGTTTGCGTTTCTGTGTCCTGTGACTTATCATAGTTGTCGCATGCGTGACAATGTAGGATTAGACTACTGCAAAGTGATAGCCAGGCTTGTTTACTATTAAGCCGTCTATTCTGGCAGTTCAGTCCTATTTGTGCAGCGAGCATTGCAGTTTCTCAATAATTATGGGCTTTGATCTTACTCTTTGTACCTCCATCAGCGTCTAACAGTGACTGTCGTAACAGACAGAGCCTTGTATCTTCTAATATTCTCGTAGTCACGAAATAATATCCCAATCACATTTGAGCTCGAACGGACTTCGGCTCAAGGCTACTGGCCGAAAACAGAACCCTCGTCCTCTTGGCAATCTGTGTAAACATTGCTAGAGCTATGATGACCTATACTCGGTCCTTTTCAGTAAGAGCTAAGACACTATTCAAATCATTACTTAGACTAAACGTTTTACGAGAACTTTGTCCTCCATCGAAAGAAGCAGCCGTGCTGGCTAGCTGAACAATCCTCTTCGGTTTGAAGACGAATGAGGATAGGGATCAATCGGGTGAAGAGCGTGAGCTAGCCGAATTGTTGAAATTGAGCACAATTGCATTCAAGAAACCACATCATAGGCGGCATGTGTCTCACAATCCAATACAAAATTTGATTCCAAAGACCTGGAAAATAATCCCGACACGTTGGTTTCCCCGGAAAGCTCTGCCCAGCTCACTAGTCCCACAAGACGCCCACACACCGCCCATGTCTTACTAATGATAAATGCCGACGGAGGCTTTCCGGCTCTACAAGCTGTCGATAGGTAGATATGATGTTGTAATGAGCTAGCCAATTATTCTAAACGTTAAATTTACAGCCACACCAAGTAATCTCTCATTGACAAAAGAAATTGTCCGTCGGGGCTTTCTTTATTGGCTCCTGGGAGGCAGGGACCTAACACACCGGCCTCCGACTAGCTTTCTGATGGCGTGCGGGGAAGTGGGTCTGATCAAGATTGCCTTATCGTGCATCTCAGCCAAACATGGATTGATCGAGTAAAACTCCAGAAGGGTAGCGAGTTACGCCGATCGTAGACTCGGTGCGTATGGAGGCACCCTTAGACTATATCCACCCATGAGATCGAGAATCCGATGCGAGCTCAGTTCCCTGTCAGTGTGTCATTGTTACTTTTTTCCCTCCACCCCCGGTCATCCGTTTCCCTTCCGAAATGGACATCAAGACCTCGAAGCCGGCCACCTCATCGATTCCACCAGAATACGATGAGGATGTCGGCACAGTCGGGCAACTCGGCTATCATGAAGACTATCGCAAAGTCTTCAAGACCGTCGCCAATGTGTCTCTTGTATTAGCGACTGCGTCGTGAGTCCCTGTACTAATGTTCAGAGCCCCATTTGGTCTAACATAGTCAGACCGTTATCCGCAATCATAGTCTCGGCCAATTATCAAACAGTATACAGCGGTTACTTTGGTTTATCTTGGTAAGATATTTCTCTGCTAGCTGGCACTTGTTGGAAGACTGATGGTTATGGTAGGGGGTGGATTATTCCCAGTGTGTTACTCTTTCCTCAAGCTCTTTGCATTGTCGAGCTCGCATCTTCTATGCCCCTCAATGGTGCGTTCTACTGGTTGACAGATGCGCTATCGCCACGATCTTTGTCTCGGCCAATATCATATGTCTTTGGCTGGTTTGCTATGCTAGCTTCCTTTACTAGCATGGCTAGCTTCGCCCACGCAATCGGCTCATCATGCTCAAGAACCGTACCAATGTTGCGGTCTAATTAGCAACCCACTAACGCCGAAGTCATGGGCATCTCCATGGCATTCCTTCTCTTCTGGGCCTTGATGCAACTTATTGGTACGGAAAGACTGACTTGGGTGTTCATGACAAGCAGCAAGTGTACCGAATCTTAACTTCTATCTCAACCTGCTCATGCTTGGACTAGCTACCTTTGTGGGGACTATTTTTGTCATCTTCGTAATTGCATTAGCAGTCACCCATTCAAGACATAACATGCCTTTTACGGATGAGTCCGACGTCTTCGGCCTATATCAAAACTTTTCGGATTGGCAAACCGGTGGGGCACTTCCTTTCTCATGGTTATGTGCAGCATGGACTATCAGTGGCTGGCCAGTTCCCGGATGTATCGCAGAGGAAACAGTAGATGCAACAAGAAACACGCCAAACTCAATCATTTATTCATACTTAGCATCGGCCGGCTTGGGTTTGGCAATATGCCTGATCCTGGCATTGTGTTTTGCCGACATGGAGGGTAGTAACCACTGACCCGGAGAAAAACACTTTAAGCTGACCAGTATTCAGTGGCTTCCCCATTATCACGCTCTTCGTTGAACATTGGGGTATTAACGTTACCGGCGCCTTTCTCATTGCCCGCACGGGCACAGTTGCCGTGGGAAGGCCTGCCTTGTTGCTGAGTTATGCAAGCCAATTGGGTGCTCCCGCTCGAGACGGCAGACTCCCTGCTGCCAACTTCTTCTCGCATATTCACAAACGCACAAACTTACCCTTAGGATCATGCGGTCTCCTTGCTTGTGGAGCTTTGCTCATCCTTCTATTTGGTTTGTCGACTGAAGCGAGAAGCATCATATATTCCCTCGCTGTCATTGCTTTGTTCATCATATATGAGGTACCTATCTTTCTAAGAATTACGGCAGGAAAGCGATTCGTCCCGGGCGCGTTTTCTTTGGGCCGATGGAGTGTCCCTGTTCACTGCTTCACGCCTATGTCAACTTGCTTCTTCGTCATCATTGAGGCTTTTCCTACCACTTCGAAATGGACTGCAACTACCTTTAATTACAACTGGGTTGTTGCTATAGGCGTCTGTCTACCTTGCACTGTTGCATGGGTTAGTGTTGGAAGAAAAACTTATCAGGGTCCTAACCTACAGACTCTTGATGAGAGAATTATTACATCTGGTCTCTCAAGTAACAAGACAGCACATGTAAATCAAACTAAAGCCGTCGCATCCGATTCAAGGTTGGTTTCTTTTCGAATCGCTTCGGGTCATTGTCGGGGTGGGTTGCAACAGGTGTTATCCAGAAGTACAGACCTTTAAAAGGTATGTTAAAACAGAGCCGTTTGTCAATTTTCGGCAATGCGAGGTATAATTTAGAAAATGCAAATATTCAATGTTGATTTTATCATGATCTGGTCAGTATATACAGCCAATTGCAGACGAGCCAACACCATGATTTGGGTGCTCCCACCCGTTAAAAGAACCAGATCTTTAGGCGTCTGACATAATCAGCAGCCGCAGCACCACAACTGCCATAATGAACATATTATACCTATGTAGCAAACTTCTTAGACGTTGGTAAACTGCGCACCAAAGTCGATGTAATAGAATCCTGCAGGGGCGCTGGTGGGAGCTGTAAAGGTATTGATCGCAGCACTGTTGACGATCTGTTGTCCTGTGGGGCTGGTCAGCCGCACCGCAACCGGGACATTGAATGGCCCACTGTTGCTTGGGATTGTCCAAGCGCCGTATCTCTCCTGTGGTCGGCTGGAAGTGTAGTTGGGATCATGGATGAGAGCAACCCATTGGTCGGAGCCTGCACCCTTGACTTCAATTTTGGTGACGCTGCCAGGTCCGTTCGTGTTTACCGCGGTGAGTGCAAAGTAATAGGGCCCGCCGCCGTCACGTAGCCAGAGATAGACATTGCCCGGCTTGGGGCAAGGAACACGTTTGTAGCGAGTAGGAATCACGCCTGCACTAAGGCTACCATTGCCTTGCAGTCGACCCATCGCAATGTCGGATAGGTCGAGGTGGATACTATCTGATGGTAGAGGGCACCCGTATTTGAAATTAATTTCACCACAGTGATCAGCTCCTGGACCGCCTACAGTTTTACCATTAGACTCGTAAATATATGGAGAGGATTTAGATGCAAAAATACTTACAGCACCATTTGGAATTGGCATTGCATGGACAGCTATCCACGACTTCGAGAATAATTGGATCCGTATATCCGTCCTCACCAGCTGCATAATCGGTACCGTCCGCTTTTGTGCGAACTAGTTCGAAACATTCGCCACAAGACAAGTAGTTATCCCTGTCACCAACTAAGGATGACCAAAACTATTTCTTGTCAGCTCAAATAAAAATACGGTGTTGTCGGAAACCACTAACTTGCGTGTAGTAGTCACCATTGGGTGCAGCAAAGTTGCCTCGCAAGGTGCTGCCTGTGGGGTCTTGGCACAAGGTCGGATATGCCTTGCAAAATGCATCGCAAGTGCTTCCTAGCATCGGGTCTGTCCAACTGGCCGATGAGCTGCCTTTCGTGCAAAGCCCATACAAGCCGAAGCCGCAGGCCCCGCCGCTGGTTAAGCCAAAATGAGTCGAACGCTGCGAAAGTTACTATTGAGAAATACACACAGTTGAGAAGGATTCTCACGCTATAGTGCCATTCCTCATCGCTAGAAACATGGTGGACTTCGTCGTACATGGTTCCAGATTTGCAATCGGCAGATGGTGGCGTCACGCAAGAGCCAGTGCAGCTTGAACTACAGCTCTCGGACGTGTTTAGATTGGAGCAGTATTGAGGACAACACACGTTGTCGACAAGCGACCAGGAGCCACATGTACTACCATCGACGCTTGGATAAGCCGATTGAGAATGAGCTGCTACCACTGTGGTATCGGTGGTGGTGTAAATTAATGCGCTAGATGTAGTGATAGTAGTAATGGTGCTCGTGCTGGGGTTAGAACCCATCGATGAAGTCGACGCAGCGGAATTCTGGGAACATCATCAGGCCTTATAAGCTACAGGGCAGCGCTAGAGACGTGAACATACTCCAGAACCAGGAACACATTGATAGTAGTAATCATTGGTATAGACGCAACTCGATCCGGATGCGCAGCAAGTTGCCCCCGTCCAACCAAGCCCTCCGCACTGAGCCCTATACAGCATTAGTGTTGACTTGCAAGCTGGTGAGCATGGCTCTTCTCCTTACCATTGCACCGCGCACGACTGTTGTATCGAGATATCAACAAGGTCCAGAAAGGCAATGGTGATAATCAGTGATTTATGCATGGTAATCTTTCTCTGAGACATAGCGAATTGATCATGGGTCTAAGCCATTGATTGAAACGTCATCTAAGGACACTGCCCAATATTTATATCGTGAGCAGGTGTATGAGCAGTATCATTGGTATCAAAATAAACGGCTCTTTTACTTCCCAAACCAGCGTAGGGGGCGGCATTTAGGGCTAATACCCGAAAGAGGTTGGGATTATTCCGTTTGTTAAGCCCGGGATGACAACACCTCTTTGGTAACGAAGCAATTTGGTAGAGAGTTTGATGCTGGGAATAACACCACAATTGTATAGGTTTTCGGGCTCAGCGGCGTCGGCTATGGGCTCTATGGCATTTCAACACCTGTTGGTCAGACATGAATGTTGCAACTTGTATGATTTGGTTGGTTCGCCTGGTCGTAGCGAGTCAACCGCATCATGCGAGAATCATCTGAGCATCGGAATGCGGGCCGACATTTCCGGCCATCCATTCTGTGTGCGCGATTGTAAAAAGTACCGGACAAATACAGTGTAACGTTTGGTCCATATCCATCCATCGGGAATATTCATTTAATGTGGAAATTCCTCTGGGTATGGCAAGAAGCTGAATAATGGAAGCTATCGTGGCCGAATGCGGACATCCAAACAACCTCCGAAGGATTTCTTTTTGGGCCTAGCACTACCCATTTAGGGCTGAGTTCCGTGCACTTCCGAAATGGCTATTTCACTTAACTGGCATGATTTCCTTTGCTGCGACGATTTCGGGGCATACGGCCAAGCCTTCCGATTTATGACTCGTCTTATGCCGTGCATCGCTCAGATAAATTGGGTACACAATGATTTCCAAAATATCATTCACTGCCCTTGTGCGCTTTTCTCCGCATAACTCGCCTCACACGACCGCGCTCTGTTATAACCCAGGTATAAGATGCCCCGAAAAGCCATGGTCTCTTCCGTGCCATCCAATAACTCAAATCATGTTTAAACTGGTACTGTAGGTTAGCCTGTTCCTGCTTGATGGACGATTTACACAGAGATCGAATTATCTTAAGAAATAGGCTTCATAGCCCAAGCTCAGCATGAGCCGAAATAAAATTGCGCTTTGAATGTCCAGAGGCTACTCCGAGGGGTGGAGGCATATTTTCTCCTGGTGAAGTTGATTTTTTACGTAGTTCAATCACGTCCGTACCAAAGATCGCGACATAGCGCCAAAATTGAATTAGCCCCTACCTCCTTTATGTTGATCAACAAGGTAATAGCGAGTCCTGGCTAATTGGTGGTCTATCGTATTGAGGTAATTGAAAAATTCAAATTTACTATCATCAAAAGTTTCAAAGATGCCGGCACTGAGGGCGCATGACAAAAAGGGCTGTCAGTGTATGCAGTGTTTGTTTTTCACTGCCTCATTGTCTACCTATTGACGCCTCTGGCTTCTAGCATCTCAACAATATCACCGAAACCCCTCGTCTTGGCAGTCGCAAAACAGGTGATACCAGCCCTATCCTGTGACTTTGGGTCAGCACCTCGAGCTAAAAGAATATCTACAGATCCTTTTTGGCCCTTTCTGCAAGCTCGATATAAGGGGGATCCGACTGAGTCGGCCGGTTCATCCCAATCTTGCCACCAATGATGCTTCTCCTCAATATCGAGACCATAATCAAGAAGAAGAGTTAGTGCTTCCGTGTTTCCGACTTCCGCAGCAGCCGTAACAGCGCCACAGAGGGTGAATGGAGTAGCTTTATACTCAAGCATGAGCTTGAGAAAGTCCAGTGACGTTGACTCTCCGGCCACAACCCCGCATGCAGGGGATAACGAATAAGCCGACTGGTGGGCGTTTGGGCCATGCCTTTACGCAATTAGTACAACATTCGCAAGGCTCATATGGAAGTTCACTGTCAAGAGTGTCTTACCCATGTTCGAGAAGCCACTTTCCCCTTTCAACGTCGGCAGCAGCAGCCGCAGCCGCAAACAGGCTGCCTACAGTGTCGTTCCAGTGTGCATTGGGATCAAACCCATGATCCACGAGTGTCTGAAGAGTCTCTATAGAGCGGCTGCAGCAAACCTTCAAGAAAAACTGGCTGTTGTGTGATGACGCTGGAGGACTGAACCCTTGCTTAAAGCTCCACTGTAATATGTTGGGCTGATCACTGGAAATAGCTGTACATGCAATGTCATGTACTACTAGTTCTTCATCTTTTATTTGCTCAGGAAAGGTAGGCAGCGATCCCGGTTGGACGTATGTTGAAGGCCATAGTTCTTGAAGGATTTCCAGATCGCCAGATGCAGCCGCCTGGCATAATTGCTCGCGCGGGCTGGAATCTTTGCCTTCTGTTGTGACGGTCATGGCGGTTAATTATGTAGCAAGATTGGGCGCAAGCGGAAGCCCGATAGGCTGAAGATTAAATAGGGAAGTCGTTCTGATGATACAACGGATGCGAGTGACTCAGAGATAATGAGTGCGGGGTTGCACACCGACGACAAGCGAGCACGTGGTGAGTGAATATATAGGACCGATACGAAAACAAAACGGCAAAGAAAGTGGCACAGTGCAGCTATGTCTCAGCTACTCAGCTTACCGCAGCCTCTTCGGAATAATGGTTTCTGAATTCGGATAGGCAGCTGACCGCTGCCCGCTCAAAAAGAGCTAGTTCGTGCCACTCCCTCTCCCCTTCAACACGACTCGGGCACCTCCATTAGGACAGTGTAAGCATGTCCAAAAGCGCCACAACACAATCTTGGCTTAATCTTCGGAGCTGAAATACCAGCTCATTATCGTCATGTGCTACAAAACTCCCACACTTTTCGCCTAAAGCGGCAAGCGTCGCCTCATTGGAATGTATTCTGGCGGTTTGAAGTAAGCGGAATCAAATTTGTGGTGCATCTGTCAATAAACCCGTTCGTGAGTTTGTTGCGCGCTTATTCTATCACGAGGTTATGGGAGGTGATGGAACAGGCTGGGAGGTTGACAAGCTATTGGCTTTATTGCAAAGGTGTACGCAAGGTATTGTTATAAATATCGCAGATGATTTCGACCATCATCCTCGCCATTCTTTCATAGCTTAAAGACGCCGCAGACCAAACATTTATCAGAAAAGACGTTTCAGGTCCGCCTCCACTGTGCGTGCAAAGCGAAAACATGCGCCTTGCAGCCAAATCCACATACTTATTCCTTGTGGGAATTGCCCCATTTCTCCTCATATGCCTGCTCTTCCAAGCACGTGGTGTCTCAGCGGCGCCTGTGCTTTTGGACAACAACTCATTTGAGGACATCCATGTCTTCACTAAGCCCAGTCTCCCCACCTCCCGCAGTGAGGTAGAGGGTTGGATCAATGATAATCCTTTCAAGAAGAAAAAGAAAGAAGGGTTTTTCTTCACCGGATTTGACTCAGTTGTTGGTCAGATTGATGCAAGGGAGGCCTGGAGGAAATCCAAAGAAAAGGCTAGAAGCCAAGATCTTGTTACCATCGATGATGTTTGGGCTCCCAAGCTCAAAGGGAACGTTTTCGATTTGGGCTTTTGGGCTGATGAGCAAGACGCAGCAACAAAAATCCTGAAGTTCGACCAGTGGACCAAATGGGCCTCGAGTGTTTACTCGGAGCATGCAGCAATGCATAGCCCTAATAGCAAGGTGTGGCTTCTGATGCCAAGGGCCGCTAATAAAAAGGCACTGGTAACTAGCGTCTTTACCGCGGAAGAGTTTCCGAAACTGAAGGATAAGGGCTGTACCATTCAGTTTTGGGAATGGCCTGACGTAAAACAGGACATTCCGGATAAACCTAATCAGCCTGAGACTTGGTGGAAGAGTGGTGATGCGAATCCGGCTACTCGATCTGTAACTATACAAGAGACGATGTTTGGACAGAATGACCTGTAGAACTGTTATAGCCTAGCCTGTGCCTGGCCGTTTAATTTATAGCTTTTATTGTAATAGCTTTGTGGTATAAACTTTTCACTATTTCATTCGCCCTCAGGGGCCAGTGACGGCGGATTTTGGTAGACTCCCCGAATCCATTTGATACTTGATGCAAGCTTAGCTCATGTGCCACAATAGCCAATAGCTTCCCATCCTGCTTTACAAGCCTACCAATGGCCATGATATGCAAATGTTGCCAATGTCTACATGTTGTATAATTTATGTTATTGATGAATATTATGTTAAGGCAGTGTAAGTTAGATAAACTAGTAGTATAATTAATATCATTCAAGTGTTTAATATTTTGAGAATTTTAGGAAGATATGGTAAGATTAATACTAGAATGAGAATAGTTCAATGATCCGCAAGAACTCATGACTTTCATTTATAAGAAAGTATGACCTCAGTCACCAGTTTCATCAAAAGAATTAGCCATTAAAATAAACTCAAGGTAACAGGCGTGGTATCTAGACTCTTTCTTTGACCAGACCTCCCCGCGTACAGGTTAAAACTGTCGATGATGATATCATATCATGAGTAAAATAAAACCTGGCGGCAATTCAAGTACTCCGAATTTGTATCTATAATTCTTGTTTCCTGACACTAAGTACACCTTTCCCCAGCTCTTATATGGCGCAGCTCTACATCTTCCATATCACCTGGAGCTTGTCTTTGCTTCTCTTGGATAATCATGTGTAGCTCTCCACTGTCTCCAGCCTTCCTCACCGCTACCACCTTCTTCCAGGTTTGAGCGCTTGCAACACCCCCTCCAACATTAGTAAGCACTTCCGGGGACTGCAATGCGAGAGCCAGCATCTGTCCAAAACTTCCCCAGCTCAAACCTCGCCAGGGGTCTCGAGAGCATGTGATGACGGCCATGTGTGTGAATGCAAGGCAAGCATGGAGAAGCAATACAACGAATGCCATTATAAGGGTGATGCTGTTCTGAAATGCATAAGCATACGCATATCTGTAATACCTCAATTTGAGAATAGTGTCTTCAGCAGTTGGTGGCGGGTTTTGAGCAGTGTTTTTCTGGTCTCGACTGTAAGGTTTTGGCGGGTTTGTGTGTGCCAGGATATCCGCTAGTGAGGTGGAAAGCAAATCTTGATAACAACGGGAAGGGTTTGTGTAATTGTGACAGTAAGGCATCACTTCTTTGTAGACTGGATTCAAGAATTCGCTGGTAGAACCATGATCCTTGATGCCAACCGAACGTAACCACCCATTGTTGATGTCAATAATCCCATCATCCCACGTAGAAATGTTCAGATATTTATAAACCAAAATGGGGGAAAAGTTAATACCCAGTTGAATGTCAGATACAGGATAACCAGTCAGCCACGTGTCAGCCTCGAGCCAGCGGGCTTGGGCCAGGCAGAGAACAAGCGTGTTCTTGGTCTTGTTTTGGAACGGGTAACCATCCGCAACCACCCTGGGGAACATGATCGCAGTGCTTACTGGAGTCGGGATTTGGTTTCGAATTTCCTGAATGTCTGGGAATATCGGTAGTAATTCGCTGGCATTACTTCCGGCTTGTGGAAAATACATGGTTCCGTTTCCAATCGTCACAGTCGAGCGTTTAAAAAGGTGATCCCAAAATTCAAACGTTGTGGATGAAACCGGTTCGAAACCAAAGTCCGAGTCCGATTCAGCACACCCAACAGCTACGAAAGGGTGTTTGAACCTTTCTCCCTCGCCTGGCCCATTTTGCTCGAACGTTACTAAAAGGTGATCGTCAATGTAACTGAAACCCACGCCTATCAGTGCAGAAACCCCACTTAGAAATCTCATAGGGGATAGTGCATAAGTGGTATGTCCTTCATCAACACTGGACCAAACTGAAGTCGGCGGTTTTAACTGATTTCTGTAAGCTTGACCCAGATCCGAGGAAATACTAAATGTCGTGTTTCTGATTATGTCTTCACCGGAACCAACAGCTTTCATCAGGCCTTTAAATTGCCCGAGCATCCCCGTCCCATCGCGCCCAATCCAAGCGGGGGTATCGAAATTCATATCCTCGCTTGAACCTGGGCATAATTCCATTGAGATAGCGTTTTCGGAATCCAGCCTGTAGTGATACGGGTTCTCGGCAAGGTAGTAGCCTTGCATATACTTGTCCTGGAACTCCCACCATCCTTGGCGCGGAATCATGACCATGGCAGAAAAGGGACTGGATCCCAAAGCAAGAAGCGTGACGAGGACAATGGTGGCGCCAGTCATAGAATGGAATCGGCGATTGTGAGAGGGGTTAATGAAAGCGGCCCAAAATTCCCAGCTAGTGAGATATTGTACAGGCATGCCGAGCTGATATACTGAGGTGAGAAAGCCAAGCGCTACTCCGTCATCTCCAAGAAGTCCATACTGATCAGCCAGAGACATTAAGATGAGCGATTCGTGTGCCTTGGAGGCAAATAGAAGAGCACTCAACTCGTTGTTTGTAGGATGGGGATTTCGCCATACAATTCCGCAAGCATGTATAACCAGCAGTGCTATTGTGATTGCGATGGCGGGCAAGTGGAACAAGACCAAGTGCAGCAGGGCAGAACTCCTACTATCGTTGGAAACTTGTTTAGGCTTTTCGTCCTGGTTCAGAGTTCTGAATCGAGCTTTGATGGAGGCACGGACATGAGCAGGAAATGCGATGACACTGCCGAGAACTGAATTATGCATCGAGTTTGGAGATGTCACTGAACCGATATTTGATATTGAATGCCTTGAAGCCTCCGCGTCGTTTTCGGCAGCATTTCCCGATTTTTGCGGTAGTGTGCACTCAGATGATGAACAGAGGAGGTGAGTCGCGTCATTCTGATTATCCTGCGATGTGAGTTGCTGATTGCCTAACATGATAGTTTTTGGCATGAATACAGTCCTTCTGCTCGCAATGTGGATGACCTTCAAGCTATGAGTTAGTGGTGAGGTCTACTTCATGAGGCTCTCGACTAGCATATAAAACGAACCTTTCCTTAGCCTCAAGACTTGTGACTGAAATTTCGGGTCTAGTGAAAGAAATCGTTCAAGAAAAAGCAGACTTGAAAATAAGACAATAGGCAGGAGAAATTCAGGGGTTGCATCTGTCGATGTGGGTGTGGTGCCTTGCATGATTCTAAGCACAATTGGCGACTTCATTCTCGCTCACGCCATTCAGCTGAATGTACATCGTTTCCCCGTTTCGCTAAATGTGGGGATTTATGTGAGACCCGTCCATGTGCAACTAGGTTGTTTGACAAAGCATCATTGAGCTACTACTCTGGGTCTAGCTCGCGGGAAATTACACCCAATTCGGGGTGTTGTGGATCCCGGCTGAAGAACCCTTGTGCTGCGTGCGCGACCTGGCAGGGGCTTTTCAGCCTTGCTCTTAAGCTTAATCAACTGTGATTTACGACTGCGGCCTACCTCACCGACTGCGCCGGTCTCCACCAAGGTGAAACGCGTGAGGCAGAGCAAGGCGGAATGAATGAAAGGAAGAGCTAAAAATAAGGAAGAGGAGACTTTTTTTGACTTAGCTATTGTCACATGGCACAAACGGAGCTGAGTAAGCGCAAACGAGGCAATCCTAAAACCTCCCTATTCACAATAAAATAGGGCTCTTTCAAACTCACCTTCCAAAGCTTGATGTGACCGAAAACGCGCCTTGCAATAAAGACCAAGTTCAAGCTCGTTGAAAGAGATATAATTATAACACTCATCACGAGAACCCTTTTAGGAACCCACACAGGGCCAAACTTAGAACTCTCCACCATTTAATTCACCCTCAGGAGCCAATCACGGCGAATTTTGGTAGACGTCTTGAATTATTTTAGCATTTCGTAAGCTTGGCTCGTGTTCCATGATAACCAACAGCCACCAGCTTCCCATCTCGCTTCACAAACCCGCCATTGACCATGACATACAAATATCGCCAATGCCTGCATGTAGTATAATTTCTGGTATTCGAGCAACACACATAAGCAACGCTGGGGATTTGGTCTCATTCCATACATGAAATCTGCTTTGGAAACCTCTTGGAATGACTCCAAGCTTGGGACGTGGCAGTGCAAGACTATCAGCGCGTGCCGCCCGTGTAAAGGCTTGGGCGATGCTGATGGGGTTATTTGTGGAAACTTCTCCGTCTAGAAGAAACGCTCATAAAAATAATACCGTGCAAACTGTAACCGGATCCGAGCCTGGGTCAAGGCGTCCTTCGAGTAGGTAACATGCGTGTTGACTCCAAACCAATTTTGGAGCTGGCTTTTTTTACAATGAACCCTTCTAGATGAATGAAAAACATGATTGTTCCCAGCAAATGAATTAAAATGTAGAGGGTGGCTGTTTCTCTGTTGTGAACTAAGCACAGCTGACACCTAGAATTATTTTTACAGGAGACCCTGTTAGAAGCACAGGATGTTCTTAGTTTAATTCCAAACTGACTCCGTTTTACATGCTCAGCTAGGGGATTGTATGGTGTTTCAAGCTCCTTATAGCACGATTGAATGCTGAGTACGCAAGCTTACTTGAGCTGGGGAACTGGCTGCAGAACGTTTAATTTTTAAAAAGATTATCGAAAAATCTATGAAGCGATGCTATAAAAAAGGCTTAACACAATCAATCCATGTTTCTATGCTTTTAAGCATGCATGCCCATTTATTCCACATAAATAGCGTTACTCTTGTTCAACCTCCCTCGAAGAAGAGACAGTCTCTGATTCGCCCGAGTTCGACTTGAAAGTAACTGTGAGATCTTCATTGATTACAATCTCGGTGAGCTCATCCTCGTCCTCCGACCTCAGGATGTGCTGCTTAAAGCCATCCGTGGAGGCGTCATTCGTCAGCTGTTTGGTCGCAAGTTTGGCGACCCGCTTGGCGGCTTGACGAGCGGCAACAGCACCTGGCCCCGTCCAACTGGTGGAAAGACCAGCAATAGCGCCTGCGGCAGCACCCACTGCTGTGGGCGCAACCTTCTCCAAGGCATCAATGATGTTGCGGAAGTTCTCTGGGTCTGTGAAGTGTTGCCTGGTCATCTCAGGGTTGAACCAAGTGACGACCCACCAGTCGCGCCCGGTTGTAAAGGCACCCGTGTTGTACTCGGCCTCCATTGGGTCGTCGGCGAGCTCGCCCGGGGTGATAATTCCCCACTGGCCTTCATTGGTGTAATTGTCACTGTACTTGTGAACAATACTGACTGCCACGATGGCGTTGTTGGTGTTGTTGCGAACAGACACTTTGGCGGTGCGCTTGGTCATGGTTGCTAGTTGTAAGGTGTAAAGAGTGCGAGAGGTGCAGAAGGTGTATAGATTGGAGGGCTTGAGGTATATTTTGATGGGGCTTGAGCGAGGTGAAATGTGTTGGTAATGGTAGGGAGAAACAACACAGAATGAGCACTACAGCTACATTTTATCATTTTCCTCTCCTTTCGCAAAAAGCTCTCCAGATCTATTCATCAGAATATTTACAACTGATGCCTTGCGAAGGGCTGAAAATTTAGAGTCAGCGGGGTTCAGGTTGCTGTGAGGCGCAGGGACAATATTAAGCGATGTGGGTGTTCGCCGACACTTTGGCCAATTGATTGGTTCCTCGCT
This sequence comes from Calonectria pauciramosa, assembly GCA_017140785.1. NCBI lineage: Eukaryota > Fungi > Ascomycota > Sordariomycetes > Hypocreales > Nectriaceae > Calonectria > Calonectria pauciramosa. The sequence goes on along the minus strand of JAACIZ010000001.1, from coordinate 16,662 downwards.
TCCGCTTTGGGGCTTGAGTGGTGGACTCGAGTAAGCGGCAATAGCGTCCACCCAGATTGAAAGCTGACTGGCTTCGGAGGGGCCGATGCAGTTCTTGGCGCTCCGGGGAACATGAACCAGTCAAATAATTCAGCCATGAGGGAACGCGAGGGGATTTTATAACGCATTATTTATTGGCGGTCACTCAATGAATCCAAGCGAAAATATTTCGAACCCGCCCCACTCAAACTGGCGTTAGTCACAACCAAGATGTGGCAACTTCTGCAGTGATCCAAAGGCATATAATGGACTTTGATGGTGATCTTGTTGCTTGACTCAATTTTGAGCGTTCAAAAAGTTGTAGGCACTTGATTAGTGAATGCATTGTATAATATCTCCTCTCAAGAGTGACAATTAAATGGAAGGTGAACGGATGTAGAGTAGGTCAGTTCTCGCGCTGACGTTGATCTGAGCTTTCAACCAACCGTGTACAAAGCTAAACGCGAAGGTGAGGATACAATCGCCCCAAGTAGCTTCTGCCAGGCCCGGCAGAAACAACAATTAGGCGTCTCGTAAAAATAAAATGGTGGGCATACAGAGCCACCAACACTTTCCTCTCTGATCGTATTAAGTAATAAAGATTCCTACATTAACCAATCTTAAAGGAACTCTAGTAGAGTTCCTTTTCTGGCCCCACCAAAACCTACTTTAACCTATGTAGAGTTCCTTTTCTCCGACAAGGATAGAGTTCGTTTTTTTTTACCCAATTAAATATTACCTATATATTATATAAGCATATACTAAATAACCCTACTATAGAGTATTATATAATACTAATTAAGTACTATTTTAGAATTATAATTCAATAAATATAATAAAAAATATAATTATAATTCTAAAAAACTATTATACTATATCTCCACTAATACAACTAAAAATAAAATTCTAATTTTAAAGAGCTATTAATTAACTTTACTAGAATTTTATTTTCCTAATAAGAATAAATATTATCTAATTATTATATTATAATACTTAATTAAATTAATATAATTACTTTACTTTACTTTTACAATAATATATATTATAAAATATATAATAAAACAAAAAAAAAAAAAAAATAAAAAATAAAACCTCTTATTTTTTAAAATACTTATATAATATTATACTAAAATAGATCTATTTACCTATTTTTACTAATATTATATTATTATATATAAAGAATATAGTTTTACTTATATATTTAATAAAATATTAAATTACTTATAAAAGTAATATTATATTATCTTTAAAAATAAATAACTAAAAATTAATATATAAATCCAAGGCCTATTATCTATTATTCACAATTAAGCTATTCTATTAAATTTTAAGTTTCTACCTCTAAATTCTAATCTAATCTTATTTTTAAATCCCCCTTAGTTAAATAAATTTAAGTACTATAAGTATTCTTATATTACTTATTATATTAAAAAAATAAAAGCCTATTATTAAAATAAATATAACTAGCAAAACCTAATTAGCTAAGGTAAGCTAAGAAAAAAAATACTTAAGGAACCTATTAATAAGCTATTATAAAAAATCAAAATTTAATATTAAAAATTCTTTATATTAAAGGCAATAAATAGCTAATTTAAAATAAAGCCTAGGTACTATTCGGCAGGAATTCTGCCAGAATTCCCCTTAGGGTTATATATAAATTTTTGGGTGTAGTCTATATATTATATAGATTTCCTTTTATACTAAATTCCATATTTTAATTAGTACTTAGGGTTATTTAAGGTTATTTAGGGTTATATATTTAGGGTTATTTAGGATTAATAATTCTAAGTAAAAATAATAAAATATAAATAATAAAAAATAATTAAGAATTAAATAATATAAATAAGTACTTAAATATATATTTATTTTATTTTATATTATAAAATATAATATAATTATTACTAAAAAGTAAATAATTATAGTTAAAGTATAAGCCTTATCTAGTTAATTACTAGGTATATTGCTTTTATAAAGCTTAATATAATATAATAATATATATTATTATAAAATAAATAATATTAATTAAGTACTTTTTTAGAATTATAATTTAATTAATATAATAAAAAGCAAAATTATAATTCTAAAAAACTACTATTATAACTAAATATAAAATAGTTAATAAAATAAATAATTATATATATATTAATAAAATATACTAATTAGCTATCTATAGGCTTTATACTACTACTATCTAACCATAAATAAATATTAAATAATATTTTTAGAGCTAATATTACTTTATAAGGCAAATACTTTATAATATTATAAATTACTTTAGAGTAAAAGAGCTAAGTGATTTACTTTTTTTTAAAAATCTAATAAATAATTTTAAGGCTATTAATCTATTTAAAGTACTTTATAGTTATAACTATATAAGCTATTAATTCTTAATAATAGCCTATAAAATAATTATATAATATTAACAAAGTATAGAATATAATAATAGCTAAGGGCATAGCCTATTGCTAATATAAATGCAAATAAGGCTTTAATTATTATAACCTATGCATACCTGGGGCGGTGATATGAGGTAGAATGCTTAGTTATAATCTAAAATATAAAAGGTAAAGATCTACCTTAGCACATTAACTAATCCTATATACTTACCTTATACTAATAATTATTATAATTATTAGTAATTATAAAGGTAATTACTATGATTATTTAATTACTAAAATGTAAACTATATAATTATATATAATAGTTTAGTAATATATAGATGGATTAGCTATACTGTAAGGAATGGTCTAATTAGCTTTTAATATAACTTAATTATATTAATTACCGATTGATACATTACCAAATATAATATTTTTTTTATGATTTATATAATATTACTTAAAAACTACTATATGCTCTATATTCCTTTATTAATATAAATTTTTTACTCTAATTAGTTTATTATAATTAGGAATTAATTAGAATATTATATATTAAAAGCTTTTATTTAGTAGAATTATTTATATTAATTATTAAGTAATATTTTATAATAGCTCTTATAATCTTATCTTTCTTATTTAAATTTACTTTGGCTATTACTAAAAAAAAAGGATCTAAGATCCCTAATAAAGATAAAGATATTACTATAGAGAAGATAAAAAAGTTTAGTAATAAAAATAATAATAAAGATAAAGGAGATAATAAAAAAGAATAAAATATTATTAACTTTAAATATAAAAATAAATAATTTATAAATATTATTAATTATATAGTAAAATAACTTAAAACCCTATAATAATAAATACTTTAGAATATTAAATTATAATAATTCTATACTATTATTAATACTTTAGAAGAAAAATAGATTAAATTAGCCCAGACTTATAAAAAATACCTAGAAGACCTTAGAAGCTTTATTATTAAAACTAAGGATTCTAGAGAAATTATTAAATCTAAAGAATCTTAATTATAAAAAGAAAACTTTAATAATCTTTAAAAATAATTAATCTAGATTAAAAATTATTAAGCTATATATTTATTAATCTTTATAGGCTATAAATAATTAAAAGTTTAATATACTATAGGAAAATTAGAAGAAAAACCTATAAGATCTATAAAGAAGTAGTTTAAGAACTATATTATTATTCCCTAGGACTAAATTAACTTAATAATCTAATATTTATTTAATAATTTTAATAATTTTAAGAAAAAACTTATAGAATAATATAATATAATTAATAAAAAATAAGTAATACTATAAGCCTTTAAGAAACTCACTTAGAAGAGATTATGTGCTAACTTTCTTACTAATTTTAAATACTATACCACAAAATTATATTAAATAAAAAATATCCTAATTAATAAATTCTATAAATAATTTAAAGAACCTATCTAGAATAAAATATACTAATTCCTTAAACTCTTAACCAAATTTAATAAATATATAGCCTATACTATTAAAGTTAATAATAAATAATTTAAATAATAATAATAAAAAAATAATAGACATAAAACTATCCTAAATATTAATATAAAATAATAATATAAACCTATTACCTATAGTATATACCTAAGATCTATAAAATTAGGGATTACCTAGAAATAAGATTTCTTTAATATTATCTATTATAATTATAAAAAGAAAAAGTATTTTAATTATAATTACTAAAGACTATAAATTAACTAATAGTTTTAATCTATACTAGAAGATAAAATATTAGGTATAATTATTTAATAATCTAAGGATACTCTAAATTACCTAGTATAATTGGAAATATAGGATTCTAAATAGTAATTTATACCTAAAAAGAAATCCTATATAAATATAAGATATATTTTTGCTATAATTTATAAAAGTAATCTAAGGCTAAGTAGTATATTCTTTATACCTAAATAAAAATAAGACTAATATATTATTTAATCCTATTATCAATAAAAATTAAATATGCCTTATATTTATCTATAGGACCTAAAAAGAGCCCAAAAAATAAGACTCCTAGTGGATTATAATAATATAAATATTAATAATATTCTTAAAGAATAGTAGGAAATCTTTATCTAAGATAAAAATAGTATTTTATAATGGAATATAAAGGAAAAAATATATAATGAAAAATTATAATAAAATATAAGCCTAAGTAAGAATATTTATATTTTAGTCTACTAGTAAATATAAAGAATATAGCTAAAGCTAATTTAATTTAATATAGATAATAAAAGGCTAGCTTGGGATCACCTAGAATATAGTAATCTAATGTAGTTTTACTATTTTAGCCATAACTATAAAATATACTTATAGAAAAAAGAAAATAATAAATATTTTCCTATTAAAATAAAAAATATTTTATTAAAATCTACCTATAATTATTATTATAAGGATTATCTTATTATAGCTTAAAAAGGAGAATATAATAATATTATTATTATTTCCCTATTAAAAGATATATTAGATTGTAAAGATAAAGACTAGTAAGATTACCTAGACCTTAATTATAATATCTATAATTTACAAAAAGCACAAAATTAATATTAACTTATTAAGTTTTTATTAAAAAACTTATAAAGCCTTCTATAGAACTAGAGCTATAGGAGCAATATAAATAAAAGCTTATAAAGTTACCAAAAGAACTTCCCTAAAAGCCTCTATATATAACTACTTTTATTATAAAGAAATAATTAAAACTAGAAATCTAAATTAAAGGAGTATAGTATATTATATTAGTAAATAGTAAAGCCAAACTTAACTATATTAACCCTTAGATAGTTAATAAATTAAAGCTATTATAGAAAACAAAAATTAATCCTTATACTATATATAATCTTAAAAAAATAATATTTAAATATAATAATAGTATTATAAATAAAGAGATTGATTATTTTAAAGTCTTTATTTGTAGAAAAAATAGAGGGATTAATTTCAATATTATAGATACTAGAAGCTATAATATTATTTTGGGATATCTATAGCTATATTAATATAATCTTAATATTTGCTAGTATATTAGCTAGGTATAAGTATTCCCTAAGTATAATATAATTAATAATATTTCCAATAATAAGAGATCTTATACTCTTAATCCTAACTAGGCAAAAAGATAGTATAATAATACAATAGATACTTTACTACCTAAAGGAATATTATATAAGTATAAAAATAATTAAAAGTAATAATAGCAAAAAATAATAGCCTATATATATATATAATTCTAATAACTTAATACTAACCTTAAGAAAATGAAGGCAATAATAGCAAAAAACCAACTAAAGAATATACTATTTAAATACTAGATCTATAAATAACTATTTGCTAAAAAACTCAAAATAAAATTATTTAAATTTAGTTAGTAGAATTATAAGATTATACTAAAAGAAAGAATTAATACCTGGTTTTACCCTATCTATAATCTTAATTAAGTATAATTTAATACCCTAAAGGAATATATTAAAGATATATTTAAGAAAGAATATATTTATATTTTAAATTTTAAAGTTAGCTATTTTATTATATTTATCCTAAAAAAAAATAAAAAATTATAATTTATTATAGATTATTAATAACTTAATAAAAATATAATTAAAGACCAAACTCTTTTACCCTTAATTAATAAAATAAAGAATTAATTACATAGTATAAATATCTTCACTATATTAAATCTAAAAAAAGCCTATAATCTAATTTATATTAAAGAAAAATATAAATAAAAAACTACTTTTTAAATTAAATTTAGATTATTTAAATACCTTATTATATCTTTTAAACTTATAAATATCCCTATATTATTCTAATAAATAATTAATAATATCCTTTGTAAGTACCTTAATATTTTTATTATTTGCTATATAAATAATATCCTAATCTTTTCCAAGAATAAAAAAAAATATAAAGAATATATCTATAAGATCTTAAAAATATTCTAGGATAATAAACTTCTTATTAAATCTAAGAAAAATAAGTTCTATACTATAAAAATTAAATTCTTAGACTATATTATCTTACCTAATAAAATTTATATAAATTCTAAGAAAATTACTATTATTAAAGATTAAGAATTCCCTAGAAATATAAAAAAAGTATAAGTCTTTCTAGGATTTATAAATTATTATTAAAGATTTATTTAAAACTTTAGTAAAATTATTATACCCCTTATAAAACTTACTAAAAAGAGAAAAATCTTTATTTTTGAAAATAAAGCTAAAAAAGCCTTTAAAGCTATATAAGATGCAATTATTATAGAACCTATATTAGCTATATTTAACCTAGAATAATTAATTAAGCTAAAGATTAATTTTTTAGATTTTGCCTTTGGTACTTAGATTAAACAAAAAAATAAAAATAGCCTATTATATTTAATTACCTTTTATTCCTATAAATTAAATAGAGTAGAATTTAATTACCTTATCTATAATAAAGAATTCTTTGCTATAGTTAATATCTTTAAGAAATTTAAGTATTATCTCTTAGGCAAAAAATATAAGACTACTATATTTACTAACCACAAAAATATCTTCTACTTTATAATAATATAATAATTAAGTAATAAATAATTTTATTATATTAAATACCTTTCTAAATTTAACTATTATATTATTTATATTAAAGGAACTAAAAATGATTATATTAATATAATTAGCTACTAATCTAATTACTATAAAGAAAAGCCTTAGATAAAAAAATAGCTTCTATAATTCTCTCTTAATAATACCCTAGAATAAGCCTTAATTAATAAAATAATAATTAAAACTAAGAAATTAATTATTACTATTTATATTAGTAGACTACTAAAATAATTATAAATTATATAAATACTTACCTAGTAAGTAAAATAAAGAAATCTACTACTAAGGAAAATTAAAGAATATAATTAGAATTTTTTATAGGAAGAATAAATTAATTTATTTTAAGTTCTAGAGGAATACTAAATAGACCTACTAAAAGAAATCTATAAATATCTTTTATATAAATATAAAGGAATTAATAAAACCCTTAAATAAATTAAATAAACATTTTTCTTTAATAATATAAAAAAGAAAGTTAAAAAGATATATAAAGAATATAATCTCTACTAATACTTAAAGAAACCATAATATAGACCTTATAGAGAATTATAGCCTATGCCTATAGTAGAAAGACCCTAGGAATTAGTTATAATAGACTTTATTATAGACCTTCTTCTATTAGTAGATCCTATAATAAGAGTATATTACAATAGTATTTTTATTATTATTAATTACTTTATAAAAATATTATATTATCTTCTTTACTAAAAAGTAATAAGTAAAGATACTTTTGCTTATTTTTTTTTTAAATATATTATTATAGTATATAGACTACTAATAGAAATCATCTCCAATAGAGGACAATCTTTTACATCGAAATTCTAGCAAAGCCTAATATATTTTATAGGCCTTAATTATAAACTTAATATTATATTTAGACCCTAAGTTAATAAATAAATTAAATAATAAAATTAAAAAATAAAATAGTATTTATACTATTATATTAACTATGGATAAATAAATTAGGTTAAGAAGCTATTTATTATTTAATTTGCCTATAATACCTTATATAATTATAATATAAAAATAATACCTACTAATACTAACTTTAGATTTACTCTTAATACTTACTAAGCATTAATAGAAGGTATTATTTAAGTAAAAGCTATAATTAAGTTAAATAAACTATAAGAATTATACAAAGAAATAAAGATAGAACTAGAATTTGTAAGAAATAGTATAAGATAATACTATAATCTAAAAAGGCTAAAGAAATTAACCTTTTTGGAGGGAGATATAGTCTACTTAGCAATAAAAAATCTTATATTAAAATAATAAAATAAAAAATTGGATTTTATATAAATTAAATCTTATCTAATAAAACAAAAAATATTAAAAAATAACTATAAACTAGACTTACTAGAAAATATCAAAATCTACCTTATCTTCTATATTTTATTACTAGAATCTAGTAATAGTATTTAGATTAATATAGATCCTAAATATAAACTAAAAATAGAAAATTTTGAAGAATAATAGGAAGTTAAGAAGATTCTTAAATAAAGAATAAAAAATAAGAAATTTAAGATTAAATAGAAAGGCTATAAAGAAATTATATAAGAATCTACTAAAAATCTTATTTATTGTTTAAAAATATTAGAATAATTTCTCTGAAAATACTAAAGGAAAAATCCTTATAAATTATATTTTAGTTAATAATATTTAGAGTATTTTTAGCTTAGGTATCCATAATAGCTTAAGACTTAAGATACTTAGTTTTATCTAAAGTATTTATAGAAAAAAGATCCCTTTAAATTATCTCTTCCCCCTTTACTTTTAACTAATACTTCTATTTTTATAAATAAGTTAAATAAGCTAAAGCTTTATTAAGGGATATCTAAGTAGTAAGTATAGCTTTTTTAGCTTTCTCTTTTACTTTTTCTAAATAATTAAATTTCTTATTTAAATTAAATATTAGGAAATATTATTAGTTACTAAAAATAAAAATAAATATAAAAATTTATAAGTATTAATAATAATATTCAATATATTATAGCCATAATCTTGGTAAGTATATTTATTATAATAAGAAGACTTTATTATTATTTGGTAATAAAAGCCTTTAGAAAGATAAAAAGAATAAGGCATAATATTATAATTAAACTTTATAATATTATTAGCAAAATAAGCATAATATTATACTAACCTATTAGATATACTATTAATAAGAAAAATAATTATAAGTCTAAATTAATATTTATAGTAAGAAATTAAGGAAAGGCTAATTATTATAGCCTTAAGAATAAGACTAATAAAGGAGAGATATTATATTATAACCCATATATACCTAGGGCAATAATATAAAGTAGAATATTTAGTCATAACCTAAGGCATAAAAGGCAAAGATCTACCTTAGCATATTAATCAATCCTATATATTTATCTTATACTAATAATTATTATAATTATTAATAATTATAAAGGTAATTACTATAATTACTTAATTACTAAAATGTGAACTATATGATTATGTACAATAATTTAGTAGTATATAAATAGATTAATTATACTGTAAAGAATGGTCTAATTAGCTTTTAATATAACTTAATTATATTAATTACCAATTAATATATTACTAGATATAATACTTCTTTTGTGACTTATATAATATTACTTAGAAACCACTATGCACTCTGTGTTCCTCTACTAACATAAACTCTTTGCTTTGATTGGTTTATTATAGTTGGGAATTAACCAGAATGTTATACTTAGATTATAGCAAATATCTAAAAGTAATAAACAAACAAGTAGAAATAGCAAAAAGAAATACTAAAAATACTCACCAATAATAATATCCTAAAATACAAAATAACCAACTAGCTCAACTATACAAGGTAATCCTCCTACTTTAAAAAAAAAAATCTAAGCAATATATATAGGCTAAGCCAAATGCCAAGGCAGAATAATAATAGGGAGCTATAAAGAATAATTGCCACTATAGACCATATATTTTTTAGTTATTATATCAATAGCCTCCAGAATATACTACTAATAACACACTTACTACTAACTAGCCCATACCTATAAAATATATATAGCTAGCCATTTAGGCCACTATAAAAAAAAACAAATATAAATTATTACCTTATCTACTTTAAATATTTCTTTTACTATTATATAAATATACTCCCATTAAACAAAAATAAACTCTTTAATAAGCACAACTTCTATTTTATACTAAAGCAAAAAACCAGCTTAGAATAACTATAGGAGCACTTATAGAATACTATTAATGATTATAGTAATAATATTATACTAAATAGGCAGAAGATAACAGCAACAACAATACTAAAAAAAAAAATACTACAAATATTAATCTTATTTTAAATATAGCAATTAATTAAAAACCTCTTCACAAGCCCTTTATAGCACTTTATAGCCATCTTAAAAATTAACAAGAAGACTAGGCAACTCCAACTAGCCTATTTATTTATCTATATACTAATAAATATTATATATATTAGTCAGGCCTTACTAGCAGAATAGGCCATCCCTACCCAAGAGTAAACTAACATAGCTAACCTAGCTAAGCACTTTACCAATACTCAAAACAACTAGCTATATAAAACAACCTATACACCTATAGAATATACACTCAACCTTCTACTTTATAGCCAAAAGCTTGCCAGGGAAACCAATAGCTATCTAATAATATTATAGAGCAAGGAAGGCAAGCTTATATATTTCATAAACAAGCCAATCCCCATAAACAATATACAGACTATAATTACAAAAATAATAATAAATATAAAAGACTTTCTATAAAATAAATTAATATTCTTTCTATTAAAAAGAAAAAAAGGTATTAATTACTATAATAAGAAAAAAGAGCAACAATTTACTATACCATTAGCAAACATTAAAAATAACCTAACCTATACCTAGCAAAGCAAATCATTTATTTATAATAACCTTACTAACAAAAAGACAAAAATATTATAGCACCTAGTTAATAGGCCACAGCAATATGATTTTATTAATAAAAAAGGTAAATAAAAGTAGATTAAAATATACAAATACTTATAATTAATTAAATAATTTAAAGAGCTTCTCTTTCTCCTTGCCTATATAACCAAAGGCCAATTAAGCCAAGGCAAAAAAATTATAGGCCTATAGTTAATTAATAGTATTAACTAAGATTATAATATATTTATTATTAATAAAAAAATCATTCTAATTACCCAATACCACAAGTCACTTACCCACTTTAATTCCCCTAAGATAATACCTCACTTTCTACCAAAGTAAATCAAATAGCTTATAGCCATATACATAATCTATATCTAGTCACTTATAAACCACTAGGAAGCTAACCAATAGGCTCTTTATAATAAAATATACTTACTAAGTAATTTTATATAATATAGCAAAAATAACCTATAAGAAAATAGCCAAATATTAAGCACAATAACACAATAAACCCAGTAATATATAGACCATAAGATTACCCTTTAAAACTAGAGGCATATTATTATTACCATTAACAAAAAATATACCCACTAATAAAATACTACTAAAGCAAATTTTAATAATATAAATAATAATAAAAAAAAAGCAAAGCAATATAAGACAGCTAATAATCTTATTACCTCACACACAAAGCAAACAGCAGCCTATTATAAAATAATAATTAATATATTCAAGCACTTAATAATAAACTTCCTTAAGGTCTTTAAGTAGATTAATTAATACTAGCATAAGTTCCTTAGCTACTACTCTATAAACTAATTATTAATAATAATAATAATAGTAATAATAGCCCTAAAGGCAATACCTTTAAAGCATAAAATAATAATAATACTACTACCTACTTTATCTCCTAAGCAAGCTAAAATAATTATACTCCCCTTTAATAAGCCTAGCTTAAATCTAAAAAAAAAAAAAAAAAAAACAAAAAATAATAATAGCAGCAGTTATAGGGACTAGGACCAGGACCAAGACTAAGATCTTCTACTACAATTACTCAAGGCCATTCTTCAGGACAATTCTTGTTATGACCCATGCACACCCGGGGCGGTGACATGAGGCAGAACGCTTAGTCACAACCTAAGGCATGAAAAGCAAAGACCCACCTTAGCATATCAACCAATCCCACACACCTACCCTACACTAATAATTACTATGATTACCAATGATTATAAAGGTAATTACCGTGATTACTTGATTACTAAAATGTAAATCATACAATTATATACAATAATTTAGTAATATATAAATAGATTAATTATACTATAAGAAATGGTCTAATTAGCTTTTAATATAATTTAGTTATATTAATTACTAATTAATATATTACTAAATATAATACCTCTTTTATGACTTATATAATATTACTTAGAAACCACTATATGCTCTACGTTCCTTTGCCAATATAAACTCTTTGCTTTGATTGGTTTATTATAGTTAGGAATTAATTAGAATATTATATATTAAAAGCTCTTATTTAGTGGAATTACTTATATTAACCACTAAGTAATATTTTACAATAGCTCTTATAATCCTATTTTCCTTATCTAAGTCTACCTTAGCTATTACCAAAGGAAAAGGACCTAAGATTCTTAATAAAAATAAAGATATTATTATAGAAAAAGTAAAAGAGTCTAGTAGTAAAGACAATAATAAAGATAAAGAAAATAATAAAAAAAAATAAAATATTATTAGCCTTAAATATAAGAATAAGTAACTTATAAATATTATTAATTATATAGTAAAATAACTTAAAATCCTATAATAATAAATACTCTAGAATACTAAATTATAATAATTCTATATTATTATTAATACTTTAGGAAAAAAATAGGTTAAATTAGCCTAGATTTATAAGAAATACTTAGAAAACCTTAAAAGCTTTATTATTAAAACCAAAAACCCTAAAGAAATTATTAAACCTAAAGAATCCTAACTATAGAAAGAAGACTCTAATAATCTTTAAGAATAGTTAACTTAGATCAAAAGTTATTAAATTATATACCTATTAATCTTTATAGGCTATAAATAATTAAAAGTTTAATATATTATAAGAAGATTAAAAGGAAAATCTATAAAGTCTATAGAGAAATAGCTTAAAAACTATATTATTATCCCCTAGGACTAAACTAACTTAATAATCTAATACCTATTTAGCAATTTTAATAATTTTAAAAAAGAATTTATAGAATAATATAATATAATTAATAAAAAATAAATAACACTATAAGCTCTTAAGAAACTTATTTAAAAGAAATTATATATTAATTTCCTTACTAATTTTAAATATTATACTGCAAAACTATATTAAATAAAAGATATTTTAATTAATAAATTCTATAAATGACTCAAGGAATCTATTTAAGATAAGATATACTAACTTCTTAAACCCCTAACCAAATTTAATAAATATATAGCCTATACTATTAAAGTCAATAACAAACAATTTAAATAATAATAATAAAAAAACAATAAATATAAAACTACCTTAAATACTAGTATAAAATGATAATATAAACCTATTACCTATAGTATATACCTAGGACCTATGGAATTAGGGACTACCCAAAAATAAAACCTTTCTAATATTATTTATTATAATTATAGAAAAAAAAAGTACTTTAGTTATAATTACTAAGGATTATGAACTAATTAATAGTTTTAATTTATATTAGAAGATAAAATATTAAGTATAATTATTTAATAATTTAAGAATACTCTAAATTACCTAGTATAATTAGAAATATAGGACCCTAAATAATAACCTATATCTAAAAGGAAACCCTATGTAAGCATAGGATATATTTTTGCTATAATTTATAAAAGTAATCTAAGGCCAAATAGTATATCTCTTATACTTAAATAAAAATAAAATTAATATATTACTTAATCTTATTATTAATAAGAACTAGATATACCTTATATTTACTTATAGGACCTAAAAAAAGCCTAAGAAATAGGACTCTTAGTAGACTATAATAATGTAGATACTAATAATATTCTTAAAAAATAATAAAAAACCTCTACCTAAAACAAAAATAATATTTTATAATAGAATATAGAGAAAGAAATATATAATAAAAAATTATAATAAAATATAGGCCTAAGCAAGAATATCTACATTCTAGCCTACTAGTAAGCACAAATAATATAGCCAAAGCTAATTTAGTTTAATATAGACGACAAAAGGCTAGCTTAGGACTATCTAGAATATAATAATCTAATATAGTTCTACTATTTTAGCCATAACTATAAAATATATTTATAGAAAAAAGAAAATAATAAATATTTTTCTATTAAAATAAAAAATACCTTACTAAAATTTATCTATAACTATTATTATAAGGACTATCTTATTATAGCTTAAAAAGGAAAATATAACAATATTATTATTATCTTCCCACTAGAAGATATATTAGATTATAAAGACAAAGACTAGCAAGATTACCTAGACCCTAATTATAATATCTATAGTTTATAGAAAGTATAAGATTAATATTAACTTATTAAGTTTTTACTAAAAAACTTATAAAGTCCTCTATAAAACTAAAGCTATAAGAATAATATAAGTAAAAGCTTATAAAATTATTAAAAGAATTTCCCTAAAAGCCTTTATATATAACTATTTTTATTATAAAGAAATAATTAAAACTAGAAATCTGGATTAAAAGAGTATAATATACTATATTAGTAGATAATAGAGCCAAACTTAATTATATTAATCCTTAAATAATTAATAAATTAAAGCTATTATAGAAAACAAAAATTAACCCTTATATTATATATAATCTCAAAAGAATAACATTTAAATATAATAATAGTATTATAGACAAAGAGATTAATTATTTTAAAGTCTTTATTTATAAAAAAAACTAAGAAATTAACTTTAATATTATGGATACTAGAAATTATAATATTATTTTAGGATACTTATAGCTATACTAATATAATCCTAATATTTATTAATATACTAGCTAGGTATAAGTATTCCCTAAGTATAATATAGCTAATAATATTTCTAAGGATAAGAGATCTTATACTCTTAATCCCAACTAGGTAAGGAGATAATATAATAATATAATAAATATATTACCACCTAAAAAAATATTATATAAATATAAAAATAATTAAAAATAATAATGGCAAAGAATAATAGCCTATATATACATATAGTTCTAATAACTTAATATTAATCTTAAGAAAATAAAGATAATAGTAATAGAAGATTAACTAAAGAATATATTATTTAAATATTAGATTTATAAATAATTATTTACTAAAGAATTTAAAATAAGATTATCTAAGTTTAATTAGTAGGATTACAAAATTATACTAAAAAAAGGAACTAGTATTTGGTTTTATTTTATCTATAATCTTAATTAAGTATAACTTAATATCCTAAAAGAATATATTAAAGATATATTTAAAAAAAAATATATTTATATTTTAAACTCTAAAGTTGGCTATCTTATTATATTTGTCCTAAAGAAAAATGGAAAATTATGATTTATTATAGATTATTAATAACTCAACGAAAATACAATTAAAGACTAAACTCCTTTATTCTTAATTAATAAAATAAAAGACTAATTGTATAGTATAAATATCTTTACTATATTAGATCTAAAAGGAGCCTATAATCTAATCCATATCAAAGAAAAATATAAATAGAAAATTACTTTTTAAATTAAATTTAGATTATTTAAATATTTTATTATGCTTTTTAGATTTATAAATATTCTTATATTATTCTAATAAATAATTAATAATATCCTTTGTAAGTACCTTAATATCTTTATTATTTATTATTTAGATAATATTTTAATTTTCTCTAAGAATAAAAAAGAATATAAGAAATATATCTATAAGATCTTAAAAATATTCTAGGATAATAAATTTTTTGTTAAATCTAAGAAAAGTAAGTTCTATATTATAGAAATTGAATTTTTAGGCTATATTATCTTATTTAATAAAATTTATATAAATTCTAAGAAAATTGCTACTATTAAAGATTAGGAATTCCTTGGAAATGTAAAGGAAGTATAAGTTTTCCTAGGATTTGTAAATTATTACCAAAGATTTATCTAAAACTTTAGCAAAATTACTATACTCCTTATAAAACTTACCAAAAAAAAAAAAATTTTTATTTTTAAAAATAAAGCTAAAAAAGTCTTTAAAATTATATAAGATATAATTATTATAGAATCTATATTAGCTATATTTAATCTAGAATAATTAATTAAGCTAAAAATTAATTTTTTAGATTTTGCCCTTAGTACTTAGATTAAACAAAAGAATAAAAATAGTCTACTATACCTAATTATCTTCTATTCCTATAAATTAAATAAAGCAAAACTTAATTACTTTATTTATAATAAAGAATTCCTTATCATAATTAATACCTTTAAGGAATTTAGATATTATCTCTTAGGCAAAAAATATAAGACTATTATATTTACTAACCATAAAAATATCTCCTATTTTATAATAATATAATAATTAAGTAATAAATACCTTTTTAAATTTAACTATTATATTATCTATATTAAAGGAATTAAAAATAATTATACTAATATAATTAGCTACTAACCTAACTATTATAGGGTTAGGGTTAGGGTTAGGGTTAGGGTTAGGGTTAGGGTTAGGGTTAGGGTTAGGGTTAGGGTTAGGGTTAGGGTTAGGG